>OX439011.1:7173538-7520147 GCA_949316495.1 Amphiduros pacificus
CACTTGTTGTGAGAAGGAATTATCAGGGCATAATTCACGTAGGGAGGCAAGAGTAATAATACTACGTTGTGCGTCCGTATCTAATAATGCATCAATAGAGCTAAATTTTGTTCTAGTCGTGATTCGACCATCCTGGGAAAGAGGGAAAAATTTAATATCATTGTCTGAAACAGCAGGGATTTCCTCTGGTGTAAATATGGGGCAAACAGGCACCTGAGAATCGTCCTGTGGGCCAGGAGAACTAGAAGACATCTCTGCGAAATAACAGTGAACCTCGTTCCATGGATACAACGTGTCCACTATGTGAGGGAGCACTCACCTGAGGCTGGGGAATGTTGTCAGCCATACTTACCAAATAATGAGTTCTTCTGAGAAGGAGAAAAAGGGAGCGATTCTCGGATAGTTAGTGCGTGTCTAAGTCTGAAAGGGAAAGTCAGAGGCAGGCGCCATCTATATTTAAATGATTCACAGCTGTCCGTCCAGATTGATGGGGAATTTCCCGGGCATGCTCTCAGTTCGGGCATGATCTCCCCACCTGACTTTCTTGACAGCGGGTTCGTGGAAGGTCAGACAGGGTGATGATTTAGCAGGGGTGAGATTACTTTTAGGGTGAATGGCTGCAGGGTCAGAGTGTTCTTCACGTAGTTGGTTAAGAGATGAGAATGTGGGGCCAAGTGATTCATTGTATTTTTTCCTGAAGTGTCCATGGGGGTCTATGGGGGAGGACAAAGCCTTTCGGCTAAGAGGGGTGAGCATGTTGCCACGTGGTCGTAGGGGCAGGTCTGAGGGCAGGGCGTGGAATGTAATATCACTTGCCATATTGGACAAAACAGATGAGAATGGTAGTGAGGAAAATCAGGGCAAGGAATGTAGTATCAAACAGATGAGAATGGAAACAAAGAAGCCACATTGGGGCAAAGCAATTCATCCGAAACGACACACCTTCATGAAGAAGATAACAAGACATGTAACCTGACAGGTTGGACAAAAAGCAATGCAAGGTCCAAAAATAATGGCAAATTCAAAGGAACAAGACTATGACTGACCCAACAGGGTTAAAAGGGGAACTCTGCAAATTGGGAGGTCACCATCCTGAGAACCACAGGATAGCAAAAAGAACATTTCCCTATGAAAGCTTGTATGGTCTAAAAGTTAAAGAGAGACCATGTGGGACACGTGTGCCCAGAACATGAAGAAGCATTTTAGGCAAAATAGCCTCTCATAATGGAGACGACAAGGTATTGGAGTTGGAGGAAGGGTTAAAAATAAGGATAAAAGCGGCAAGCAGAAAGGAACCCAGCAACTGTACCATCAAAGACCAATCATAACAGAGGATCAGGCTGAACTACACACTGGAGGGAGACAGAGGGTCCCGGTTTTCCGACAGGGCCACGAGTGTAAGCAAGAAAACAACAGGGAAAACACCCATGACTTTGTCGGAAAGTTGGCGTCCTTAAAAGCAACCGGGGAAGAGAGCCTCCAGAGTATAGGACAGAATGTCATCCAGGACAGGACAGAAGATATTTATACACAGGGTGGCCACGTGACCTCACATATGGCAATATGATGGGTAAATGGCCAATATGGCTTAAAAAGGTCCCACGCGACATTATGTGGCTCAATACATAAGTGCACGTGGCAGGAACTGTGAGATGCCTCCAAAGAGGGTATGCATGTGAATCCGACCTAATAGAAACCGTACCCGGTTTACCCAGTTTCCCGATCGTGCCGTGAATGACAATAAGACAACATTCACGACATGGGTGGGATGTCCGGGGGGAAGAGGACAAGGAAAAGGTGTCAGAGAACAATTTCGGGATACGCCTTGGAGAGAGACAGGAAGACTCCGGTTGGTCTAGACACGGCCATGGGTGCGAGAGAAGAACTGCATAAGTCCGTGTCCAGAAGGGCTGGGGCTTGCAAGGCAGTCAACAAAAACAACAGCAGGTTAAACACAAATCTGACAAGTAAGGGAGGAGAGGGAGGTCATTCAAGAGACAAAAAGGTCTCACTGTTCCTGTCATGGCTATGAGTGCACAGTAATAATCAAGATCCACTGCACCACAGCCTTGACAGCGAGTGAGGGGTCACAAAAGCAAAATCTCATCATCGTCATGACTGAAAGGAAAAAAAGGAAGGGAAAGAGAGGGAAGTCAAAAATCCTTTGCACTCAAATCAACGTCATGACTGCACTCAAGTACCATACAAGGCAAGCACAAACATGACTATGGAGGGAAGGCAAAACAGCAAAAGAAGCGATGTACGGGTAAAGCTATTGATATGGAACAAAGAAAATAAATATATATAGATATGGCAGTCTCTAAACAGAGCTGAAAGAAACGTTCCACGGCTTTAACCCCAGAGCTGGTCAGAGAGTCAGTGTGTCCGAGAAGCATACTGACAGCGAAAAGCAACTGACAGCACGAGGTCAAGACAGGCAGGAAAACAAGATTGAGGCACATAGCCAGAAATACTGGTTCCTCATTACTGGGGCAGGCGTGTGTACAGTGAGCAATATAATCATACGCACCTACAACAGTGTAGAGGAATCGAAAACAACCAGGCAACCAGAGGGCAAACCATCAGGAAGCAAGCTGCAGGCCTCCCAACACGAAACCGCAGTCCTTCCATCATTGGAGTGGAGATGCTTGTGGACTAGAATCAAGCGCCGCACACCAATGACCATAAGACCGAGCGGGCTAAAAATGAGAGGCACTAGACCTGAAATGACAGGAAGACCATTTGCAAGGGCAGTCTCCATAAAAAAATAATAAAAAAATCCAACAAGCAAGTTGGGTCTTTTAGTTGCTCTGGGACAGACACAGATACAACCCCCTATTAGTTAGCCTTTTACAACATGCAGGGGATACAGTGGGTATACTCTGCTTCCCCAACCCACAGGGGATGGCTCAGGGGTGGGATTTTATTATAGCAACCACCCTATTAGTTAGCCTTTTACAACATGCAGGGGATACAGTGGGTATAGTCTATGTCCCCAACCCACAGGGGCGGTTAAGGGGTGGTCCAGGGGTGGGAAATTATATGGCAACCACCCTGGCCAGTGAGTCTGCACATGGGAAACATACAAAAGTGTTGTGACAAGAGAAACATACAAAAGAAGGTTACTTATTGATGTATAAGCACAAAATGAGGGAATGGTAGTGATCTGTCATCAAGGCCATTAATCTGCATGTCAGTACAACGTTGATCAGACTCGATGGGTCGTGATGGGGTTACGGTAAAAAACAACCCAGCAACTTCGAACATACGGTTCAGAGGAAACAGAACTCGCACATGGGAGAGAGAGAAGAAGTTATCCAGAAAAATCAACCGGTACAGCCTATCGAAAGAGGAGATGTCAAAACTGCAAAAGTGAAAGAGTAATACTGCACAACGTGGAGTCGTGGGAAAGAGATAATCTGGAAGTAAATATACCTGCAAAAGAAAGCGGGGAAAAGATAATATTTTCATACACAAAAGTGATAGTCCGTCTCCGAATGATTCTGGAACAGCCCTCGAGCAGGCGAGCGGGCCTGTGTGATGTAGTGATGCAACGAGAAGGGGTGAGGCAGGGACCATATTTGGGCGGAGGAGGGGGACAGATCTGAAGGGAAATTTCGTCGACGTAGAATCAACAAAATAAGTTTACAAACCAGGTCAAAAGAGCATGAGAGAAACAATTTGGTGTCTACAAAAGCAAATACCACTATTAATCAACCAGGAAGGACCTCTAGAATTAAAATGCTCAGCGCCGCCAAGTGGCGAGGACACGCGCACCGCGCAGGTGTGGAGTCAATCATGGAGCAAGCACCAAACGCAGAGGATGTTTTTTGGCGAGCCCGCGGCCTCTTCCGTCTATTTATGGACGGAAGATGGTCGTGGGCAGAATTCGCCCATTTAATGATTGATGTGGCCGTCCTGGGCATCCACGTAAGTACAAATTATGTTATTTCAACTATTTGTCAGGTGTGCATGAGCGCTGAGGGAGAAAATATGGCGCCGGCACAAGATCACCGGTAAGGATCAGCAAAGAGATAGAGATGTAATAGAGTGACCAGTGGTCAAAACCCAAAACAATATACGTAGGCAGGTAGAAAAACATGTGAGGAACAGATCGGTGGCAGTGTTAAAGGCGGAAATGGACGGGTTAAGGAGAAAACTCGAGCATCATGGACAGGATCCAGCACAGAAGAGATCAATTTGAAACTGCCGAGTCAGGAAACTAGTGGCGAAAAGTTTCCGACATCGGGGGCGGGGCTTAGCAAGCTCCCAGCCGGCTCCGTCAAGGGGACGGACAGACAGATTCGGGCAAGTCTTAAAAGCGTGCATCCTCGGCACCCGTAAAAGGGTGGGGAGAACAAGGCAACAAGGTAATGATGCATGTTAAGGTAGTCAGAAAGGGGTAGATTAGAGATGAAGCCAGATGACGTCATCAGGGATGAAAACCCCAAAACTCAGCTGTCAGAGATCAAACACCAACTCGCGTAGGAAACAAGAGGCTGAATCTGAAAGAGAGAACAACATAAAATAGGGAATGGAACAGGGGAGGGGCGGATGGAAGACAGAGGGACAGGTAAGGGGTATCAAAAGGGTTTAATGGAAGGATTGTCGCGGACAAAAGCGTGAGGGATATGCACAAGGGTGGGCGGAGGATTCGAGGGAAATTAAGGAACAACGGCAAATTCCATAGTGAAATTAAGGCCGAAAAGGACCATAGAAAATTTCAATAGCATGTGATCAGGTAGTGACGTTCAAGAAGAGATTAGCACTGGCTGCGGGGGAAGGGCAGGGAAGGGTAATAAAATGATAGTCACAGAGAAAACTGGAGGAATATTAATTTGTCTATTGTCTTTCAGCTGTACCACGAGCGGCAAGACCGCAGGGCGGCCAGGCGGGTAACAGAGCTTGGGTAGGGTTAGGCACTAAATGGGAAGGGAACAGAATAATTGTATATATTTTTTTTTTTCACTTTCGGCTTTTTCTTTTTGATTTCAGGGGGTTCTAAATTTCCTCTTGTGAGCGGGGTAGGCAGCACTGTGATTAGTGCAGCACTGTGATTAGTGCAGCACTGTGATTAGTGCAGCACTGTGATTAGTGCTTAATCAATTTGTTTTTATCCAGGAAAGTTTTTAATTGTTAGTGATAATGGTGTAAAGTAGGTAGTTTCTTGCTCTACATATGTTTATAAAGTAGGGATTTTAATGTGATTATATATGCATGTAATGATTCGCCCGTTTCGCTCACAAATTGGGGATTCCAAATTCTAGTCCAAAATTATATCCAATTTTTGGAAATTATTATTCAAAAATGGGGTCACATGTTCATAATGACTTTCCGAACTTTGGTGTCACGTACTTTCGGAACCCGTCATACCGTTCCTTTTAAGGGCGGCTGATTGAACCCAACCTTTCAAACAACATTCCCTGAAAAGTGGGAAAATAAGGTAGAGTAGATAGACATGTGTAAGTGGGAAGGGCCTCCAAGAAGACCAATGCAGAACGCTGTCCACCAGTGCATAGCACCAGCCGGCGACCAAAACCGAGAGACTGTAACCAACCTGCGTAGCACAGGTGGAGAACTGCCGCTGGTAGCACTAAGTTGTGAACAGACGTTCCTGCAATGAAGTCACCGGATCGTATAAAAAGCGGGTGACAATACAGCCGTATGCACAAATCAGCTGAACAGAACAGTGAACGGTGTGAACCGGGAGGTCAGATAACAACCCTGAGGTGGTCATAAACACAATACGTTCAGATGAAAGAACGGACAAGTAGATGCTGTGAAGTGATAAGGACACGGGACGATGCGAGTCCGGCATCGTCTCAGATGGGTGACGGCCTACATGACCTCAGGGGAGCAGGACAACTCGAGCTCACTATGCATGGACAGCTAGTGTGAAACTGTTGTGATATTCAAGGACACCTGTGATAGCTGGTGACAGCAATGTGCCACAAAACCAAACAGAGACTGGTGCTAAAGCAAACCTGTTATTTTATCAAGACTGTAAATTAGGATGTGAGTGTAAGGATAAAGTGATAAGGTTAACTCTTATATCGTGGACTTGTAGTGAAAACGTGCGACCTTGAAAGGGTCGTGAAACAATTTTGAGACGTGAAGAGCCAAGAGGACAATGCAAAAGTGACTGTCTTTAAACAAAAGAGGGTAAACGTACAATGGGTATAAAAAGGGGTAAAAGGGTAATTCTACATGGCCTAATGCCAAAGGGTAACGGATAATGGGGGGTGGAGGGAAAACGTACTAAAGTCAATTGCAATGTGTGATAACATTTTTGTAAAAGAGTTGTGAGGTGATAAAAATGAGGTATATTTTGGAGAAAAGAAATGTGTACTGACGCTATTATGGCAAACAAAGCAGAAGGCAAAAACAGATCCCATGATGTCGGCTTGTCATGGCAAAGACGTGTCAGATTTTTAGAGATAGACTGAACGCTTCGTTCGGCCATGCCATTACTGCGGGGGCAGTAAGGCGTAGTCATGATCTTTCTAGCCTGCATCAATTTGCACAATTCCTTAGCGATAACACTGGCGTAACACCCACCACGGTCGCTAACAATAGATTCAACATTTCCCCAGCGGCACCAAATGTCTTCAAAGAGGCGTTCAGCCACCGAGACGGCCGATTGATCAGGGAGAGGAAATGCTTCAGGAAAACGTGTGAGAGCATCCTGAAAAACTAGAATGTATTTATTCCCTCGGTCCGTTTTAGGCAGTGGACCGTTGAGATCAGTGTGAACCCTCTGAAAGGGGCGTGAAACAGGAATAGGGTGTAAGGATCCCTGTCTATTTTTAGGGAGTTTGCTGGTCTTACTACAAACATGACAAGACTGGACCCAATTCATGATATCGCTATGCATCCCTGGCCAGTAAAATTTCTGTCTTATCGTTGAATATAGTTTATCTGTCCCTAAATGAGCACCCATAGAACTATCATGGTAGGCCTCAAGCAAATCGTGACGAAGAATGGGTGGGATAACTAACTGTGTTTTGCAGCGGTCCTTGGCCGGACCTTTACCCGGGGTAACATACGAATGGAACAAAACATCCTCCCTCAGATAATAATCATCAACTTGGGCAAGGAGTTTGCGGGCTTTGCGTTGAGTGGAAGGGAGGTGCGTTGTCTTGAAATATTTGATGAGTGGTTGGAGGGAGGGATCCGCAGACTGTTTCACACTAATATCATCAAAGATGTACGTGGTGCCAGTTGACTGAATGAGATCTGTCAAACACTGATCATCTACAGCAGGTGTGACAGGGTGTGTCTCAAGATCGTCAGGCGGATCAGAGACAGCTGCTAATTTGAGTTCTAACTCGGGGGTGGGATCAGATTCTAACGGATACGTGCGACGGCTAAGGCTGTCGGCATACGGGATTGACTTCCCTTGCTTGTGACCAATTTCGTAACGAAACTGTTGTAGGGTCAGCATCCATCTACCTAAACGTCCCTTCGGTTCTGAACGAAATAGCCATTGTAGGGCAGAATGATCGGTCACTATAGTGAATTTTTCGTATTTAAGATAGGGCTGATGTAACTTGCAAGCAGCTATGATGCTGAGGCATTCTCGTTCAGTACATGTATAATTTTGCTCCGCCGGATTTAGGGCACGACCTCAATATGCAATGACCCGTTCAGCGCCGTCCTGTATCTGACTTGAAACATTCCCAATCGCGAAAAGGCTGGCATCTGTCGTGATGATGAACGGGTTATCGGACTCAATGCGGGGGAAAGCCAAAATCGGGGCTGAAACCAACTTGGCCTTGAGGGAATCGAAGGCGGCCTGTTTCGCATCATCCCATTCAAAAGTACTCTTTTTGCTAGTGAGAATGTTGAGTGGTTTTGCAATTTTCGCATAGCCCTCAACAAACCTACGGTAGTAACCTGACAAACCCAAAAATGCCCTCACATCCTTGCAAGAAGTGGGGACAGGGTATTCGTCAACAGCCTTCGTTTTAGAGGGGTCAACCTCTATTCCATTTTTAGATATGATGTGACCAAGGTATTTAACCTGTTTCCTGGCAAAGAAACATTTATCGGTACGAAGCTTCAATTGAGCCTTGCGAAAACGCGTGAAGACTTGAGTAAGGTCAGCCAGATGGCGTTCGAAAGAAGGGCTGTGAACGAGGACATCGTCCAAATATATATGGCAGAGATCAGAGAGGCCCTGTAACACAGTTTCCATGAGTCTTTGGAACGTTGGAGGTCCATTAATGACACCAAACGGGAGGCGTTTGTATTCATAAAGCCCACGATGAGTGATGAAGGCAGTGAGCGGTCGGGAGTCAGGGTGAACGCTCACTTGGTGGAACCCGCCCATGAGGTCAAGTGTACTTTTGTATGTTAATTGACGAGCTCCTAAGCTGTCTAAAGTGTCCTGAATATGTGGCAGCGGGAAGGAATCCGGCATGGTGACCTCGTTTAATTTGCGAAAGTCTATGCACATACGGTATGAAACAGTGCCATCCTGGGCTGGCTTCTCTACCAAAACGGCGGGGAAAGCCCACGGACTATTGGAAGGTCTAATGATATCTTTGTCTAAAAGGCGGTGCACTTCTTTGTCTATAATACCCCGTTGTTTGTACCCGGCACGATAGGGCCTTAATTTGATGGGACTAACAGATCCTTTGAGATAAATAGTATGCTGTACGACATTCGTATCTCCAAACTCACCATCCCTTGTTGTAAAAATGTCACTGAACGAAAAAATGAGACGTTTTAGGGAATATTTCTGGCTCGGAGATAAGTCTGAATTTGTAAGGTCTATTTTGTGATGAGGGTTAGAATCGGCGGGAGTGGTGGAAATAGGAGCCAGTTCTACATCATCCATACCTTTAGTCGGAGCGGCCCCCCATGTAAGGTCTAAAGTGGGAAGTTCTTGTGGCTCCGAACCCAGAGGGATTGGATCAAAATATCCGACCGAAACACCTTTGGGTAAAGTGACGGCCTTATCCGCCATATTCATTAATCTTACAGGGAACCCCTGGTCATCATGAACGGTGGCGAAGACTCTCGCCATGGCAATCTCAGGGTAGGAGGGTAATTCACCTCCCATAGTACAGACCACTAATATACCAGACATGTTGCTAGGTTTGAGGCGGGCATGAGTTATGTATTTAGACCTGGCTGGGATTCTGATGGTTTCCGACAAGCGTAGCTTAGGCGTTAGTTTGAAAGCAACCCCACGCTGTGCGAAATCAAGGACCAAACCATAAGCTGTAAAAAAATCCCGGCCCAATATAACAGGGTATTGCAAATCAGGGACCACCTGAAAGCAAACATTGCATAATTGATTTCCTACAAATAAATCAAGATGAGTTTGAAAATGGATTGGAACGGAGCTACCTTCTGCAACAACCACTATTTTGCTGGCTGAGACTTGTTGTGAGAAGGAATTATCAGGGCAGAATTCATGTAAGGAGGCATGAGTGATAATACTACGTTGTGCACCCACATCTAATAATGCATCAATGGAGCTAAAATTTGTTCTTGTTGTGATTCGACCATTCTGGGAAAGAGGAAAAACTTTGATATCATTGTCTAAAACAGTAGGAGCAGAGATGGGGCAAACAGGCACTCGAGAATAGTCCTGTGGGCTAAGAGGACTAGAGGGCATCTCTGCAAAATAACAGTGAACCATGTTCAATATGTCTGGTTTACTTTGATTTATTGCTATATTAAACAAAGCAATACTCCTATCACGTGGCTCACGGGTCGGGACAGGAGTTAATAGTTTTCCTGCCGATACTGGGACCTATTGTCCGGTCGAGGCCCAGAACGACGCTGGGCGTTGAAGGGAGGGCGGCCGGAATTGTTTCTTCCGTCGTTGCCTTGCCTGGTACCTGAATAGGGTCTATTCTAGAAAGGGCGTTGGCCATTCCTACCATTATTGGGTTCATAGCGGCCACGGCCATCCCCAGGCTCAAATCGACCATTGGGCCGGTTGGGCCGGTTGTCAACCCGCGGTGGGCCACGGGAGACTTGATCACGGGAGCCACGGGGTTTCTCAGGGCAATAAATAAACATGTGGGAGTCCCTACCGCAATAGCCACAATCTTGGCGCGCTTTGCACTCTCTGATCCAGTGGCCGGAATTCCTGCAGAAGAAGCAAAAGGAATTGCCTTCTTCGGGACGGCTACCAAGCCTATGAACCCCTTTGCTCACATCCGCAACTTCTTCGCGAATAGCAGCAAGGGTGGAGGTCTGCTGTGCTAAAAATTGAGACGTTACATCAGGTTGCAATTCTAAGCCGTTTAGAGTGGCAGATGAATCACTGGTCATCGTACAAACAATCTCTGCCAATTTGATCTGTTCAATAGTATCATCAAGTGTTTTAGGTGACTTTCCCACTACAAAAGCCTTAAGATTAGGGAGGAGACCTCTGACCAATATTTTCTTTGTCTCCATGTCCTCCTTTTGCAACCTCTTGCACTGGCTCAGAACATCATTAATATAGGTTTCAGCAGATTCTTTCTTTTTTTTTAATTCTAGCGTCTAGCGATTGCTCAAGCAGCCAAGCGTTTGTCTCGCTACCGAAAAATTTGATGAAAGCTGCATAGAAGGAATCCCAGGAGCTAGTGACATCTACAGGCAGAGAAGTATACCAAACGTCTGCCTCACCATGTAACAACATACGACAAGCGGGAACCTTCAAGTCTTCTGAAGTATGTGAGAGTTGGGTGTAAGTAAGGAATTTGTTCATAAAACGGAGGGGATCATCTGTAGATCTGCCATAAAATGGGGGAGGGAGGAGTAATTTTGAGCCTTGCCTCTGGTGATGAATTCTGTTGTCTCTAGATTGTGCATGTAACATATCTACAATGTCAGTTTGAGCGCCACCTAGATCAACTTTGCGCAGGTGGCCCATTATTTGCTGGAAAATCTCATGTATATTCTCGTTTTCAGCCATCTTTGCTGATGGGGATCGGGCACGATCAGAGCCCCATTGATCAGAGTCAATAACTTGAGCAGGCACCTCAGAAAAGGTGAAGGACTCTTGGTCACTGTCTGCAATACAGAAGGGACCAAATTGTATGTCTGAGTCGGAATCAGACGAGATAGAAGCCTTTGGGTGTAGTGCGGGAGTCTCAGATGAAGTAGTTCTACCTCGTAGAAGGGGAGGTGTGCACACCAGATGCACACCAGAGGAGGTGGTGAGATCTGACAGGGGAGGACTAGAGGGAGGCTCCACTCTTACGGAATCACTCACTTGGTCATTTTGTTTCCCGGGATCTTGGAAAAGTAATTCTAACTCACCTTGATATGTAGAATCGTCTTCTGCTACCGGAGGATAGCATGCCACTTGCAGCTTGGTGGAAAGCATTTTTGAAGATCTGAGCAACATAGACTTATATTCAAGTAGCAGGGCGGCAGTCAGGATCTCCATACAGTATCAGCAACACTCAAAGCCATAGATCGATTTGGATTACTCCACCAATTGTTACCCATGAATGGAGAGTATCCGTCGTTGGGGGACGTGGACGGGGGATCAATACTCTACCATAGATAGCTACTCTACTCTACCGTACTGTACTGTACAATGAGTATAACTCGCTGGCTGTGAGTCGGGGCACGGATCCTAGCTACTCTATCTACCCAGGTGAAGGTGTCAGGTAATAAGGACTGCAGACACAGGATATACACGACACAATAGTTACCTTTATTCGGTGCTGTGAGTCTTCCTTGTCTGGCTAGTGCCGGCATGGCAATGAGCGAGGCATATGAACTACCCAAATGCATGATACTTATGAGATCCCAGATATACACAAAACACCCAAGTCTATGAAGTCATGATACTGAGAGTCATGGATCTTCTGTGGCAAGTGGTCACTGGATCTCTGCTTCTCCTGTCTCCAGGTTCTGCGGGCCATTTTAAAGGATCGCTCTGCATTGTGTGTGGAGATGGACTCGTCTTGCCTGCTTGGCTTGCATGGGCTCGTCTGCCTGAACGTGATCTCTCATGTCCGGTGAGTCATCTTCAGGTGTGGTGGTTAATGCGATGCATCAACCTGCACACAACACACAATCTCTATACATGATGTTCTGCCAGAGACCGCGATTGTCCATGATTGTCTATATATTCTCAAGAGTCTCTGGGTGTACAATCCATATCCTACAATATTAATCATATTTGTTGCTTTCAGTCAGGAATATTTAATAATTTTCATGATTTGGGACAAGAATCTGTTCATATTACATTTCAATACAAAACAGTGACAATATATGATATCTGCAGATCACCCAAAATGTCAGTTTTCTCAAAGATAATGCAGATTTCATGTCAGATTTCAACACAAAACATTGACAATATATTAAACCTGCAAAGCACCCAAAATGTCAGTTTTCTCAAAAGATAATGCAATCATAAATGATAATAAGCAAGAATGAATGATAACGGCATGTAATATTAATCATATTTGTTGCTTTCGGTCAGAAATATTTTATAATTTTCATGATTTGGGACAAGAATCTGTTCACGTCAGCATTCTATATAAAACAGTAAGAATGCATGAAACCCGCAGGGCATTAGCATCCAGAATGTCAGTTTTCTCAAAGATAATGATTTATAAATGATAATTAGCAAGAACGAATGATAACGGCATGTAATATTTTTCACATTATTTTTACTTTGTTACAGGGGTCAAGATGTTAGGTGATCATGATTATGTCAAAACCATACCTATCATCATTGAAGATCGTAAATTTGCTAAAACCATAAATTAGAATCAGTAATTCACATATCATATTTTATGTGATATCATAGAGGCTATTTTAAATATCATTGAGGGAAGTCTTCATCACTGATTTTCTTTTTTCTATTTTCTTCAAATGTGAAATTCAAAATGGTTTGAACTCAGTCTGAAACATCCAAAAATGACATTTCTAAAAGTGGGTAGGGGTATCTTCAGGTTAATTTTGAAAGGTTTCAGATTTTTATCCTGAATTCTGACTTTCATCACTGAATTATATGAATATTGCAACGGTACATGTTTGTGTTTCATTGAATTTTTTATTAATAACAAACTATATATGCATTTAATTGGCCAATGTAATTTTTATTCAGACACTAATTTGAATGATATCAAGATCAATTTTCTAATTACAAAAGATTTGTAAGATGTATTATTTCAAATATTATATTTGAGTGCAAAATGTATTTATCGAGTGCAAATTGTTGTGTTAAGAAATTTTGAAAATAAAATGTGTTTATAAAAATGAATATTTGCGAGCATTCACTTATTTAATATCTATTTCATATTATCTAGAATACTATCATTTATTATCTTATACTATTCACCTTTCTTGGTTTTGGTGAGAAATATTTAACAACTTTCATTATTTCAAATTCCAAATTTGTTAAACCACTTATATTTGAAAGAAACAAAGAGTCTCTCTTTCCGTTTTGAGTATGAGACACAAAAGGGAAAGTCTTCAGTAATGGTTACAATGGCAATCTCTCCACTTTCAGTCTTGGTCTCCAAGAAGTCCAAACTGGAGGCTTGTCTCATCAGTGACCTAAGCTTGACATCAGATGTGATGGTAATGTGTACCATTGCATCTGTCAACTTAGTGGTATATCCCATACTTGATAAACCAAGCAGTTCTCTAATGCCCTCAAAAATCTAAAATTCAAAATTGAAACATTAAATCATAAAAACCAATCGGTTCTGGTCAAAAGAGAATTTTATATTTCTTCAATCAACATACCTTCTGAGCAGGCACCTCATCCCTTCTGAATTGCTTCAACGTAGACCCAATGCTTCACTTCAAGAAGCCTTTGATCAACCTTTCCCATCTTAATAGCTCTCTCTGCACCATTGGTGATTGCTTGAACAAAATTTATATAATCTGTACAATACAAATACAATACAAAATATTTATTCTCAGAGAGACCTCTAGTGAGGTATGGGAGAAAGGCCTGGTGGCAATAGTGTAGGATATAGAATACACACCCAGAGACTCTTGGGAATATATAGACATTCATAGACAATAACGCACGATACTGATGGTTGATGAGTCACCATAACCACCACTTAGTGAGATCACGTGTAAGACGGACGAGCCAAAGTTAGATACGCAGGCAGGACGAGTCCATCTGATGACGCGTGAGGAAGCCACCTAGGCAACCCCCCACAGATGACGCGGAGTGGCCCCTTAAAAAGAGACGCGCAACCGTGGATCCGGGGAGAGCAGTAGTTAGCAGTTAGAAGTCCCGAGTTTCAGAAGAGCCCGAGGAAGAGATCAACGACCACTTGCCACTGAAGATCCACGACTCTCAGTATCGTGACTCTATAGACTTGGGTGTTTTGCGTATAGTCAGGGTTTCATAAGTATCATGCAAAGTTGGTAGTTCATATGCCTCGCTCATTGCCATGCCGGCCTAGCCAGACAAGGAGGAATCACAGCACTGAATAAAGGTAACTATTACACTGTGTATATCCTGTGTCTGCAGTCCTTATTGCCCGTCATCTATATGAGGGTATAACATGGTAGCTAGGATCCGTGCCCAAACTCACAGCCAGCGAGTTAGCGAGCTATGCTTATGGTACAGTACAGTACAGTAGAGTAGAACAGGTTAGAGTATCTATCTATTTGGTAGAGTATTGATCCCCCGTCCACGTCCCCCAACGACGGATACTCTCCATTAGTGGGTAACAATAGGACCAGGATGAGTGGACCTTTGGACCGGATGATCTGCAGAAGTAATTTGAGGCTGTTATATGCTTTGGCCCCAGTCATCCCGGAACATATGTTGGTGGTGTCCGGGATTATAACCACTACGTCAGCTGATTTCAAACACTCTGAGCGTCTAGCGAGAAAGTCGAGAGACTCCGTGGTGGAACCTGTGTTCACGTCGGCCCTAGAAATCCATGCGGTCACATCCTCTTCGAATCCCTGCTTGGGGAGGGATATCAGGACCGACTTCAAGTTGGGATCCGCCGTGAGGGACTTCTCCCCCGAGGTGTCAACGACTTGAGGTAAGAAAGAGTCTTTTACCTCATCACGTTCAATAATTGTCTGCTGAGCTGTGGCCAAATCATCAGTTGTGATTTCATTTTTTTGCCTTAGTACGTCATAGGCCTCCTTGATGTTAATCAGTTCATTTTCCTTTATATCATTGAGGAGTGGAGAAGGAGCAATTACTTCAGCGGTAGAGCTACGTGAACGTGTTCGGCGATTTGCTTCGTTGGCAGCCATTGTTTAGTGCTAGTTGTTTGGAAGTCAGAGCTAGAATGAATATCCCAAATTGCCAGGGAAGGGTTATTGCATGTGACGTCGGGTGTGGGTTTATGGGGGTTGTGTGTTGTATGAGCGAGTGATTGATGGTTGACACTCTCTCAGTCGACTACTAATCCAGGATTAGCCGTTTGGTAGAAATGACGGGAAGAAGTTATGAATGTTTATGTCAGGGTCAAGGTCAAGGTCATAGTAAGACGTACGATAGATTGATTTACGTAGTACTTATTATACAAGGTTGTTCAATTTTCCCCAAATGGAGAATTAATTGTGTAGTTAGATTGTTAGAGTAATACCACGTCCGTGGTTGGTTGTACGAGTTCAGGTTGCCACAAAAAACCACCTCCGTGGATTGTTTTGGGCTGATGTGAGGGAGAGTTCAAAATGGCCTCCAGAACCCAGGTCCGTGGTATTCGGGTGAGTTTGAGACCAAATATAGCCAAGCCGTGGACAAATAAATGGTCAGGGTTGCCTTATTGTGACCTTATCCTGCAGGGTATAAACAATGAGGTATTATAGACAAAGAGGTACAATGCCTTTTAGACAAAGATATCATTTGACCTTCTAACAGTCCGTGGGCTTTCCCCGCGGTTTAGGTAGAAAAACCGACTCAAGATGGTACTATCTCATATCGCATGTGCATAGACTTTAGGAAGTCAAACAAGGTGACCGTCCCTGATTCCTTCCCGCAACCACATATCCAAGACACTTTAGACAGCCTCGGAGCTCGTAAATTAACTCACATTAGTACGCTTGACCTCATGGGCGGTTTTCATCAAGTGAGTGTCCACCCTGACTCCCGACGGCTTACTGCTTTTATTACTCACCCTGGGCTTTACGAATACAAACGTCTCCCGTTTGGTGTCATCAATGGACCCCCAACATTTCAAAGACTCATGGAAACTGTGTTGCAAGGCCTCTCTGATCTCTGTCTCATATATTTGGACGATGTCCTCGTCCACAGCCCTTCCTTCGAATGCCACCTAGCTGACCTCACTTAAGTCTTTACGCGCTTCCGTAAAGCTAAACTGAAGCTCCGTACTGATAAATGTTTCTTTGCTAGGAAACAGGTTAAATATCATTTCTAAAAATGGAATAGAGGTTGACCCCTCTAAAATGAAAGCTGTTGATGATTACCCCGTCCCCACTTCTTGCAAAGATGTTAGAGCATTTTTGGGATTGTCAGGTTATTACCGTCGATTTGTAGAGGGCTACGCAAAAATTTCACAACCACTCAATATTATCACTAGCAAAAAGAGTACTTTCGAATGGGATGATGCGAAGCAGGCAGCTTTCGAATCCCTCAAAGTTAAGTTAGTCTCTGCCCCAATTTTAGCTTTTCCCTGAATCGAGGCTGACAACCCTTTCATTATCACGACAGATGCCAGCCTTTTTGCAATCGGGAATGTTTTAAGTAAGATGCAGGATGGTTGTTGAGCGGGTCATAGCGTATGGAGGTCGCACCCTAAATCCGGCTGAACAAAACTATACATGCACTGAACGTGAGTGCCACAGCATCATAGCTGCTTGCAAATTACATTAACATTACCTCAAATATGATAAGTTCACTATAGTGACTGACCATTCCGCTTTGCAATGGTTATTTCATTCAGAACCAAAAGGACATTTAGGTAGATGGATGTTGACCTTGCAGCAGTTTTGTTACGAAATCGTTCATAAACAAGGGAATTTGATCCCACATGCTGACAGTCTTAGTCGTCGCACGTATCCACTAGAATCTGACCCCACCCCTGAATTAGAGCTTAAATTGGCAGCTGTCTCTGATTTGCCTGATACACTGTCTCTGATTTGCCTGATACACCGGCTGAAGGTGACCTTTGTTTGACGGATCTTAATCAGTCAACTGGAACCACGTACACTTTCAATGATATTAGTGTGAAACAGACAGCAGATCCCTCTCTTCAACCCCTCATCAATTATTTCAAAAATGCACATCTCCCTTCTACTCAGCTTGAAGCACGCAAACTCCTTGCACAGGTTGATGATTACTACCTGAGAGAGAATGTTTTGTTCCATTTGTATGTTACGCCGGGTAAGGGTCCTGCGAAGGATCGATGCAAAACACAGTTAGTTATCCCACCCACTTTACGTCATGCCTTGCTTGAAGCTTTCCACGATAGTTCTATGGGTGCTCATTTGGGAACTGACAAACTTTATTCTATGATACGGCAAAAATATTATTGGCCGGGCATGCATAGTGACATCATGAATTGGGTTCAATCTTGTCATGTTTGTAGCAAGACTAGCAAACTCTCGAAAAATAGACAGGGTTCCTTACAACATATCCCTGTTTCGCACCCCTTCCAACGTGTTCACACTGATCTGATAGGCCCTTTACCAAAAACGGAACGTGGGAATGAATGCATTTTGGTTTTTCAAGATGCTCGCACACGCTTTCCTGAGGCTTTTCCTCTCCCTGATCAATCGGCCGTCTCAGTAGCTGAATGCCTCTTTGAGGACATTTGGTGTCGATGGGGAAATGTTGAATCTATTGTCAGTGACCGTGGCGGTTGCTACGCCAGTGTCATTGCTGAAGAACTTTGTAAATTGATGCAGGCTAGGAAAGTTATGACTACACCTTATTGCCCCCGCAGTAATGGCATGGCCGAGCAAAGCGTTCAGTCTATCTCTAAAAATCTGACACATCTTTGTCATGACAAGCCAAAGTCTTGGGATCTATTCTTGCCTTCAGCCTTGTTTGCCATGAGAGCCTCAGTGCACCAGGCAGCGATGTACAGCCCCTTGTTTTTGATGACTGGCCGCGACGCCAAGCATCCGTTTGAGACGTCCCTACCTGACCCCACTCATCCTAGCCCTTCTGTTTGCCATTACGTGAAAAACATGATTGAGCGTGTTGAGACTGCGCGTAAATGGGTGAAGGAAAACAATGAAATTATGCTGGCTAAGATGAAATCTTAGCATGATTCATGGAATAAAGGTTGGTAATTTCAAGTTGGGGATAAGGTGTGGATCTTTTCTCCTGCTACCAAGGTCCCAGGTCGAAAACTCAAGTCCCCCTTATAGTGGTCCATATTACTTGATTGAACAAACCTCACCACTCAATTTTAAAGTACGTGCATGTGACACTCATGTAGAACCGAATTCTTCCATACATGTTAACAGGTTCCGCCCTTGTGTTACGTGTTTCGATCGCGTTTCGAGACGGTACTCCCCCAGGGAATGATCTCCCGGGCGATGCGATTCCGCCTTCCGACCTACTGCCAGACGATAACCTGGCGGGCCCTCGAAATGATGATGGGGACGCCCAGGCCCTCGAATCGCAAAGGTCTGATGCCGAAGATGCTGATGACGAGTCTGATTCGCAATTTGAGATCGAATGTATTCTGAAGCAGCGGCAAGGTTCTCAAGAGATGGAATATTTGATTAAATGGAAGGATTATAGTGCTAAGCACAACACGTGGGAGCCTTTTTCCTTTTTGGGCAAACAAGCTCAGGAAGATGTACTTTCCAACCCCCCTCGAAGTGTTAGAGAGCGGAAAAAGTAGTTGCTTTATTGTAGACTTTGTTCAATGTTTACTTTTTCCACATTTATTATTCATGACATTTCCCGCTATCTGAGACGCTATGCTCTGTTACTTCATGACACATACATGTGTTCCCAGTTTTATGGTGACCCACATTCTACATTTGTGAATAGGCCTGGTATAATTATGTTTCGCTGAGATATTGATTTCTGAACAAAGCCATTCTAGTGAGCCTGCATAAGTTTATGATATTTGTTGACATTTTAATGCCGTTACCCTGTTGTGCCTGGAGTGGTCTTACTAAGTGATGTTTTGAGAGAGATTATTTGTAGCTACAACTGTTGCCGAGTGTGTGTTGCTGACATCTGCCCTTCGCATTTTACGCGAACCTTTGTCCTTTGTCGACAATATTTTATCTTCTGTAACAGCAACATCATCCACAGGTATTGACCTAACATTTGTAACACATAGGGAAAAGGTCATACAAAATGGAGTTATTCAAACAGGAATAACAGATCACTACCTTCCATTTGTTGTTAGAAAGGCATTTATACCGAAAAAACCACCAAAAACCATCATCACTAGGAATTTTGAAAATTACAATGAGCGAAACTTCTTGGAACATTTGTATAGATTCCCATGGACTGTGATAGAAGCACTTGATGATCCCAGAGATCAACTACACATATTTTTGATATTCTTTCAAGAGGCAGCAAAACAGCATGCGCCAATTATGGAAAAAAGGATAAGAGCTTTTGATATTCCATGGAAAACCAATGAAATAAACAAAATGATGGAAGAACGTGATCGGATCAAAACAAAAGCTCAGAAAGCTAGAGATCAAGATCTCTATGAGAAATACAAGAAGCTGAGAAACAATGTAAATAGTGCTCTTAGAAAGGCCAAGGCAGAGTATTACAAAGCTCTGATCATGGAAAACAGAAATAAGCCTGATCAGCTGTGGAAAGCCATTAAAACTATACTACCAAAAGGAAGAAAGGTGTACAAAACACCAAACTTATTGATGGTGAAGGGGAACATACTGATCCAAATGGAGTGGCCTCATCATTCAACAGATTTTTCTCCACCATTGGTAGTAAACTTGCAGGATATAACATTTATATAACATTTGAGGATATAACAGTGGATTTCACATTAAAAAACTATGTCACTTGGATACTATAAAGTCCAGTGGACTAGATGGAGTTAATGCACGGCTTCTGCGGGATGCAGCTCCAGCCATAGCAGGTCCACTGACTGCCATCATGAACACCTCATTACACTCAGGAATTATACCATCAGAGTGGAAATTAGCCAAAGTGACTGCTATACACAAGGATGGGCCTCAAACTAATCCAACCAACTACAGACCCATCTCAGTGCTATCCATATGTATGAAAGTCTTTGAAAGGGCTGTTCATAATCAATTGGAGGGTTACCTAACTAGATAGGGGTATCTCTGTTCCCAGCAATCTGGGTTCAGGAGTAACCACTCCACATTGACTGCCCTTGTGGATGTCACAGAATACATATTGGATAGTATGAACAGGAGTAATTTAACTGGAGTTGTTTATTTGGATTTACGCTAGGCGTTTGATACTGTTGACCCAGAGGTAATGATACACAAGTTATCCTGGGTAGGAGTCAGAGGTGGTGCCTTAGAGTGGTTCCAGTGCTATTTACAAGACCGCTCTCCAAAAGTCAGCCATGGTGGGACTACCTCTGATGCTCTTCCTATATCCCACAAGGAAGCATATTGGGACCGTTATTGTTTATATTATTTATTAATGATCTTCAAACATGCACTAAATATTGTAAAATCGGATTATATGCAGATGACACGGTTTTATTATTCTCTGCCAAAAATACCACGGAAGCTCAAGAAAAGCTGCAGTATGATTTGGACAAAGCTCACAAGTGGTTCCAGGAAAAAAGACTACACCTAAATATCAGTAAGACAAAGTGGAGCCTCTTAGGGACACAGCAAAAACTGTCTAGGTCAACTGCTATGTCGCTCCACGTTGGTGACTCACCACTTGAACAGGTGTCACAATACAAATACCTCGGGATGTGGATTGATGTAAATTTAAATTGGAACTATCATATAGACAAAATGTGCTCAAAGATATCCAGGAGGTTGGGCATATTAAGGCGAATCAAATACAACCTCCCGCAAAAAACCCTTCACATGTTATACAATGCAATTGTGCTACCCTTATTTGATTATGGTGATGTAGTGTATGGAAATTGCAGTGTAAGTGCTCTGAAGAGACTCCAGATGCTGCAAAACAAGGCTACTAGGCTGTGATTACAGAACTCACACTGCAGACATGCTAAATGATCTTAAATGGATGAATGTAAAGGACAGAGTGGACTTTCATAAAATGTGTCTCATGTACAAATGCAGGAATGATTATATTACACAGCTATTTGACAATATTAAAAGCCAACATGAGCATGAAACCAGGAACAGTACACAAAATAATCTTATTCTAGTCAAACCTAAAAATAATCAACTTAAGAGATCTTTTACATATAGTGGTGCTAAAATGTGGAATGAACTGGATCCTGTAACAAGAGAATCATCTAGTCTGAATGCTTTTAAGACATCATACCTCAAGGCACGTTTTAGTCATTGAGTGCAGTTTTTATCAGTTTTTAACTTATTGTTATTTAATTTTACTTGTGTGTTTTGTATATACATCTGTGTGTCCTTGATACATGTTTATTTGTCTGGACCATATTGAAAATCAATGTTTAAATATGTTGAATATGCTATCCAGGTAAAATAAAGGTATCTTATCTTACCTTACCTTACCTTACCTTACCTTACCTTACCTTACCTTACCTTACCTTACCTTACCTTACCTTACCTTACCTTACCTTACCTTACCTTACCTTACCTTACCTTACCTTACCTTACCTTACCTTACCTTACCTTACCTTACCTTACCTTACCTTACCTTACCTTACCTTACCTTACCTTACCTTACCTTACCTTACCTTACCTTACCTTACCTTACCTTACCTTACCTTACCTTACCTTACCTTACCTTACCTTACCTTACCTTACCTTACCTTACCTTACCTTACCTTACCTTACCTTACCTTACCTTACCTTACCTTACCTTACCTTACCTTACCTTACCTTACCTTACCTTACCTTACCTTACCTTACCTTACCTTACCTTACCTTACCTTACCTTACCTTACCTTACCTTACCTTACCTTACCTTACCTTACCTTACCTTACCTTACCTTACCTTACCTTACCTTACCTTACCTTACCTTACCTTACCTTACCTTACCTTACCTTACCTTACCTTACCTTACCTTACCTTACCTTACCTTACCTTACCTTACCTTACCTTACCTTACCTTACCTTACCTTACCTTACCTTACCTTACCTTACCTTACCTTACCTTACCTTACCTTACCTTACCTTACCTTACCTTACCTTACCTTACCTTACCTTACCTTACCTTACCTTACCTTACCTTACCTTACCTTACCTTACCTTACCTTACCTTACCTTACCTTACCTTACCTTACCTTACCTTACCTTACCTTACCTTACCTTACCTTACCTTACCTTACCTTACCTTACCTTACCTTACCTTACCTTACCTTACCTTACCTTACCTTACCTTACCTTACCTTACCTTACCTTACCTTACCTTACCTTACCTTACCTTACCTTACCTTACCTTACCTTACCTTACCTTACCTTACCTTACCTTACCTTACCTTACCTTACCTTACCTTACCTTACCTTACCTTACCTTACCTTACCTTACCTTACCTTACCTTACCTTACCTTACCTTACCTTACCTTACCTTACCTTACCTTACCTTACCTTACCTTACCTTACCTTACCTTACCTTACCTTACCTTACCTTACCTTACCTTACCTTACCTTACCTTACCTTACCTTACCTTACCTTACCTTACCTTACCTTACCTTACCTTACCTTACCTTACCTTACCTTACCTTACCTTACCTTACCTTACCTTACCTTACCTTACCTTACCTTACCTTACCTTACCTTACCTTACCTTACCTTACCTTACCTTACCTTACCTTACCTTACCTTACCTTACCTTACCTTACCTTACCTTACCTTACCTTACCTTACCTTACCTTACCTTACCTTACCTTACCTTACCTTACCTTACCTTACCTTACCTTACCTTACCTTACCTTACCTTACCTTACCTTACCTTACCTTACCTTACCTTACCTTACCTTACCTTACCTTACCTTACCTTACCTTACCTTACCTTACCTTACCTTACCTTACCTTACCTTACCTTACCTTACCTTACCTTACCTTACCTTACCTTACCTTACCTTACCTTACCTTACCTTACCTTACCTTACCTTACCTTACCTTACCTTACCTTACCTTACCTTACCTTACCTTACCTTACCTTACCTTACCTTACCTTACCTTACCTTACCTTACCTTACCTTACCTTACCTTACCTTACCTTACCTTACCTTACCTTACCTTACCTTACCTTACCTTACCTTACCTTACCTTACCTTACCTTACCTTACCTTACCTTACCTTACCTTACCTTACCTTACCTTACCTTACCTTACCTTACCTTACCTTACCTTACCTTACCTTACCTTACCTTACCTTACCTTACCTTACCTTACCTTACCTTACCTTACCTTACCTTACCTTACCTTACCTTACCTTACCTTACCTTACCTTACCTTACCTTACCTTACCTTACCTTACCTTACCTTACCTTACCTTACCTTACCTTACCTTACCTTACCTTACCTTACCTTACCTTACCTTACCTTACCTTACCTTACCTTACCTTACCTTACCTTACCTTACCTTACCTTACCTTACCTTACCTTACCTTACCTTACCTTACCTTACCTTACCTTACCTTACCTTACCTTACCTTACCTTACCTTACCTTACCTTACCTTACCTTACCTTACCTTACCTTACCTTACCTTACCTTACCTTACCTTACCTTACCTTACCTTACCTTACCTTACCTTACCTTACCTTACCTTACCTTACCTTACCTTACCTTACCTTACCTTACCTTACCTTACCTTACCTTACCTTACCTTACCTTACCTTACCTTACCTTACCTTACCTTACCTTACCTTACCTTACCTTACCTTACCTTACCTTACCTTACCTTACCTTACCTTACCTTACCTTACCTTACCTTACCTTACCTTACCTTACCTTACCTTACCTTACCTTACCTTACCTTACCTTACCTTACCTTACCTTACCTTACCTTACCTTACCTTACCTTACCTTACCTTACCTTACCTTACCTTACCTTACCTTACCTTACCTTACCTTACCTTACCTTACCTTACCTTACCTTACCTTACCTTACCTTACCTTATCTGTGACCGGCAGCCCTCAGATAATTGGGTATCATAAAAACAGTACTGCTGCTCGCTTGTGTGTCGCTTACCATTTTTCCCTATGACTCATGACAGGTAGATCACCATTTTGAGAATTATGTGCGCAGGATGGTGGCTGTGTGTGCGTGTGCTGCTGGATGATATAGCGGTTCTCGTTGCCCTATCCCACACTTTCTGCTTGCGCACCTTTGTGTTGCTTCTTACTATGTCCTGTGTACTTCGTTCTTCTCGCAGTGATCTTCATACTTTGTATCTCAGGTTGACTTGTGTGTTACTGACTGGCCAGTTCTTTGAGTTGAATCATATCCATATGATGGGGAGAGGCATGGTCAGAGGCAGGGATGTAGATCTGAGTATCATCTGCATAAATATGATAGCTCAGACCATATTTGGCCAGAATATCACATAGGGGTGTCATGTAAATGGTGAACAGTATAGGACCCAGGACTGAGCCTTGGGGTACCCCATATTTTAGGGATTTAAGACTGGATCTATGGATCCCCACCTTCACACATTGCTTCCTGTTCATTAGGTATGACCGGATCCATGAGAGTGCATGACCTTTGACGTTGCATCTATCCCTCAGTCTGTCCAGAAGGATTTGATGGTCAATAGTGTCAAAGGCAGCGGAAAGGTCAAGCAACAGCAAGATAACAGACTTTCTATTGTCTAGAGCACATAAGATATCATTTTGCACTTTTAGCAAAGCAGTTTCAGTGCTGTGATATTCTTTGTAGGCTGATTGAAACTTGTCTGTACGACCATTCCTTACAAGATGGGGGAATAATTGGTCTGCAACCGCCCTCTCAGTTAGTTTAGAGACAAATGTTAGGTTGGAAACAGGCCTATAGTTTTTTTCAACCAGTTCCAGACCTAGTTTCTTCAGCAGGGGTGTTATGATGGCTATTTTCATATTTTCCGATACTGCGGATTCCATCAATGATTTATTTATGATGGAAGTAATTATTGCTAAGAGGTCATCCAAGAGGTCAAGTAAGAGCCAAGTTGGGATTGGATCCAGCTCACATAACTTCTTAGCAGACCTTTTGACCAGTTTCCCTACGTCGTCAATGGTTAAAGGTGTGAACCTTTCCAGACATGTAGTACTATTGTTTGCAGTGTCACCTGGTGGCGAAGTATGGCAGGATGGAGCATTATCAATGTCCAGGCGGATTCTCTCTATTTTTTCATGAAAGAATGTGTTAAACTTATCAGCTTGAGTGATCTCACAGTCAGATTGGGGCATAGGTGTGTCCTTTTTCTTGTGCATGACTGTGTAAATAGTTTTTTAGGGTCATGCTTGTTCTCCTCAACCAGGTTGGAAAAATATGTTGATTGAGCAGATTTAAGCATTGAGTTATATTTGTTCCTCTGGGAGTTATACAGCTCTTTATCAATGTGAGAGCCAGTCTTGCTCATTTTTCTCTCAAGCCTCCTCTTGAGAGATCTCTCCAGCTTTAATTGGTCACTCATACAGGGAACAGGTTTACGCTGAGTGACCTTGGCAGACTTGATGTTTATCCATGAGTAATGTGAGCCCCTTGTCATAGTAATCCACCATCTCACTCAATGATAAATGTTCCCAGGTTTCAGTTGCAACTATTAGGGATTTGATGTTGTTACTTAGGGATTGAAGATCTATTCCCTTATAGTTCCTGTACCTAATCAATTTTTTGGGGGGTTTGGGGGAAGAAATACCCATATATAGTTTAATCATCTTATGATCAGATATATACCCATCCACAAGATGGCTCTTGAGAAACTTGTTCCCTTTGAACGTGATGATTAGATCAAGGGTGTTCCCTAACTTATGGGTTGGTTCATGCACCCATTGGTTCATGTCAAAGGTCGATAGAATGTCATTGAACTTTATGACATCAGGTTTATTTGGTTTATTGACATGAAAGTAATACCAAGGAAGATGACTTCATGACTGAATGACCCATAGTGTGCCACCAGTTGAGTGAACTCATCATAGAACTCAGAATAGGTATACCTATTCTTATCAGATGGTTCAGGTCTATAGAAAGGTTACAAAGGTTAACTTCTTACCTTTGATTAGCAGAGATCCTTCAAGGAGTTCCATTGTTTTAACCATGGGAGGGTTCAACCTATTGGTTTCAAAGGGGAGTTCAACCCGATGTAGCAGACCCACGCCACCACCAGAGCGTCCTATCCGTGGGTGGGACTGAAACTTGAGTGAACCCTCTTCAAGTTCATTTTTGATTCTTTCATCACCAGTTTCATGCAACCAGGTTTCAGCGATGAAAAGAGCATCCAAGTTGTGTTCTGAGAAGTAGTCTTTTATGTTTAAGACCTTGCCGGTGATGCTCTGTACATTGCATGAACCAATCACTAGGTTTTCTTTGTTTTTACGCGTTGTCATGGAGACCCCATTGTTTCTATGGGGGTGGTGCCGCCTATATGTGTGCGATTGTTAGGTTTGTGTTGCGATGACTGCTTGTAGCGACCACTATTTACATTATGGGGTCGAGCACGTGTTGAGCTGGCTAGCGACCCTGCCATCGTGACGTGATTGGTTGGCGTGTGTGTGCCCCCGGTGTGAGGCCGGGCATGTCTTAGGCCGGCCAACCAATCACGATGCATGAGCGGGGTTGCATAGTAGTGTGTATGGTCTTTATTTGTGTGCCAAAATTGACCACGAGTGCAGCCCCGGTGAGGCGGAGGAGCATGTGTGTGGCCGGCCGACCTTGATATTATATTGATTGGTTGGCTGGGCAGAGTGTTGTGTATAGACTTTGTTTACTTGTCCCCTAACACCACGTGTGCTACTGCGAAGAGGCAGAGCAGGAATGTTTAAGAAATTCATTTGGTGTTAAGATCTTAAAGTCAATATGATACCCGCCGGAGCCATCTACCGGGGAAAACAGGCACAATAGTTCCTTGTGGATGTTTTGTGGGTTATTTCGGAAAAAAAGTTTTATATTTATCTGTATAGACAAGTCTTTCTTAAGATTAAGAAGATAGAATCTATGTAGATAATTAGAAAGATGTGGCGATTTACAGATAGAAACTAGATCTCCGATATAGATTAGGTTGATTTCTTTAAAATTAATTTTAAGGAGAAATAGTTGTAGATGCCATTTACAAAGAAGAATGGAGGAAGTTTGCAACCGCCCATAGGGCAGTGAGGGGGCTTATTTATGGTATAAGGTAATCGGTGGAACATTATATATTTTATTTACAAAACATGTACAAGAGAATGTATTATCATTGTCCATTATGGACATACATATTTTTCTTTCAAAATAATTAATATTAACACCAAGACTACGATCAATAGAGTTCTTAATGGTGGACGGCTCCGGCCAGTGTCCTCAAGCTGTGTCAACAAGTTTTTGAACCTCCGATTTCACCTTGTTGACAGTCGCCCTGGGGCCAGAAAATTTGACAATCGATATGTCATCATCGACATTGGTCAGCGTGACGACAAAGTCGGAAAGAGCGTTCCATGCCCTGATGTTGGACACCTTCTTTCCGATGATACGACCAGCTACTTTTGTCGGAACAGCCAGCATATCTTTTACTACGAGAGCAGACGACATTGAAGAGGATGCAGAAGAGGCCGATGAGGCGGGAGAGGCGGATGCGGTCGAGCTCTGCCCCTTTCTCTTCCTTACGTTAGTAGGACATCGCGTCTTGTTATCTCCCTCAAGATCCATAAGAAAAGTGCTGCCAGCCTGGCTACCATCACCTGCAATGGCGAAATCAGTGGAGCCATAGAAAGAAAGTACTTTATGAAAGGAATAGCCAGGGAGGAGGACCTTAGCATGGGAGGCGAGGAAGCTGACAAAATAAGTCCAGTTTTTTCTGTGAACTTTGTCGACTGGAGCAGGCGGCGAGATAACAGTCACAGTCGGTCCTTTTGCTCTGATGCCCTCGATTTCGTTCATAAGTCGATTGAATGCAGTAACACCTCCTTCCCCAGCATTTATTCCAGAGATATCGGGAAGAATTATGATGTGATCCACATTTTTCACCCGGTCAGATGTTGTGCGGAGAAAGTGAAGGCTTTCCGCCGAAACTTTGTGAGCACAATCAGCGCAGACTACCCCGTCGGCAATCGTGGGTTGATTGCCGTCTTTGGGCAGAACGATGAGAAGTTGTGGAAGAGAAGAGTTGTTATCCAGAGCACAGTCACGTACTTCCGACGATGGAGGAATGAAGGTATCAAGAACATCATCCTTCTCTTTTATGGTTCGAAGAGAGGTTGTAAGTTCGTCAGTAAGAATTTGATTCTCCTCTGCGAGCAGTTTCTTCTCGGCCTTGAGAGCGACATTATCGGCCAAGATGGCGTCTTTCTCGGCCAGGAGATCGGTCACCCTCTGTGTAAGGCGGGCATTGACATCAATGGTGGACTTATTCATCTCAACAAAGTTTTTATACGTTGTTCTCAAGTCGGCCAGCTCATCTACTGCCTTTTGAACAGGCGAAAGCAGAGCGGCTGGGAGAGGTGGTGGCCCGCTTTGTGTAGCAGGACTTTCAGTGTCTTGGACATCTTGGACGTGGTAGAAATAGCCGGGGTGAGCGGGCGGTCAATGGCGGCTCACCGGTATTAGATTTCTGAATGAAAAATAAAAATATTTTCTGTTGAGGTTTCACAAATAATTGTGGTGAACCTAGTTAGTTGATACGTTTATTTGTACAGAGAGACCGACAATGATAATGTGGGGCAGGCCCCGCCGCCGAGGTGATTTGGCTTGTCAGTTCTGACGGTATATCTTTTCTGAGTTTGATAATGTCCAGGTGACTTGACAGTTTTGTCTGGTTGATTAGACAAGGTTACCTAGGTGATTACGAAACCTTAAGCGAGGAGGTGATTCCAAGTTTTGTTTTTTGGAGAGAGAAGGTTTTTTTTTACTAATACCAGCCCTCGTTACAGATCAGATTCTACACTGCTAGTGTTCACAAGAGTCGTCAAAAAAAAAAAAAAAAGGTAGACTCTAGGTAGAGGTGTGCTGGAGTAGGTGAGTTTGAGTTTTGGCATATTTTAGATACGTTAGAGCACCATAGATTGCTAGAAAACCCAACAAAATACGGAGCTAGATCAAAACACTGCCATCTTAAACGACTATTAAACACTAACAAAGAACCAACTACCTACTTTAAACAAAACACAATAACACAACATCTGGATTAAATATATAAGTTCATTGGGTAAAACGCACTTATCACAGTGCTGCCTGCATCGCTCACCTGAGGAAATTAGAAAAACCCCCGAAATTGTCCGGAAATTTCTCCCTTCCCCAGCCTAACTGCCACCACCCGCCCGCAACTATCCTATCTTCGGGACGGCCACTCCCTAACTCCTCCTCCTCTTCCTGCCGCCTCCATCTCTGCTCCAACCACAAGATGTGACTCTTACAGTTATCTTCATCTTCACTCAAAATTTCCACAATCTCCATTAAGCATTACTGTTTAATATTTAAGTTCTTTTTCAGCCTTGCATTTCGATTTTCTATTGATGTTTGCGACACGTTATTTTTTTTCGTAGGAACAGAGATTGCTCGCTATTTTTTTTCGTCGGAACAGAGATTGCTTCTTGCCCCAAACGCTCGACCTTTGACCCTTCATGCTTACGCATTTTTTTATCGCTGACCTGTGACGTCATCACATCATTAAATGCTTAATCCTATTCTGAAACATATTCCCAAATTTAGACAATTCTTTAATATCTTTACTTCTCTTTTACCTATCGTCTTCTTAAGTGACTGGAAACTATATCGCGGCCTGCGGAATGCATGTTGGCCCGCGCCACGTCATTGTTTTGTCGATGCGCTTTTGCATTCTTTAATCATACTTTATCGAACCGGTAATTTTTGATTAAATTTCTTAAGGATCCAAAGTTAATCCACGTCATGGCTTCCCACGGCAATACTTATTTTTTTCTCCATTTACCCCTCTACCTGCCTACGTATTCATATTTGCGTTCTGACCACGTATTTCTTTGGAATTTCACTTTTCAAAGTCTTCATCTTTCTATGACGCCGATGGTCCAGTGTCGGCGCCATATTGTCTCCCGCTACACCTGCATCTCACCCAAAACTAAACTCGCTAATACTATTTGAAAAATGGTATAAAATGCAAAATAATTACTTACGTCTATTCCAACTAATACGGCCTCAAAGAGGAGGTGGCCGAGGTCATACCACGACCACCTCCCCGCCGCATAATCCCGGATGAAGGTGACAGCCCCCTCCGTCAGGTTATATCTCCTGGCTCTCTCCATTTTTGTCATCTTGCAAGTGAGCTGCGCATGCCCTCGCCACTTGATGGCGCTCCGTCTTTTAGGTCATGATTCAGCGCTTTCCCAGCATTTTTCCATCAAATTAATTAATCACATAGCCTTGTCATCGCCTCATCTGAGAGACTCTTATTTATTTTATATTTTTTCTCTCCCATTTTGCGACAATGGTATTCCCCTCTGTGTGGTTCTCATCACGTTCCCTTGTATGATCCACGTGTTGTTTAAACCACTTGTCAACCTTGCAGTTCACCGATCCCTGCCCCCTACATCATTTTCATTTCAACACTTCGACGCATGGTCCCATATGACCCCATGTTCATGCCCTCCGTTAATTATCGGACCATTCCTCATGCATGGTTAAGCAGAGCGTTGTTTTCCCGTACTTTTTGATCTGGTTGCCCCTTGTTGTTTATGTTATTTAGGTCAATTGCAATTTTCTTATCTCACCCCATCTGATGGTTTGACCACTACCCCCCGCTTTGATTATGTCATATCATATAATTCTCGTTTGATGTCAAATGTTCCCACTGTACGCTGTGATGTCCTTATATGTTTAACTTTTCTTTTCCAGCTTCCTGCCATTGGTATTCCCCTTTGCCCGTTCCCGCCGTCTCACCCTATGTTGTTTCAAGGGCCGCTCCAAAACACCCACTTGCCACCCCCCAAATCACCAATCCCGGCCTCACGCCGGCTTTGCTTCACTTCTACGAGGGCTACCCCAGATATTTTACTGGATGATATTTCTCCCACGTATATATGTATGTTTAACTGCCTTACCTTTCTTTTTGCAGATGCATTAAACGTCCAGGATACTTTCTTGAGACGATGCCGCATTGTTTAATCCCGTTCTTCGTTCTTTGCAGGTTTAGCACTCCCTACTTCCATGGGCCCTTCCAGAAAAATTCTGTGAAGCCCCATGTTCTCTCATTCCAATGAGAGGATTTTGTTTTCCTTGGACCACGAATTCAGATCTGCTGTTTTGTTTTTTCAACAAGACCCCATGACGACCCTTTGAGTCTGACCTTCTTTGCACTGACATCAAGATTGATTGCCTTGATGACAGATGCCCTACATTCCCTCATTTTGTGCTTATAGAGCAATGTGTTACCACTCAATTGTATATTTTTCTTGTTTTAGACTTATGTATTGTGCCCAACTGCTGTCCTCCCTACCATGTTGCTTGCAACAAAACCTACCCCTAACCCTTTTGTCGTTATGAACTTTATGTATTTTTTCTCCCTATTTCTCCTGCCCTTACTTCACCTATCTGACCTATTTCCTTGCATATGTTTTACCTTGTTCATTTGGCTTTGTGCCTTATCAGCTATTCGCTAATATACCTGGTCTCTCCATATTTCAGCTCAAGACTTCACCTGATGTAGTTCATAATGTTTAGCAGTTCTCCTGCGTATGTAAAAGACAATTTACTTTTATATGTTCTGACCTCTCGCCAAAGTCGTGAATGTACATAATTGTTACAATTATTATAATACATCCATGACGATGATGAGAGGGCGGAGAATCAAAGCATCTTTATTTTCTCCATCCATAGTGTAATTCGTTCTTATCCTCTGGAACCTCCTCTGCTCTGTGTGCTGTCATGGTGATGTGGGCTTGGATCTTTATGATTCAAATGCTCCTTTTTCTTCTCCACCTATAACATGCATTTGCATCTGTTTTATTACCATTATTGACCATGTGTTGTGTGTGATGATGTTTATACCCGCATGTCTATTCCTTTGCTTAATGCCTATTTTTTTTTTTGGGGGGCTCTGCTGCCTCAATTTATATTTTTCAGTGCCTTGCAATTTCTAATGTACTATATATGCTTGGAACTTGTAAGAAAATTAATTCTGCAGGTGTGTTTTCAGCTCATCCCAAACCCCAGCATCTCTGTCTGGTGACTCTTCCAGAAATCTGTCCAACTCATCCCTCAGAGGCCCTTACCTAAACCACTGTGTTCCCCTGTCTTCATATTTTCAAGAGTTCCCTCCCTTTTATTTTCTAAGACTGAGATGTGATATGTTTTGACCATTTACCATGTTTGGAGATTTTTTTTGTCTTCTAGAAAACTAATTGTATGTCATTTTTTGCCTTTCTAGCTCCCCTAGAGTGGATCTTCCTGGTCAGTTTCCTGACTGATATGATGTGTGCCCTAGTCACCTTTCTTAGGTTGCCCTGTAACCTGTGACTATAATGTTAATCTTTGACCTACCTTAAATTTTCAATTTCTTTCAGCAGATCTTCCAGGTCACTTTTGTTGACCGGCCCCATGTGGGATTTTTCTGCACTTCCACTCTCATCTGTCGTTTTGATGGTATCCAATTGTTCAATTTCTCTAGGCAAATCTTCCTGGCCACAGAGAGTTCTTGCCTTTAATTATCTGTAACAAGAACAATCAAGGCCGTTACTCTGCCATACTAGGTGATGAAAGTAGTTAAGGGTGTATTTTATTTACGTGAGATATAGGATGTGGATATACTCAGTAATTTTAATAATACATGGCTTGTTAAAATCAATTGATATCTTTCCGTATATGTAACTGATTACCTCTGGATTCAGGTATACACACCTTGGCATTAATAATGAGCTGGGAGTTCTCCAGTCAAATGGACATGTTCCTGCCCTTGTGCAGCAGATAATTTGTCTAGACATTTTTACATGTTTTTGTCGAGCTTGTATTGTTCCTACAAGATTAATCGTAGCCCTTATTACAGGCCGACAGGACCTGATATCTGGTGTATGATTGCTTAACTTATATTTGACATACTCACAATGACCTCTTATAATTACTTACAGTTTTTACATATTTTACAGTTGATTTCTGTCATACAGCTCATGAACCAAAGACTCTGACCTAACATTTTGTATACATGTAACCCACCTACTTGTTTCACTCATGGACCATGTTTTATGTTTTGAAGTAACTATTTGCTACCCTTTCTGACATTGCCATTTTTAATCTCAGATCTTGTTTCACTTATGTAGCCCAGTTGTACCTTGCTGTGTGGAAATATTGTGTAGGAACTGTTCTTATTTCATGGTGGACTATGCCCGATGTTGAGTATCTTTTATTTTAATTATAATTGTTGTACTTTAATATTGTATTTATCTGCTCATGTTATGTGTATTGCTGTTTAATTATCTTGATGTTTAATGTTTAACGTTGATTTTCCTGTTTTCCGCTTGGAGCGCTCTAGTGCCGCCCTTGACTGTGCGACTACCGCATGAAGCCAACGAGTGCAGGTTGATGCATCGTCTTAACCACTGCACCTGGAGATGACTCACCGGGCATAAGAGATCACGTGCAGGCAGACGAGCCCATGCAAAACCCCCGTGTCGCAAAAGGAAGCCATGCAGGCAAGACGAGTAAATGTGAAACCCAGTGTCGCAAAAGGAAGCCATGCAGGCAAACCCCACACACATGATTCTCAACGATCCTTTAAAAGGGCCCGCAACTGTTGGATCCTCAGAGACCAGAATTCAGAGACCGGAGAGCAGAGTTCCAGCATCCACTTGCCTCGAAAGATCCACGACCCTCAGCATGGTGACGGCATAGAATTGGGTGTTTTATGTATTCTCAGGACTCTATAAGTATCATGCATTTGGGTAGGTTATATGCCTCGCTCATTGCCATGCCGGCCTAGCCAGACAAGGATTCACAGCACCGAATAAAGGTAACTATTAAGCAGTGTATATTCTGTGTCTGCAGTCCTTATTACCTCACACCTCACATGGGTAGATAGGGTTGCTAGGTTCCGTGCCCCGCCTCACAGCCAGCGAGTAAAGTAGAGTAAGAGTAGAGTATCGATCCCCCGTCCATGTCCCCCAACGACGGATACTCACAAACCATGGGTAACATTATCTTATTATCACAAGATTGAGCCTGCAGCATATGAACTATATCAATCTTAGCACCACCTAAATCAATTTTACGCAGGTGACCAAGAACCTGCTGGAGCATATCCTGGACATTTTGTTCTTCAGCCATTTCGAATAAAGGCGAAACGGCACGCTCAGAACCAGAATGATCAGAATCAGGGTGAAGATCAGATATTTCAGACAAGGTGAAAGATTCCTGGTCACTATCTACAGCAGGGTGGAGGCTAAAATGAACCTCTGAATTTTAGCTAGGTAAGTGTAAACTCTCCAGTCAGGGGGAGTTATCAATCTCTCCACTTGTTGTCACGACTTGTAGGAAGTGAATTACCCGCACCAGTCGCCACAGTACGATCTGACAATGGCGAGTCAGAGGGAGGGGCTACTCTTGACGAGCGGGTCATTTAGAAGTAATGGAGCGTGACTTACCTTGTGATGTAGAAACGTCTGGACCTTTCGCCGGCGGGTCGTTATCCACTTGCAACTTCGTTGAAAGAAGTTTCAAAGATTGAAGCCACATAGACCTAAAATCAAGTAGCAGGGTGGCCAAGAGAAACTCCATACAGTATCAGCAACACTCTATGCCATGGAATGATTCAGATTGCTCCACCAATCATTACGTATAATTTGTACGTATCGTGCCTATGGGGACATAAATGGGGATATGAGACTATACTTGCTTGAGACTGTGAGCTGGGGCCTTAACCTAGCTACCTACTCTACCTATCTGTTTGGGAGGCTAGAAGGACTGCAGACTCAGTGTGTACAATGCACAATAGTCATCTTTATTCGGTGCTTGTATACACTACAGTCTGGCTAGGAAGGCATGACAAGAGTGTGATATATGAAATATCCAAATACTGATAACTGTTCAGAGCCCTCAGGCTTATTAATGTGTAGGTAATTGGTCATATTGATTATGTTTTGTGGTGACTCCCCGTAAGTACCCCTTTTACAGATTTGGTTGTCAGGGACTCCCAGTCACAAAGACCACTGACCATTGTGTCTGTAGTCAAGTGGCGTCATACAGAGCCTGTATGAAGTCATCTTGAAGGAATGTTGTGTTGGTAAGTTGGCTTTCCACTCTTCTTGGAAGTGCCAGCTCATATTTTGGCTCTGTATTTCTGGTACATATATTTTGGCATAATATTTCTAAATTGACTCTAAATTAATATCAAAAATATATCAGGATTAGTATTTTGGTTTATGATTTGGTAACATTGATTGTTAAATGTTAATCGGTGAAATACACTGTTTACAGTGTCTCACCGTGTCAGTCATATTTATTCTTGGTGGGTCCCATGGTCACCACAAGTCATATCAATCTGTGTCTGTCGGAACTATTAATGTTCATATTATATATTCTAAGCAGTTGTAAATACAGTAATAAATACAGTGTTTTGAATTACAAGGTACATTTGATCCCCGTGTAATTTTATCTAAGGTTGTCACTCTCGGAACAAAACGGGGAGGTCCCTCTAGCCTACATATTAGGCAATGCACTAGGCCCAGGGATCGCTACATTTTTATGGTGCTGTGACCAAACAGATACAAAATTATCATGGATTCGATCAGAAATTTAAGCTTTAAATTATCTCCTTGGTCAAAACACTCTGTTGAGCCTCCTAAACGTGGTGTACGTGCAGTACCATGTGATAAAACATGTGAGGTAGCTCAAGTGTCAAAGGAAAGTGAAAGTAGCCATGTTGGGGCTGAATGTGGAGCCTACTAACTGTCAGATCCAAACGCTGTATATCAGCGTGAAATTTATGAAAACAATGTGTCAAACACACAACAGGATATGTTGTCAAATGAAAATATATTGAAGAAAAAACTTGATTCTGGCATTGACAAAGACATCAAACTTGGAGAAATATGTGATGATGCTTCCATGCAGAGCGTGGAGAAAGGCACACAGAGACATGTAATTACCGAGTGTCAAAAGTCTGGCCTGTCTGGTAAATCCGACCATACAGTTGAATGGGGTGGTACATCCATTCAATATCCAAGTTTATATCTGCATGATAGACTTTAAAATAATCCACAACAGTGGGCAAAATCAAGATCAAAACACTAGACTCCTACATAGGTCTCAACAGGGAAACCCTGCATTAGCCAATGCACTGAAAAGTATGCATCCTGAAGAAAACCCAATGTTATGATCAATCTAATAATAATAATAATAAATTTCTATAGCGCTATTTCAGACTATGTCTGCTCATGGCGATTGAGAAGATAATGTTCTCGGTATAAGTGAGTTTTCAGATGCTTTTTAAATGAGTCAATAGATTTACAATTTTTCACTGCAAGGGGCAGGGCATTTCAAGTTTTCGGGGCATATTCACCAAACACCCTATCCCCATAAGATTTAGAGTTTGTTTTTGGAACTATGTACTCATTATTATCATTAGACCGTAGGTTCCTTTCACCACTTTTTGGCATTAATAAGTCTGTTAGATAACTGGGGGCAAAGCCATTCTGAATCTTCCATGTTAACAGAGATATTTTAAAATCAATTCTCGCGCAGACTGGTAGCCAATGAAGATCAATTAATTTAGGGGTGATATGGTCATTTTTCTTCAATTTTCCCACCACCCTGGCTGCAGCGTTCTGTAGTTTTTGCAGCTTTGCCAGTTCACACATTGGCATCCCTGCCAGTAGAGAATTACCATAGTCCAGTGTAGAAGTTATAAAGGAATGTGCTAGCGTATTTGTTGTTTTCTCATCAAGACAACCTCTTATTCTAGATAAATTTCTAACATGAAAATATCCATTTTTACATATTTTCTTAATTTGCTGCTTCATAGATAATTCTTGATCAAAAATTATGCCGAGATCTTTAACATTGGACGATCTGGCGATTTCAGATCGTCCATTTATGACTCCTTCAGGAATATTTTTATTTTTCAAAATTTGAATTTTTCCACAAATAAGCATTTCAGTTTTACCATCATTAATTTTCATTTTATTTTCCAATAGGAAATTCCGTATCTGACTTATGCATTCTTCCATTTCCTTTGTAGATTTTTCCATCCCCTCATTTGATTTAGGGTCTAAAGTAATATAAAGCTGGGTGTCATCAGCATAGACATGATGCCTCAGGCCATATTGCTCAATTAGATCAGCAATTGGCTCCATGTATGTTGTGAATAGGATAGGGCCCAGAATAGAACCCAGTGGAACACAATAATTAATATTCATATTCTCAGATTTTTTCCCATCTATAATAACACATTGCCTTCTATTAGATAGATAAGATTTGAACCACTTGAGTGCAGTGCCTCCAACACCACATCTTTTTTCCAGCCGATTCAGCAATATTTTGTGGTCAATGGTGTCAAAGGCCGCCGAGAGGTCAAGTAAGATAAGCATAACCCACCTTATTGTCATCGATGTTGATTGATAGGTCATTCTGAACCTTCAATAAGGCTGTCTCAGTACTGTGAAATTCCTTGTATGCTGATTAGAACATGCTTTGAATATTATTTCTCATTAGATGGCCAACAAACTGTTTTGCTACAGCCCTTTCAATTTATTTGGATAAGTACGCTAGATTCGATATGGGTCTATAATTTTTCTTAATTAATTCTAGACCAAGTTTCTTGATCAAAGGTCTAATAATTGCTTCTTTCAGGTTTTCGGGCATGTCGCCCAGAGTATTTGATTTATTTATAATTTCAGTAATTATCGGAAGTAGCTGGGACATACACTCATTCAACAACCATGTGGGGATTGGGTCAAGTTCACAAGACTTCTTTGCTGCTTCTTTTAACAATTTTTTGACATCATCACTAGTTAGTGGTTCAAAATTATTTAAGGGTGTTTCAAATTTTGGCTCCTCAACTACATGGTCATTAAAGGGGCATTAGAATCCATTTCATGCTGTATTTTGGAATTTTATCAAGGAAAAAATTATTAAAATATGTCGCCAATTCCTTTTTATCATTGTTTTTAGGGAAGGGGGTGTCCTCATTAGTGTGCATAGTTTTTTTAAAATTTTGAAAAGTTTTTTCGGGTCTGACTTATTTTCATCTATTTTTTTAGCGAAGAAGTTGCTTTTGGCAGTTTTTATCATGCTATTGTATTTGTTTCATTGTATCTGAAATTGCTGTTTATCACACTCAAGTCTTGACTTATCATACTTCCTCTCTAATTTTCTTTTATATCTCTTTTCAGTATGTAATTCATCTGACATCCATGGAGCCGATTTTCTGACATTTATGGTCTGCTCAACTAATGGAGCATGTTTATCCAAGACATCTGTTAATTTATCATATTTTGTTAACAGGTCATCAAGATCATATTCATTATTTGATTTATTGCTTCCAAAATTTTCCAGCAAGGCAAGGTGTGATATGTCAAGTTCTCCTCTTTGACCCTAATGAATTTAACTGTGAAAAGTCAAACAGAGGGAAATGAGCACTTAATAAATCGGTTGGTGTGAGCAGATTCCACAATCCTTTTGCCTATTTGATATAAACCGATTGAAAAGAAAAGATTTGTACAACGCTGATCTGTTACACTACAGATGACTTGATGTGACAAACACATTTAAAAGTAAATGTTCCATCTGGCGGGAAAAGCAGGAGCTCGATCCTGACTGTGTACTCTATGGGAAATCTATCTGTCACTCTATTAGCCCTGGATGACCACATCAGCTACAGCAGAGCTGGGCTGACTGGGGTCATGGATACTCAATACCATTTTACCATTCAGTCAACAGATAATCAAGTTTTCTTTTCTACACAATATATTTCAGGGGAAATCTTGATATCATCCTAAAGAATAAACTAACCTTAAGTGATTCACCTAGATTCGGACACCCTATTTCCTGCCAATACTATACTCCATAAATCCATAGATATGCAGTAGAGACCTTTGGTAAGAGAAATATGGCAGGGAGCAGTCTACAGTTCTAGCAGAGTGACCTTGTCAAACTACATTGTGAGTGAAGTTATCAACACAGTTTGTGATACAAATGCATTACTCATTTGCATAGTGATACTTCTAGTCAATGAGAGGTTCATGGGGAGTTTTTCAGTTAATTTCACTCATAAGCCTCTAGACTCTTGCATGTAACAAACATTTATTCACAAAGATTTCCTTATCAATTCCTTCACGTTCTTCTGCCAAAGTCCCTTTGAAAAATTGACTTTATAATTCACAAAATACCAAATGTTAGTTGATTCTAATGTGTTGGTATTTACATTCAGTTTTTTTCTTAATAACTTGACATCCGTGGAGCAATCACTCTATGCATCAGATTTTCTTTTGCTACCCATGCTTCGTGCTCACCATGTTGTAAGCATGTTGTTACAAAACATTGTTGGACAATATCATCTTTGTATTAAAGTTACTTAGCAGTGATTTTAAAAAATACATTTAAGTATCATAATTCAATGATATAGAGATTTGATTTTCATATCTATATATTCTTTTGGTTGATGCACCCCAGTAAGTGTCTGTAAAATCTATTTGAACAAGAACCCAATTTGAAATCACACTTTCTTGGCATCATATATATGTGAAATGTGATCATAGAGGCACTGACAGGTAAAATGAGGGCATTAGTTTGTTTGGGGCTTTACATCACTTTCAACATTCTTTCAGTCATTTCGTGATGAGACCTACTTGTAGCAGATATAGTGCTGCCTCACTGAATTGTCATGTCGCAGGTCCTTGACATGACAACCCACCCAGTCACAGATTTACAAGGACAACGGGTTAACCCTTTGGCATGGGCCTCAGCTCATGTGTGAAATTGTATCATGAATTTACGGCCGGGATTCGAAACCATGACCTTTGGATCACCACAGAGGAACTGGTGCTAATAAGCTGGCACTCTAACCAACTGCGCCACGGCCCGTGGCCTGAGGTCATAAGAGTATGGCAATCCTTTGAATAGTGACAGAATGACATCTGACGAATGACTACCTTGAAAGTTCATGCTGCCCTTGTTTACCCATCATGTGCAGCATATGTCATATCTTATTACTCTATGTAAAATGCTTTTTATACACGAATTACAGATTTAGTGCTTAATACTTTTAATACATACAATGTACAATATTGTAATCCAAAATACGTTTTATCATTATGCATGGAAGAGCCTGTCAAATAAAATAAGCTACATATGGCCCCAAAATCATAAAGAAACATGAATGTTCAATTTTCATCATAAAAATCATATGCAATTGTAGGATATAGAATACACACCCAGAGACTCTTGGAAATATATAGACATTCATAGACAATAACATGATACTGATGGTTGATGAGTCACCATAACCACCACTCCGTGAAAGTCACGTGTAGGACGGACGAGCCGAAGTTGGATACGCAGGCAGGACGAGTCCATTTGATGACGCGTGAGGAAGCCACGTAGGCAACCACACACAGATGATGCGGAGTAGCCCCTTAAAAGAGATGCGCAACCGCGAGTCCGGGTCGTTGTTGGTAGTCACGCAGAGCACAGAGTCAGACCCCAGTTTAGGAGCCAAGAAGGAGATCAACGACCACTTGCCACTGAAGATCCATGACTCTCAGTATCATGACTACATAGACTCGGGTGTTTAGCACATAGTCAGGGTTTCATAAGTATCATGCAAAGTTGGTAGTTTATATGCCTCGCTCATTGCCATGCCGGCCTAGCCAGACAAGCAGGGATCACAGCACTGAATAAAGGTAACTATTACACTGTGTATATCCTGTGTCTGCAGTCCTTACTTCCCGTCATTCTTATGAGGGTATGATATGGTAGCTAGGATCCGTGCCCGAACTCACAGACAGCGAGTAAGCGAGCTATGGTTAACAAGTACAGTACAGTACAATAGAGTAGGACAGATAAGAGTATCTATCTATTTGGTAGAGTATTGATCCCCCGTCCACGTCCCCCAACGACGGATACTCTCCAGTAGTGGGTAACACAATCACATCAAATATGTATAAAGTAATGGGAAGGGTAAATCAACATTACACATAATAAACCGGCGCAGTTACAGCATGGAAGTTATAGAATGGAATTGTCCATTAATATGAGTTGGTAACAAAGAACACTTCTACTTAACCAATATTGATAACAAATAGTGTACCATTTCATAGTGCTTTGCTCTAATAGTTACTATTTCAGTTATTTGCCATTGTTTTACATCTCCATCTTTACTATATTATTTTATGAGATTTTAAATGAAATATATTCCTTTGTAGTTTATCTTGACTCTGTTTTCAGGTTTGATATGGATGCAAAAGAGAATATTTGCTTCCTTTCAGAGTCACTCATTTCTTCTATCATTGTGTGAAATATACCATTTTTATCACTTATTAAGTTTCCCGGAGAATCAAACTGTTGAATCACTCCATCATCAAGGACCTGAATAAGTAAAACAGTGTCTGATTTAGTTAATATTTCTTATTCAGATTAATTTTTTTAGATATTATTCTATTTGAATTCAAAGTAACGATAAATATCAATGTGCAAGGTTCTGCAATCAGGTTTTTTTTACATAATATATTAACAATGTGTTTAGTATATTTACCACCAATTTACTAATTATTTGTCACATTTTTTAAAAATTGAGCTGCCACAATCATATATATTAGTTGGTGACTTTAATATTCACAACTGTTTTTTGGGATGACAGAAACAATACATTATCAAATCGTAAAACACCTCCCTAACAAATGTCTGTTCATCTTTTGAATAGTCTTTATGAATGTTGATTCAAAGAATGGGGTGTGATACCACTTGGAAGTATGGAAGTATAGACAATTGAGGTTCCAAGATAGTTTATCACTTTCGGATCTATTCAATCCAGAAGTGAATGTTCCTCAGGGTAGTATACCATCTGTAACCCTGTTTATTTTAGAAAAATCAACTGCATTGTAAAGTCTACCTGTTAAAATGGCCGGTTTTTGTACCAGGTGTGAAGGAACAACATCTTTCTTTACTACAGTTTAAAGGGGCTAGATGACCAAGATACAATATGTATTGTGTTTGTGATAAACAACGATACTGATGCATATATTTTGGGATATATTTAACCACATTTTTATTGTTACTTGCAATTAATTTGCAACTTGTTTTTGATTGGCTGGTAGTACTATAATTCCCTTGATAAGATAGTTGCCACCAGCAAAAGATGATTACAAGTTCAGAAAATTTGATCATAGTAATAAATCATATCTTTTCATGTTATATAATTATGTGTTCATATTGAAGAAATTAAAATTGCTTATCCACAATTTTATAAAGGCTTCCTTTCCTTTTAATTGAATAAGAGAATGGGCTGAAGTAATGCATTAAAGAGAACTGTGTGTATGTGCTTTTAAAATAAATGGATTCATCCAGGTCCTGATTTATATTGGAATTATCTATATTTTTGAAATTATCTTTATTTTAAATATTTAATATTTTCATATATTAAATATGTGAAGAAGAAATGCCTGAAGGCTTTATTTAGATTTATTGCCAGTTCGTGGCCATACTAACTGGAAAGGCGAGTTTTATACAAAAACACAGCTCTGGTATATTACAAACTTGATTATGGATATGTGGATCAGCATGACAACATATTAATCTCATTTGATATTGATCTCAATTGAGACACTCATCTTGATCTCATTTGCAACTCTCATCTTGATCTTATTTGTGACTCATCTTGATCTCATTTGTGACTCATCTTGATCTCATTTGCAACACTCATCTTAATCTTTTTTGTGAAACACATTTTGATCATTCACCATGATCCACATTCACACATCTTGATTCATTTCACAATCTCCTCTTGACTTCCCTAGCCAAAGTCATGAATTATGGTACTGGATATACATGCATAAATTACATTATAAAGCACAAACATTACCAATTTTCCACACTCCTCTTGCCCTCATTAATTTACCTTAACATCCTTTATCATATTCACAACTTCTCCCTTTCATAAGCAGAACATATTATTAAACACATTTATATTATATAACATCATACCATAATTCTGTCCAGGTCGATGACAGTTTGGAGACGATGTGCAATGCATAGAATTGTGCAATGTTTGAATCTATCCCTTATGGAGTTCTGTATCAGTCTGTCAGTTCTAGAAATCATAAAAAAGTGTATTCTTCCAATAAACAAGACTGTATCATCTTCATTTTTTTATAAAATATATGACAGTTCTCAGTTCTGTCACTACAAAGCATGATAAAAGCTGAACTAGAAACCAGAGTGTGTTATGTGTGTTATCAAAAAAGAAAGCTCTTATTTTAGCAATCATAATTCCCCAGTTCTGGTGACCATAGGTTTGTTTTGAAAAGTAGATTATTAAATCACCCCTTCATTTCCCAATATAATGTTTGTATTCATGAGTTTCTTTTACTCCAGGCTGAATGTATGTTGACAGTTTACCTTTGATCAACATTCGCTGTTGCCTCATCAATGATGAGGATCTTGTTGTTTCGAAGTATGGCCCTTGCCAAACACACCATTTGTCTCTGTCCTACACTAAGGTTGCTTCCACACTCACCGGCATCCATCATTAGGCCCTCAGGGAAGGACCTCACAGTCTCTCCAAGCTGTACCTAACATAATCAAAACTATTTAATAGAATTCCAATATATGTTATGCCCTTAAGAGGTTTGGAGGCAATTTATTTATGACGCCACAATCCCAAATGATTTTGCTGCCAACACAATATCTGTGAATGCACTCCTGTCAATTTTGTTATCTTAAAAGAAAATGGGCTGTACATATAGACAATGGTTTGGAAGCATTGGACCTTTCACCTTACCTCACACTTCAGCTCGTATCTGACATTTTAATAACCTCAAATAATTCATAAGAGTTAATAAATTAGAATAACTAAGTGGTTTTTATACAAAGGATTTTAAAAGGAGTTTCTGTATCAATTCTGGTGAAATGGATTTGTTGACAAGTTTGCAAAATATAATGTCTGAAATAAAAACTCAAAAAGCTTCTCATGTACATCAGAATTAACACTTCAATCTCTAGAATTTGTTTCTGAATTTGATGGTTATTTGGATGTTCATCATTGATATTATCTAGGACAAATAAAAAAGAGTAATTTTTAAAGAACATGTGTTGAGGACCTTTTTACATGTCAATTACCTCATTTAGTGCTTGCCACACCTGCTGATCATGATATTCTTCAAATGGGTCCAAATTTCGTCTAAGACTTCCAGAGAATAAAACTGGATCCTGAAACAAAAGAACAGTGGAAAAATGGACTTCACATTGGAAAGACAAAAATCGCATCATTTATGATATGTGACTGATGATACCCAAATGATACACAGATTTCATTGACTAGGAATAGATGTGCCAGAGTTTCATTTGTCAAAAAATATAAAGAGATTATGATTTGAATTTGTAAGTAAATAAAAACATTTTTAATGTGTTTGTGATGAAATATTCATTAACACATATTTTTAAATTCAGCTTCGATCAAGTCACTAATACATGTGATGCCAAATCTTGGAATTCTTTGACCCTGAGAGATGAAAGGTGTACACAAATTCAAAGCATTTAAAACTAAATTTGCAGTCACAACTTGTTTTATTGCTTAATTATATTGCTTTATTGTAAAAAATATTGTTTTTCATTTTATTTCCTATTTGTATAAATGGCCTTTTCGGCACTGCTTTGGCTTTATCAAGTCAGGTAGGAGCCTGTAAGCACAAATCATTTCAAAGAGTGGCAAGGGATTTTTCTTTTTCATTATCAAAAAAGCCTGATAATAAAAACCACGACATTGGCTGAAATGGAACAACTTAGTAGTATATGTCCATCTATCTTTGCAGTAAAATGAATCGAAACCTTGTTTTTTAGCATAGGAAACAAATGTCTTTCCAACTGAGCAATGTCCCACTCCTTGCATTCTATTTTGCCTGTAAAATCAGGTTTACCAGTACCTGCATTTCTATAATTCTTAGTGCACATTGGTGCACACATGGTGCACAATATTCCACACATTCTTACAAGGTTCTTTGTTAAAGACACCAGCATATTTAGACAAAATGTTTAATATGTATGTTTTAGACAGTAGTCTGTGTTCAGAAAGAGTAAAGCATTGAGTTCCAATAACAGGTATCCCCCTGACACATTGATAGTATAGGTGAGCTAAAAAGGTTTAAATTTACCTGAGGAATAATTGATATGTTTTTTCTGAGGTCAGTCAATCCAATCTTCATTATATCTACACCATCAATCCAAATGTGACCCACAGGTTCCTCAAGCCGCAGTAGTGCATATATTAAGGAACTTTTCCCTGCCCCAGTGCGTCCAATTATTCCTATCTAAAATATAATCAAATTCAAAATGCTATTTACAAGGTGTGTGAGGTCAATTTACTTCTGACTCCACCTGTATTTTGAGTTTAAAACAAAACTGCATATGTCATACCATTCTTATGATGTTTAACGTTAAGAATTATTTAAGTTTAAGAATTATATATTTTCTTGCTGTGCTCAAAACATAAATTTAATTGTTGGCATTACAATAATGGCAATGATTTCTCATTACATGTTGCAAATATGCTTCATTTAAAACAATTGTTTTGAATCATAGCCAGATCTTATTATCTGCTTGTCTTTATTCTCGCCATCGAATTCTGACAGTTGAGACATACCTTTTCTTGACTGTTTATTTCTAAATTTATATCTTTTAAAACAGCATGATTGTTGTTATTATAGGTCAGTGTCACATGTTGAAATTGTATGGCTCCCTCTTGTGGCCAATCTTGGGGTAATATTTCATCATTATGTTCTTTGGCTTCCTGCTTAATCTCTCCATACTGCTTAATTCTTTCTATTGATGTCATCTTAATGAAAATAATAGTTGGGATTTGATATTTATGTTTTGCATATTTCAGTGACAAGTAGGATATGCTTTGTTTCATTTTAATTATTTTGCTGGACGTTACCATTCAGTGGTAATCATTAAATATAAGCCCTCAAAGAAAATTTTAGGCAACTCAGGGAAACTATGTTTTTTGTTACGATTATCTGAAATAATTTTCCTGATGATACAATATGTTTTTTTAAAGGTCATGTGTGAAATGCCACTGGCTGTGGTGCAGTTGATTAGAGCATCAGCTTATTAACAGAGGTTCTTCTGTGGTGATCCAAAGGTTGTGGGTGTGATCTCCAGCCATGCCAAGACTGAACTTATGATACAACTTCCAATATGAGCTGAGGCCTGTGCCAAAAGGGTAAACCCATTGTCCTTTTAAATCTGTGACTGGGTGATGAGACTTTGTGATGAGACTTACTTGCAACATATAAGTGCTGCCTCACTGTTCCATTACAAGATATCCCAACCAGTCACATAATTACCAGGACAACAGTTTAACACACTTTATTCACAGACCTCAGGTCAAATGTGAAAACTGGAATGCAATCTTGGAATGGCCAGGTATGGACCACACAACCTTTTGGCTCATCACAGAGGATCTTTAAAAAAGTAGGGCATTGATTTCTTGAAAGAGTACTGTGTGAATATAAATATATATTTATATGGACAAATGATGGAATTGCCTTAAAAAAACACAGATTTAAGATCATTTATATAACAATCGCTTGAATTTTACTGAAAAGTTTATCAACACAAATCAATATAATCATACCATGCTCTCAACATCAGCACTCTCCCTCACCATAAATCCAAATATCGTATACAGGCTGAGTAAATGTGAAATTGCCACCCCAAACTCACCTCCATCTAAATCTGAGTCAATCAAGAAGTTCTTTAGTTGACTCTTAAAAATCACTATTAATATAGCCAAGATAGCAAAATGTTTTAAGGTGATTAAGATTTTTTGTGATAAGATGCAAACATTATTGAACAGGAAGTGTATAACGTTAAATATATCTAATTACCATTATTTTTTAAAGTTCCAGTTATTATGCAACTCGTCACTACCAACCATGAAATAACATCAACACTGTTGGCAACCCACCGGATACCTGTTGTCAGGGTAAACCTTGCAGAGGTCTGTTGGTCCAGATAATATTCAAAGTTTTTGGTGAACATTTTTTTATAACTGACCAATCTTATTTGTGTTAGTCCTTGAAGGGTTGCCGTAACATGTGCATATATTGGACTATGTCCTGAATCAAATCAAATAGAGTTGTATTAACATCTTTTTGGAACTAAACAATTTCATAAGGGTGGTTAAGACTGAACAAAACATGGAGGCATATCTTATTACAATAAAGTTTTTCCAAACAGTGTCACAATTTTATGAAAGAAGTTATTTTGGGCAATTATTGTTTTATATCTTAATACAAAGCAGACCATAATCTTTATTAGAAAAAAGATCAATCCTCTATATCAATAACATTTATTTTATATTCTTCTCAAAATACCAGAATATATCCAAACTTCATAACAGCATAAGAATGAGTAAATATGAAAAAGTTAGCATTTAGTGACAATTAATCATTTTATGTACTTGATGAATCAATTCTTTTCATATCTCTCAAGGTCCCAACAGCAAACTGTCGAAAAATGAGCAAAAATACCACCATAGGAGCAAAAACTAGTATGCTGAATGGGTTTACCACACAATTGAAAGCTAAGATGCCAACAGCAATGAACATTTCCTGTAATATAAGATTGATAAATTAACCATACTGCTTGCTGAGAGTTATAATGCAAAGGAAAGATCCAAATATTCCTTGAAACAAAAAGGCATTATGGACCAATAAGAGGCTTATATAATACCTTGGATTAAGCCCTTTCTTAATACAAAAAAATCAAATCAAATTTTCATTAAGGTGGCAAGATAAATATTATTAAATTCACCTACCACAACCACAATATGAAAATTCATAGGAAGCTGCGAATCCATAAATTCTGTGTCTCTGGAGAATCGGTTCAAAACTCTTCCTGATGGGTTTGTCTCAAAGAATGATACAGGTATCCGCAAAAGAGTCTCAAACATACGGTTATGAAGTCTTCTTGCCGATAATGTGAAATTGGCAGAGAATATCAAAGCTTGTAAACCAGAGAATAGGACAGTTGCACCTATGATTATTCCATACTGTTCGTTGTAGATCACATAGGATGCTGTGCTTTCATTTGTGACATTCCCCCCAAATTCTTCCTCCCTGCAATTCAATTTGTTTACATATTTATTTGGACAAGAAACCATTTGTTTTGAAAAAAAGGAAAAAAAACGATTTTGAAGAGTAACCTTTCACCATTTGACAAACCAGAAATCTCCTAAACAATATCCAATCTGAAAAGAAATAGAGGGTTTATGTTGATACTAATTTAATAATTTGTTTTTTTTATTTTTATCTTTATTAAGAACAACAGATGGAAAATCACTACAGATTGGTACTCTTTCAAAGTCTTATCACAATACATATTCTAACAATAAACAAACTTGTGAATATTGGTGCACTGCTCCTTTTAAGAATATTTACAATTATAGAAGTGTTGTCGTGTTAAGAAATACCTACAGCATGTTGTTTAAAAATATATTACATACAACCATACATGACATGATAACAAGGAATCCAGGGAATAATATTTTCCCTACTCCACCGAAAATGTAGTCAATATAAGTACTTCTAGATACTGTTCCTTCTTTCTTTTCTTCCTCTGTTTCAATAATGGCCTTGTCCATTTTCTATAAAACCATTTAGATTTTGAAGATATGATCATAATGTGATCAATACACATATGTATATCCTTATAATTGCAAGTTGATGTAATAACAAAAATAATACATATTACAATTTCAGTGGCAAATACATTTCATTTAAAGATACAGTAAAAACAATCAATGTTTGAGGATTGTATTGCCACATTGTTGAATGATATCTCAATATTCCCATTGAACTTAAGTTCCCTTATTGACTTAATCCATTTGGTTATGACAGGATTATCTAACAACAAAGACAAATTAGTTTAGGTGATTAATGACAACTGTGATCATGCATCAATTACTGCAGAGGCTCCTGCAGAATACTCATTTCTTAATTAATATAACTAAATTATATTGTACCAATTCCAAATCCTAGTTTACAATATTGTTTTGGGGAAATAATAGCATAAGATATCAACTATAACATTGGACTATAATAAATGGAGTTCTGATGTTATAGATTGTGCACATGATGCCTCTTTTTAACTGAATCAGATGTTTTATTGGGTGTATGACATGAATGATTCATATTTTTTCTACTCAAACAATGAGGAAATAAAATTAGTATTTTCACTATCAGTTGAAACAGAAGTATATTTAACTTATATATTTCAAGGTATAAGTACTGTCGGACATTGAGCAAAAATGGATGTCATATTCCAAGGACTTAATGCACTTAGTACTCCAAGTACGTCTTGATGTTTGGTAAATTTGTTCATGTTTTGTTTTACATCATTCACAGAAGCATAAATACTGACACTTCCCTGATATGAACAATTCTATCATCATAGTATTTTCACTCAAACAATATACCTTCACTATAAGTTGAAACAGAAGTATATTTCACTTGCAATATGTTTAGTTATAGATATTGTTTGTGAAAATTGTCACAAAATTGAATGTCATATTCCTAGGATTCTTGAATGACATGGCATCATAAGACACATTGCACCTCATGTCGTCTCATCTCCATTCATCATACTTCAGGCTACAACTTACCCAATTTAATGACTCCACATTACCAGACCTTTTGTTATTGTCAAAATGAGAAGAATAGTCTCCATGTACTTCATGATCTGTTATAATTTCTTTGATGTTTTGTTTAAGATCATTCATAGAACCAGAAGCACTGACACTTCCCTGAAATAGTAACAAAATGACAGAACCTTAGGCATTGCTTCAGAGATTTTTTAACTAAATACATATATGTATAAATACAGACGAGGTGGATTGGCTACAATGGTTCCCTATATGAATGCATGAATGAATGATTGCTTTACAGCAATGAAACAATGAGGTCATTCAGTGCCAAGAATAAAAACAGAAACATAATATTGACTAGAAACAAATTGTATATGTTAATACAATGTAGAATCAAGAATTTAACAATATGGAATATATTACATCAAAAACATATAATAAATATGTATAAATATGTCTCTTTGGTTCTTTCTACAACCACCTTTACTTTTACCAAGAACAGACTTGATTTCATGCAATGTATTAAAAACAGCTTCGCTGAAGGAACACATACATCTTTTAGCACTAGGATCTCATTCACCTTCTCCAGATATCCCATATGATGCGTGACCAAGACTCTAGTTTTTTTTTTAAGAAACCCACATATACACCTGTAAAATGAACGTAGGATAATAGGTTACAGATATTTGGGTATTGTTTGCTGTGCATAAGGCCAATTCTCAATGATGCTCTCTTTTGATTTTCAAAAATTCCAAATTTTTGGGCCCCACAATCTTACAAATCGATAGAATTAGCCACTTATAAGAATATTTCATTTTTTCAATGCAACTTTACATGTGGTCATTAATGAATAATTGGATGCTTAAAGGTATATCAACTGATAAGGTATTTTAGTGCCTAAAAATGGTAAACACAAACGTGATGATTAGATAATAATGTGTAACAGTATATAAACATAAATAAACAATCCTTACATCACAGAATATTAACAAAATCATTTTTCAAGATATCAGTTATGTATGTAATAAAAATGTATAAATATGTATGCAGACTTTGAATGCCATTTGATTTTCTGTGGTTCTTGACAAATAGCTCCATAAAACAAGAGCTCCACCCTTAAAATTGGTTATAAAGTCCTATTCACTGCCAATTAACTGTCCTTGGTGTATGCGCTATAGAAATATTCTATTATTATTATTATTATTGCTTTAAATATGTTACTATCACAGAAGTATCTACAGCATCAACTAACATATGTAAATCTTGCACATAAAAATATTAAATAATAATAATATCAAAATCGATACACACAATTAAAATATGTTTAGCTCTTTGACATCCAATACACTGAGACTAATCTTCACTTTTATGAAGACAGCAGAGTGTCAGAGTGTCCAATGACTATGTCCAATTCTAGTATGACCTAAAACTCACTCTTCTCTCAGGTTCTTTCTACAAGCACCTCACCTAAAATAGGCTTGATTATATGCAATGTTTTAAAAATAGCCTTGTCCCAGTGCAATTGCCATTTAGAACGCAAACAAACCAGTAATATATTGTTTAAACTCTGTATATGGAATAACTATGTCAATTGGACATTTATCCAGAGCTGTTTTGGCAGATTTGTCAGCAGCCCCATTTTCTTGGATAACAATCTGAATGGGGATCCAATGACAAAATACCATATTTTCCTCAATACAGAGTTTCTGAAGGTGCTCATGAATTTTTTAAGTGAAAGGATTTGTCCAATCATTTGCTTTCAATGCTTGTAAACAAGTCAAATAATCACAATGATAAAAATGTCTGATGTGGAGAAGTCTTCACATGATCTGAGGCTAGGTATAAAGCATGAAGTTCTGCAGAAGAAATAGACAATTTATTTGGCAGACGTTCTGAATTAACATGATTGCACTTAACAGTAACTGGAGTAGCCCTGTCATCTTCAAATGATCAATCAGTGTATATACACTGATATCCAGTAAAATAGATTTTATTTCTTTATATCTATTTATATAAAGGGATGGATCTGTTGAGTGTTTTTTTAATTCTGACATGGCTACATTAATATTTAAAGTTACATAGGTCCATGAAGTTTTTCTGGATATTGATATTTAGCTATTTGATTTGGATTTATATTTAAAGATTGTAAAGATTCTTTTATATGAATGCCAATAGTTGGTTTTGTTTGTTTGTTTGGGGCTTTACATCACTTTCAACATTATTTCAGTCATTTCGTGATGAGACCTACTTGTAGCAGATATAACGCTGCCTCACTGAATTGTCATGTCGCAGGTCCTTGACATGACAACACACCCGGTCACAGATTTACAAGGACAATGGGTTAACCCTTTGGCACGGGCCTGAGCTCATGTGGGAAATTGTATCATGAGTTCAATCTCGGCACGGCCAGGGTTCGAACCCACGACCTTTGGATCACCACAGAGGAACTGGTGCTAAAAAGCTGGCGCTCTAACCAACTGCGCCACGGCACGTGGCATTGTTGGTATTGTACAATGTTTTATTTTCAAAAAGGTATCATGTGCAGGATTATCTGGATTTGCACCATTTTTGCGGCACACTGAAGGGCAAGTCTTCCTCTTAAATCAAGAGGCAGTTCATCTGCCCCAACTGCCAATCTATCTGCAGGTGGAGTAAGAAATGCACCGAAGCATAATCTTAAACCCTGACTTTGAATTGGATCAAGCATTTTAAGATAAGACTCCATAATCCCATATCATATAAATCGCTCATTATCCCCAATTTCCACATAGCAGCATGTCAATCAAAGAAAATACCTCAATCAAAGAAGATTCCTCTCAGCCGTCAGCTGTATGTGACAGACAGACAAGCATAGAGATGCATCGATAGAAAAGGTAATAGACATGTAAGACAATTACATGTTTCAACTATATGTGAATTCTAAATGGTTTTTTTTGGCCAAATTGATGCTTAATCCTTTTAAATTACTTCATGTTTAAGATAATTCTTCAGATAAATCAACATTTTGATGCAAAATAGTAAGTGAATAGAAATCAACAATGGTTTTAAAAACAACCTGTTTTATTATAGTGTCTTAAATAAAGTGTTTGTGTGGCATCTCTTTATTAACTGCTGCACAATATTTTTAAACTCTCTCTCCTAAACGTCAACCAGGATATTATGAGTAATTTAAACCTATTTATTTGGCTCAATGTATGAAGTCAGACACCAAAACGAAAGGAATACTTTTCAAAATCTGATGTTTTATAATTCCTTTATGTTCCATTTAACATAATGTAAAACAAAACATAAGCAATGATTCTTCCCTGAAATGATAAGATAGTGATCTGACTGAACCAAAGTTTCTTACATTGTATGTTGATATGTCTCTTCTGTTTTGTGAAAAAAATAATGAGTAAATGTTGGAGCGCCATTAGGCTCAACAAATCTGGGCATTTTTTTTACTGTGTTTCTATTTATATATTTATTAATCATATCCAGGACGCCCAATAACTATATTTGTATTTCATCATTTTTCAAGGCTTTTCATGATGAGATACACACAATAGATACATTGAATGATTTGAGTAAAAGTTATAATGATTTATCACATATCAATCTGACTGAACCTTTTCATTGGCTGTTGGTATAATTTTTTTATATTGTATCAAAATATTGGTCTGATTAAAACAAACATACAAACCTTTCAAATATGTGTCTTCCAACCAATACATCAACTGCACTGAGAGGGTCATCCAGCAGATAAATATCAGCATCTATATAGATTGCCCTGGAAGGATTTTGATTAATTTGTTAACAAAAACGTATCAATATGATTTGGTAAAAATAAATTTTAATAAAAATTAATTTATGAGAGTGCAGCAAGATGATTTGATTTGATTTATGTTTGTGATTCTTTTGTCCCTGTCTATACACATTTAGGGTTCTCCTCTAAATTCAATCTTAATTGAGAATGGTTCATTTCCTTTCCAGATCTTTGAAATCTATTGATCCATGCCATGTAACATGAGCCTACATAATGTGTCCAAAATAAAAGTGAATACAAAATAATAATATATTATGCCATACCGTGCCAGATTAAGTCTGGCTTTCTGTCCACCACTCAAGTTTACTCCTCTTTCTCCAAGCAACGTGCGATCACCATTTGGAAAATTTGAAATGTCCTTTAAAAAGTATTTCTATTTAAACTTCTTGTCAATTTTTTTTTTTCATTCTTTATTATTCATTAATGTTTCAGAAATTTGAAGACCAAATGAATATATTTCAGTGTGCAAATGTTAATATATGTAAGGCTATGGAATGAATCTTACATACCCGTGCAAGAGCACTACACTCTATGGCATTTATATATCTTTCTTCATTGAAGTCATTTTCCATTACAATGTTATCACGTACGCTTGCAGATAAAATCCAGGCATGCTGGGAAGCATAACTTATTTTGCCATTCACTTCAACACTTCCTTGGTAGATGTTCATCTCATTTAATATGGCTAATAACATTGATGTCTGTCAAATCAAATAATAAAGTAAGACATTGAGCTTGTTTCCATGTTTGCTTGAGAACGGCTTTGAGCATTATCAGGCATATTGTTTGTAATTGCACTGTGCTGATATATACTTATTCCATGAAATATATAAAAAAATGTCCTTACCTTACCACAACCAACACTACCAACAACTGCCACTAATTTTCCCTGAAATATAAGAAAATATAAAAAATAAGAAAACTGATCATAGTAATAAAGTTTATTTGAAAAATAAATTGATTGCCATGTTTTTTAATCAACTTAAAAACAAATATTTCAGTGATAAACTCTATTCATGCATTAATATTATCAACATACCTGATCAATAGTCACATTTATATTGTTAAGTTTGAATCTGTTGTTGTCTGATGTATTTAGAGTTTTGTCCCAATTAGCACACATGTTTTTCACAGCAATAGGAGGATTATCGTTTGGTACAATTGCTCGTGGAGGCAGTGCACTTTCAGTCAGGAGAAAATTCTGTAAAACACATAAGTAACTGTAATATCATGTAATATTTTCATAAAAATGTTCATATTCATTGAATGGGGCTTTATATTTTGTGATTGTAAATTATGAATTTACAAAATTTTTTATTAAGTTTATAAAACGTTTTATGTCTAAAGTAGAGATGTAAAAAATGATCAAGTTACCTGTATTCTCGTAATAGAAGCTGCCATCTCAAAACCATTTTGAAAACAATTTGGAATGGCAGTTGATAATATGAATCTTAGTGGATTAATCCATCCTATGATTCTTATAACTTTTGGAATGGTCATTTCAGAAAATTTCATGCACACCAAATAAATAAAGAACAACATTATTCTTGTGGTTGGATAAAACAACCCCATACATTGACTTCTAAGACTGGAAGATTTCAAAATACAAAATATTTCATTTCTGAAAATAAAATAAAAAATAGATATTTGAGTATTAAAGCTTTGGGAAACACTACTAAATCTTACATTATTGATAAGACCTTACATGGCATTATGGTGAAAACAACAATAATGATGATTTTGTAATATGCTCAGATGAATAAGATAATCAACTGAGAGTATTTTGGATATCTGGAATATGTTTGTTCAATTAGAATATGTTGAGTTTTAGACTTTATCATGTTTGCTGGAATGTTTCAAGAGGTATAAAATGTTATACAATTTATAAGCACTGTAAGTCATGCTGAATCATTTAATTCAAGTTTGAAGCCTAAAAAATAACTAATCAACCTATTGTCCTTATAAATATTTGACTAGGTCAGTTTTCATGCCAAGGACCTGCGAAATGACAATGCAACGAGGCAGCACTATATTTTCAGCTTTCAAGTAAGTCTCATCATAAAGTCATAAAAATCATAAACCCCACAAAAAAAATTGCAAATGTTCTTTTAGAGATTGCCCATGTACTTGTTTGTCCATGGTTATTGTATACATATGATTTAAGTGTAAATTTCACATCTGTTTGAGTCAGGAGTCAAGATAAATTGTCCCCTTAATATGTTTTGTGCTGTGCTTAGTTCTCCACTTAGGCTTATAACAAATCACATTGGTCACAGGCAATATTACAGAGAATAAGGATATGTTAAAATACCTGAAATACATCTGACAAGCTTATATTATTTCATGAAAGTCAGCTATATGCTAATATTCATATGACCACTGTTGCAGTCTGTAAGCATATCTTACTCATTTTTCTTTACTATGAGACCAGGATCAAGCTGATTGGGGCAGTGGATGCCGCATATGAATTAAATAATGACTTTATCATTTATATTCATATTATTGATAATTATTAATTTACAGGGTATTCCACGTGTCCATCACATATTTTTTCTCATTTCCCTTGGAAAATAAATTTCAAATTCATGGTAGAATTATTTTGAGAAAGATAAAGGTAAGAATTACAGTTAATAAAAATGTTTTTCTATGTTTGAAACATCTTTCATAATTATATTGGCCACATCAGACAGGACTAAACATGTTATGACTATAACATAATAAGAACATAATAAATACAAAACTATATAGCATACTTCCTGATATCTTTGACCAATCTAGCAAATGGCTTTTCCCAACAATACATTTTGATGACTCTTATTCCAATGATGATTTCATTTATGCGATGGATCCTCTCATCAGTGAACCCTGCTATCTGTATTCTGTTTAAATAAAGAAATCTTTGATGGTTCAAATCTTTTGAGTAATGGAAGGTTTGATAAAAAGCATCATGCATCAAATCACCCTCTGTTAAAAATGAGAAAAAAATATCTTCAAGTCTAGCCTGAAAATTAATTTGTTGGACCTGCATGTCACACACTTGAAGTGGGAAAACAATGAATCATGTGACCCAAATAAGACAAAGATCATTGCAATGAGAAAAAAATCTCAATATGTATTGAAAATTAGGCAATCAAAATAATCATCTTACCTCCATTTTCCAATCTGTTTGCCAATAATGACATGTAAAGGCATGATAAAGACTGCCAAAAGTGCAATTAGAGAGGCAAGGCCAACCTCCCTATATATTAGATATGTACACACAATAAGTACCAGTGGGCCCAAGTAAGACCATACAAGGAATTTCATTCCCTAAATAAGAGAAAATACTTTCACGAGCACTCAATATATGTACACAAAATTAGCTTCATCAAATAATCAAATCTATCAAAATTGTGAATTTTAAATGGGTAACGATTGTACGCACCATTGCACATTTCTCTACATCTGAAGATAAAAAATTAACTATTTTGCCACTTCCATATTTCAAATATGTTTCCTTGTTCAGATCCATTACCTTCAGAAAATAAAAATCATTCTATGCATATGAGATACACATTTAATATACCAATTTATATTATTGGTGCATAATTACATTCAAACATCCAAGGCAAAAGGCTACCTTACTTAATTTTCATATTGCAGGTCCTTGGCATGACAACCCACCATGTCACACATTTACAAGGACCACAGTTTAACCTTCAGGCATGGGTGGAGCTCATACTAGAAATTATTGTTTAAATTTAGTACCCACTGAGCCGGGACTCCAATGCACAACCTTTAAATCAACACAAATAAACTGGTCCATGTGACCATCCAGGAGTGTGAATCAAAGATAGTTTATTTATAAAGTAACGAACAAGAAAGATTTTGATTTGCTAACCTTATGTATCACTGAAAGAGTCATGAAATGGTCATCAATACAAACTATGCCAAGAGGTTATGGTTTTGAAATGTCTTAAAGATAATCTGCACAGAGGGATCTATGCAATCTTTTACATTATCAAGTAACTTGAATCACATGTTCTTTTCGAGATGTAAATTGCCCATGTACCTTTTTGTCCATGGTTATTGTAAACATATGATATGAGTGTAAATTTCACATCTGTTTGAATCAAGAGTCAAGATGAAATGTCCATCAAAACACCCTCTGTGGGACAACCGTGGTGGTGGGCGACAGTGGCAAGGGGAGGGCTCTGGTGTGGTGCAGATTAAGATTTGTTTCATTTAAATGTTACTGCCATTTTAGAAAGCTTAGGAAGCTCCTTAGGAGGGATGGAAAGGGTTTTAGGGAGGATGGGAAATAATGTATTTAGATTTAATCTATTCAGGACTGAATATATTAAAAAAAGAAAGGTTTTCCAGTTTCTAGAAAGCGTGTATGGACCCATGCAGCATAAAAAGGTTCATAATTGATGGGAACAGTCAAGTTTGCTATCCAATGATTCTTTACTTTTAACTCATATGAGCTCCTCTATCTTGTCATCTCTGCACATGAGAAAAATAACTGATATATTATGGAATAAGCTCTGGCAAAACAGCCTCCTTTCCACCCCTAAATATTGCACCATATAAATTGACCAATCAGAGCCAAGTAGCCAAATGTTTGCAAAATATTTCAACAACGAAATGAACAGATACTTTAGTCACCTTTTACAACATGCTGGTCTTGTATTTCACAACAGGTTAACCCTTCGAGCATGGGTCTTGCTCATGTCAGAAATTGAGTTCATTTGACAAAGATATTTCAATATTTAATGGTTCATATGTTCATGAAGGTGTTTCTGGATTCTTCAAATTTAGCTATTTGTTCATAGTTTGTAGAGATTCTTTAATTTGAAATAAAATCAGAGATTCTTTGATTGCATTTGATTAACTTTCAAAACATTTAATATAATTTGGACTGAATATGATAGTATTCACTGGATTAGCAGTATTTTTAGAACTTTTTGCAGCATATTGAAAGCCACGTTTTTCACTTCTTAAAACTTATGTAGTAGTATGAGATACTTACCTTTACATATATGGCCATGCAAAGTGATGCTTTAACTAATGTTGCTACATTTTCTATCTGATATCGAGCATGGTTTACCACAATGATATTTAACAAAGATACAGCCACTAGGAAAGCAATACATGTGTACAAAACATGAGGAGGTACTTTTTCTCCCACCAAATAGGCAATAACAACACCTATCAACATCGGCTGACATAGATCACAAATTTGCTGAAAATATAAAGAGTGTACATGGAGAAATTGAAAGGTGGCTAAAGTAGGTTTTCAAGATATATATGCAACTTTGTCTCTGTGTGCCCTCTTTGTTGATGTAGATGGTCCTATCTAAGATATTTAATAGGATTCATATCTACAATACCTGTATAAATCAAAACAATCTTTCTACCTTAAAAAATCATGAACAAAAGGTGTTGCTGCTTTAAATGAAGAAAACATCACTCACCTGTAAAACATCAAGAATATGGCTAAGAAGTATGCGTTTCCAAAATGTCTTCAAAAGTGCAATCATCAAACCATGCTTTCTAAACATGCATGGTTCCCATTCCCTTAAAAAGGTATTAAAACTCGGTTTTTTTAATTTCTGCTGATGAAATTGTCAAATGACAGTTATGTTCCTAATTCTTCCTTTCAATATAACCGTATGCAAATAGATATTTTGTGAGTCTTTTTAACACAACATTTTTACACTGCATGGAAGTGCAGGTATGGGTGCATGGAAGTGCAGGTATGACAATAGATTAAAATACATGATAAAAGAAATATCAAAGCTATAATATTTAACTATAGATTTGTTCAATACCTTTTCAGATTTTCATAAATGTATCTTGAAGTGAAGGCAGGGAGTATTTCATGAATGTCTTTATCCTTGAGCTGACCCTTTGAGCCTTTTTTAAAAAGACCAAATATCCACCTAACAATAAAACATCCATTCATAAAATGATTTTGGATGCCTTGATTAACCATCCAATATGACATTTAATACAGAGATTGCAGCATGTAAATGGAAATGAAATGGTGTTTTTATGACCCTTTCAGCAACAATGGCCATATCAGGTCAACTTTCAAGAATTTTACCCAGTGTGAAAGTAACACTGCCGACAGTGGGAGTCGAACCCACCACCTCCTGTCCTCCACTTATTTAACCAACAAAGGCACAGATCCTACACTACACCAACTGTGCTAGTGGGGTCGGTTTTTGCAGCATGTAACATAACAGTGAGTAAGACATAGTGATGATGATGATGAAAGTAGACAATCTAAAATTATCATTGCTATAAGATAGATGTAAGAGAACAGTACATTCATGCATCAAGCATATTTTCACACTAATTCTTGTGAGGTCACAGAGATGCGGTGCCCTCAATATTATCAAAATCCAGTGCAATGATGCAAGCAGCCGATTTAGACGTATGCATTCCTTTATCTTAGGCAATATAAGCCTGAATAATTTAATTATTCAGGCTTATATAATGATTAATGGAAGATGACATTTCTTTAATAGAGTTCCTATTAAAGAAATATACATGCCACTTTCCGGCACAACAAATGTTTAAACAATTTATCTGTGCCTTAATTGCTTGCATTTAAGGACATGTTTATACAATTTGTTTTTACAAGTTGACAGATTCAACCTCCAAGGCAGATTGTATTTCCTTCACAGAGATTTCATAGGCTTGATATTCCATTGACAAGGCCAGTATCTCAAAATGTGTCCTATTTATCACTGCATACACCATGTCCCGCCACCGTTATCTTACCTTTTCTCTGTTTCAATGAATCTGATATCTTATTTCCCAAAATTTTTTTCTCTGATATAACTGAAATTCTCTATTTGTTTTGTTTTGTTTTGTTTTGCTTTTGTTTTGTTTCTTTTTGTTATTTTTGTTGTTTTTGTCAACTGATTCGTTATAATGTTTGATCACCAAATTTAGGGCATATACATTTATATAAAAGGGAAAGGTGCTTGGAAATCTGATTGTCATTCTAATTAAATATTCAATCCTATTCAGTCATTCAAGGTCAACTCAACTCAACTCAACTCAACTCAACTCAACTCAACTCAACTCAACTCAACTCAACTCAACTCAACTCAACTCAACTCAACTCAACTCAACTCAACTCAACTCAACTCAACTCGAGGAGGAGGAGGAGGAGGAGGAGGAGGAGGAGGACGAGGAGGACAAGGAGAACGAGGAGGAGGAGGAGGACGAGGAGGACGAGGAGGAGGAGGACAGTGAGGAAACATAACAGTGAATTAGGTATTTGGTCTGAAAAAATCCATATCCACATTTAAATGCAAAGATTATTACTGGTGTATCATTAATTTAAGCCTATTAACCTCAGGTGTAGAACAATGGGCAGTCATTTCCATATTTTCGAAATGCAGATAAAGACATATGGATCAGAGTATAATATAATGACACAAATGAACAAATGTTATTATCCCTCCAGTCAGACTGATTCATCGAATTATCCTCTATAATAAAAAGCTGACAGACACTACAGTAAAATATATTAGAAAATGTGATTATTGTGAGGACTGTGATTGACCTTAAAAACACTGGTTTGCTTAAGCAATGCATATTCTTTGGATTCATGATCATGAAATCTTGATATCAAAACTCTATTAAACTACTGTGTTCTTGAAGCTTAATATGTTGTCTATACTCAATAACACTATAATATCCATGTCAACATATACCTAAATCATGTATAATTGAAAAGAAAAGTGCTTAATATATTACAGCAAATGCTATAATCACTGTATTATAAATTTATAGATAAATGTGATCTCAAAAAAAAGAATATTCTATGGTTAAAACAAGAGTTATGACATTACTTCAAATCATTGACAAAAATGGTGAAAATCTAAAATGAATTTCCCAGTATTTCACAAAATATGGTGGGACAGCTGCTTTTAAAATAGAATAGCACCAGTTTGTGATCAAAGCATTATCTGACCCGAAAGAGAATAGATAGAATAAAAGGTTGTTTATTAACAGTGAGTAAACCTTCACACAAAAGCATATTATTATAGTAACATAGACCTTAAAATTCAACTTACCAGAAGCATATTTTTGAAAGCAGATTGCTGCTTAACAAAGGGCTTGTTCTATTCATAGTTCCTACAAGTAATAAATTCAAAGCTATGATATTTTTAATAGTTATTTCCGTTCGTTTATGGCTAAGAATAAACCAATGAAATATTGTGAATATTGTTTATGAATTATTGTTAATAGTAAGAGCTGAAAAAGTGGAGTTTTTATTTTAAGAGTATGTCATGTAAGATATCCCTACAATATGAGGGCCAGAAGGTATTTGATTTCTTATTGATGAAAAATAATAATAATAATAATAATAATAATAATAATAATAATAATAATAATAATAATAATAATAATAATAATAATAATAATAATAATAATAATAATAATAATAATAATAATAATAATAATAATAATAATAATAATAATAATAATAATAATAATAATAATAATAATAATAATAATAATAATAATAATAATAATAATAATAATAATAATTTCTCAAGTTTGTTTTTACTCATTTCTCCATTTCTTCCAGATCAGTGGTCAACAGGAATCTAAATTTGTGTGTCATCTGCATAAATGTAATCTATCAAACAGTATTTTGTGGTCAATGGTGTCAAAAGCAGCAGTCAGTAATATGACAGAGTTTCTTTTGTCCAAACTTAGTAGAATGTCATTTTGAACTCTTAATAGAGCCATCTCAGTGCTATGAAACTCCTTATATGCAGATTGGAAAGTATCAGTTAGTCCATTTCTGACTAAGTGTGATATTAGTTGTTCAGATACAGCTCTTCCTGTTAGTTTAGAGATATAACTGAGATTTGATACCGGTCTGTAATTTTTTTCTATAAGTTCTAGACCGAGCTTGTTTAAGAGCGGTTTAATTATTGCTATCTTCATATTTTCAGACACCTCCGCATCAGTTAATGATTTATTTATGATGACAGTAATTATGGGAAGGAGATCGTCCATGAGGTCATGCACTAACCAGGCAGGGAGTGGATCCAGTACACATGTCTTTCTAGCAGCCTTTTTAATCAACTTCCTGACATCCTCTGAGGTAAGTGGCATGAATCTGTCAAGTTTAGGGGGGTTTAGATTTTCATGAATATTTTTATTTGTGCTGACATCTGGCAGCGGAATATTGTCAATAGGTGTCGCATCTATGTTAAGTCTAATTAAATCAATTTTTTCAAGGAAGAAATTATTGAATTTATTCGCCTGTTCAGTGTCATCCTTTGAAGTAGGCATAGGGGTGTCTTTAGGTTTGTGCATTACCGTATCAATAGCCCTGAAAAGTTTCTTTGGGTCATTTTTGTTCTCATGTACTAGATTGGCGAAGTAATTTGATTGTTCAGATTTCAGCAAGGCATTGTATTCATTTTTCTTTGCATTATAGAGTTCCTTATCAACTTGCAATCCTGACTTGTTCATTTTTCTGTCAAATCTCCTCTTGAGAGACCTTTCTTGTTTTATGTGGTCATTCATCCAGGGGACCGTATTGCGATTTGTTACTATGGCTGATTTCATGGGAGCATGTTTATCTAAAATTGTGGTCAATTTTGTGTCATAGAACTCCACCAGGTCATTAAGGGAGAGATTTTCCCAGTCTGAGTCCGCCTGGAGGACTGATCTGATATCTTGTTTCAAGGAATTTATATTCAATTTTTTAAAATTTCTGTAGCAGATTGATTTCTTGGCGGGTTTAGGGGGATTTATGTCAAGGTTAAGTAGAATCATTTTATGATCAGAAATGTTTTCATCAATTTTATACCCCATTAGGTATTTGTTATTCTTAAAAGTGATGATCAGATCAAGAGTGTTTCCATGTCTATGTGTTGGTTCATCGATCAATTGGGTCATGTCAAATGTGGAGAGAATATCATTAAATTTAACAACATCCGGTTTACCTGGCTTGTTCATTTGGAAATTGTAGTCACCTAAGAATAGGACTTTGTGATTAAATGACCCATACTGAGCAATCAGTTGTGTGAACTCATCATAGAACTGTGAGTATGTATACTTATTTCCACCAGATGGCTCTGGTCTATAATGTTACAACGGTTACAATGGTTACATGTTTACTCCTAATATGTAATGAGGCTTCCACTATTTCCATTGTGTTGAGTTTTGGTGGATTTAATCTATTGGTTTCAAAAGGAATTTGAAACCAATAGGTCATATGCATGTTTTGTGGCGGTGGAGGATTCCCAGGCCTCCACGAGTACGTCCTATCCTGGGGAAAGAATGGTATTTGAAACCTCCATTTTCAAGTTCATTTTTTATTCTGTCATCTCCAGTTTCATGTAGCCAGGTTTCTGTTATAAAGAGAGCATGTAGATTTTTTTCTTTAAAATAATCCTTAATCAATAAGATTTTATGTGAGATGCTCTGTATCATAGCCGTGGTGGGCGTGGCCTCAATGATGTCGATTCGAGAGTTTGACCTGTTATTAATATCAACTGAGGTTGAATTTTTTAGAAATTGGTGTATGCATTTTCATGTTATGCCGGTTTTTGTTGTATATAAAGTCATTTTGTTTTGATATAGTTGCTGTATTACTTTGCAGAGTTGATTTCATCTTTGGTCGGATCGTGGCATCCCATATATGGGCGGTCTTAGAACGGTCACATGGACAATTGTCGTTTTGTGATTTGGAGTTGCATATTCTATTTTTATCTCTATCCGGGTGTTTCTCGAATGTAGTTTCATTAAGGATGTGCCTGCCGCGTGATTTATGGTTATTTTTAGAGTATAGTGTGCTATTTTTAGTTGAATTGTAGTAAAAATTTGGTGTTGTAGTAAATTCTTTTGTTGACATAGTAAAATCGTAATAATGGTTCACTTTACTTTTGGCCCAATATTTTTTGGTGCGTTTTTATGTATTTTTACTTTTTCTTGCAGGATTCCTTTTACAGCGATTAGATTCATATGCATGTTTTGTGGCGAAGTCTTTATTAATTTCAAAAGATCTAATTTATGATGATTTTTATGTGTACGTTTAATATTTTTTTTCAATATATTTGCTTCTTCAGCACAGTCAGTAAAACTGCTTAGTGATACAAGGGCTACAGCATCTTGATAAATGCCATTGTAAATTGGAGGCATAGGTATGTTTTCATTTTTAATATATTAATATAGAATTAAGTTTAGGTAGGTATTTGTTTCAGCAAGTAAGCTTGGCCTTTATTCTTATTGTGTAGACTTATTTTCTGTAGTTCTACACAACGACATTTGTGAGTAATTGTTACGTTTTTTAAATTATGTAGTAATTCTGACAAATATGTATAACAACAACCATTTATTTCCATATAATCTTTTATTGAGCTCTTGATGTTTTGCACTGTTTGATCATATTCCAGTACATCTTTGCCAGTACACTTAATATTTATACAACACTCATTTTCCCTTTCAACATAGTAAGATTATATTTTAGTTACACTTTTTTTATTTTTACATCTTCTACATCTATATGTTTTTATCGTCACCCCTGTACCAGTTGTGTAATTTTTTTGATTTTTTTAATTTCCTGTAACTTGGAGGATACCTACTGGTTGTGGCGTCCCTGGTGTCCCTGACGTCCCCAGGGGCTACTCTTCTATTCCTGCCTTGCATGTGCTGGTACTCTGCATCATGCAGGTATGCACACTCAACACCATTCTGGCAGTTTCCTCTTTTATAGTGAATGCAGGGTTCATAAGCCTTCGATTTAGGCTTAGACCTATCAGGTCCCTCATTAATTTTGTCTCTAATGAACACCAGAGCTTTGGCGATACCTATTGGTGATCCCTTTATCAATATATGTGATGTCTTGGTGGTCTTTGTGATCGTATCCACCTTTCTGAGGGATGTGGATAAGTCGCTTTCCATCTTCTGAATGGTCTTTCCCTTTTGGCCAATCAATTAGGCCGCCATGTCATTAGGGATGTCGGTGCGGACGACCTCATTAGGGTAGTCTGCATCATTAAAACCAAGACTTCCCTCTGTGTCTGACTAAGACTCAGAGTCTGAAATAATGTCAACTGGGAAACTGTCCTTGGTTAGTTTCAGACGGTTAGCAATGCTCAGAGACCAAGTGTGGAATGATTTTTCCTGCAGCCTGTGGTTTGTTGATGATATAACCACTCTGCTGGTTGATGGTTTGGTTACTGATAGTGGGGTAATTAGTACCAATATCTTCCCTGAGCATCTGTATTGCGTTAGGCCTTCATTCAATAGTGTGTGGTTGGATATACATGAATAGTCACAATTCAGAGATTGGCAGGGTCTGGCACAGAAACACATTGCATGTGACTGATCTGGCCAGATCCTCCCCCGCTTCCACCAGTGCCAGTCTTCTCGTTATCCCATCTCCTCCATCACAGATTTCCCTCAGGCCAAGACAGATCTCTACTGCAGAATATGCTGCAAGACTTTCCCTAAAATCACTGTTTTTTAGCGAGTTCTTTAGGTAATTAATACAAGAGGATTCACCTGCACCTCTTCCATCCCCTTGTAGGTGTCATCCAGGATGTACAATACATGCTCCCTGGTGTCAGACACTGGCTCCAGGGTCTGGCCTCGCCCTTTAGCTAGCGCATCAATTTTTGTCTCTAGTTCATGATTTTTCTCAGATCTCTCTGTGATGGTGGTTGCTTGGTTCTAAATATAGGTGTCTTGTTCTTTTATCTTAGATTCTAGAGCCAGCTCATTTGTGCGGTACTTGTCTAACCTTGAGGCATTATGCTCCAGTTGTCTCTTCAGATCAAGTACCATTTTTCTCTCCCTCTCAAGTTCGTTCAGTAGAGTGGCATTTCTCTCTTTTTCATTCTCTAATTGCCCTCTCAGATCCTCCTTGTTTTCATCTTGTGATGGTTCAGTCACTGATTGATTCCTGCCCGCCCCCAGTTTGCAGGATGGGAGCCTGAAGGACAGGCGGTTTCAGTACTAATGACTGGGCAAAACAAGAAGGTGGATGTTGGGCTTACTTCATCGTCAGCCCAGTCCTTTGGAAGGGAACGTCTGGCATCCCTAGCCCTAGTCTTGGGACCTGTCTTCCCTCCTGGTTTTGCTGCCATCTGTGAACAAGTAGATAGTATATTTGTATTTTTATCAGTTCTACTTTTTTTCTTTAGCATGTATTCATTTATGATATGTACAGGGATATTTTCCTCAGGATCAATCGTATAGTCTTTTTTATCAAAAATTGTCCACCATACTTTGAAGAATCCTGTTTTTTTCTTTCTATGGTAAAAATCAGATATTATTTGCTTAACAATTTATGTTTCACTGTTTGTGTCCCTTTCAGAGGAGTAACCCCATTTTTGTATGTTTTTTGTTGAGTTTTTGATGCCCCCTGGTGTCTTTTCCGCCAGAGGCATTGCATATTTATTTGTGGTGCCCCCTGGCGTCTTTTTCACCAGAGGCATTGCATATTCATTTCTGGACATATTATGAAAATATAATTCTTCAAACAAAAGGTTGCGTTGCTTGATTCCACTACTATAAATATGACCAGTCAGAGAAATTATACTGACTGCAACTTTCAATGGGATTTCGTATATTTTCTCTTTCACAGAAAAAATCTTTTTTTTATATAACTCAAATCAAAGGATTTCGTTGATTTGGTATTTTATGTCAATTTTCTTTATTGTATTAATCAATAAAAAAATTATGTTGATTGATATGCGTATCTTTCTTCACAGTCAATCAAAAAATTACGTTGATTGATGTGTTTCTTTTCCTTTCTGTGGTCAATAAAAAAATTACGTTGATTGAACCCTAAGATTATTCAATATATTCAATAAAAAATTAAGTTGAGCCTGTGTATAGCCTGTGTATAATTTAAATACAATTTAACTATACACTCCTGCACGATGTTGATCAGAACAGGTAACACACGTGTAGGTGGTATCGAATGTTCTAGACTGTTTATGCGATTTCTTATATGAGATTCTTAGCAGAAAGAAATTCTTACCGTATCGGTATATGATAGAAAATTTCAATTTTTATATCCTATTTTACAGTTCAATTTTCCACGTTTAATATAATCAGTCTTATCTGGTTGAGGGTCATAGCCGCACTGAGATATTTTAGCGGTTAGCCCAGCTGACACTTGTTTGGTTTGAAATCGAGTTATTCGAGTTATTCGCTCATGAGTCGCAAGAATCAGGTAGAGTGATGTGTGATTAAAGTACAAGTTAGCAAGAGATTTTCAGAGCTGACACAAAGTGAAACCTTCGAACACTAGTAATCAGAACAACTCAAATTCACGGCGCTACCTTAAAGGATCGTTAGACTCTTAAAGATTAAATCCACTATGAAATCAAGTAGCATTAATGGCGGCAAGTTCAAAATTTGTGTATACAAAATTGCAATGTTTATGGCCATGGGCCGTGGCGCAGTTGGTTAAAGCACATGCTTATTAGCACCAGTTCCTCTGTGGTGATCCAAAGGTCGTGGGTTCGAACCCCGGCCGTGCCGGTATTGAACTCATTATACAATTTCCCAAATGAGCTGAGGCCCGTGCCTAAAGGGTTAACCCGTTGTCTTTGTAAATTTGTGACCGGGTGGGTTGTCATGTCAAGGACCTGCGGCATGACAATTCAGTGAGGCAGCACTATATCTGCTACAAGTAGGTCTCATCACGAAATGACTGAAATAATGTTGAAAGTGATGTAAAGCCCCAAACAAACAAACAAACAAACAAAGCACCCTCTACTCAAAAAAATGTTTCTTTCATATAGATAGCCATCATGTCAAAGGTTCAAGGTCATGTGGGTGAACGATCTCAAGGTCAGAAAAGACTGAAAATTTGTCAGCATCCTACCTAGTCCAAGGGTCAACTCTAATGCAAAGTAGAAGTTTGAACTAAAAAAAAAGTTTTTTTTTAAACACCCTGCATCAAGCACCAGATCACTCCACTGTGGAATGATTTTTAAGCCAGGCAGTGATTGAGACATTCTAAAAGGAAGTGAGTTCTGGCTGTTTCAGAACTACCCTCTTAGAATAATTAGAGGATACTAAAAGGAAGTGAGTTCTGGCTGTTTCAGAACTACCCTCTAGAAATTGAGCAGCACTGCCAAATTTGTGGCCGATTTTTAAATTATATGATGGATTTGATTCATATTTATTTTCATATCTCTTTTTACAAAACCATTTTACAGTTGTAATTCTGTCATTATTCACATTTGTTGTATATGTTCTTATTCTCTGCATATTTTGTATCTTTACCTTACTATCACTGTAGATGTTGCATGAATAGCACTTTAAAATGATATGCTTTAAGATATTACCACCTGTTAGCCCAGTCTCACTGTACCAATGTCAGATTTTTCTGGGTCGTTTCTGACCCTTTGGGTTGGCCTTCGGGCTGTATGTGGGCCTTTGCCTATTGCCATCAGAGTGAGAAAAATTGCATTTGTTTCCCTTGTAGCATTTCCCCTTTTTATAGTGCTGGCATGGGGTCTTTTGCTGTAATTCAAACTTATTTATTCTATCTCTAATAGTCACTAATACTCTTGCGATGCCAAGTGGTGTGCCTCTAATGATCATGTGTGATGTCTTATCCTTTTACACATTTCGTTCAACTTTTCTAATTTTGGTATTAGTGTCTGTCTCAATTTTTTGGATGCTCTCCCCCTCCTACCTATTAGCATGGAGGCAGCATCAGTAGGGATTTCAGTCTCAACCTTCTCGTTCTGATATTCCGAGTCGGAGAAATCAATTACATTGTTACATTCATTCCCATCAGAGCTTGATTCACCATCTTAATCCTGTTGTTTACACTGGTACACCATGTGTCATTCATCTCAGGAAGAAGTGTGTGATCAATCTCTGATGTCACAACTTTGGATGCAGATGGTTTGGTGATAGATGGTGGATTCAATAGGATAAGGATCTTGGTTGTGCATTTAACATTTTTCAGGCTAATGTTGAACATTGTATGCGATGCAATTAGTTTGTCACTGCATTCCATTGAAATGGGAGGAATTTGACATATAAAAATGTTGCATGTCACATATTTCTCTAACTCATACATATTTGTCATAAGAGTTTCTAGCACTGTAGTACCATCTCCCCCATCTACCATCTCTTGCAGGCCCAAACATACTACAATAGCTGAGTAGTCGCTCAAATCATCTCTGAAATCACTATCTTTTAGCGACTCGCTCAGTGCATGGATGCTGTGCATCTTATTCTTCGAATCACCCACTCTATCTGTAAACTTGGGGCCTGTAGTGATACCTACATACATTTCACCCATCAGGTACAGAACTTTGTTTTTTACTGGTTGTGACTCTGGTTTAGAATGAGACGAACGTTCTATTGCAATGGCATTGATTTTCTTTTCACTTTCAGCCAGTTTTACACTTTGATCATTGATTTTTACACTTTGTTTATGATTTAGTTTTTCTAATTCTTTCACCTTAAGTTCATGTGCCATCTCATTCTGTCTGTACTCATCCATGCGATTAATGTGTTGTTCATTTTCCAGCTTCAAGTTCTCAAGCTCAATTTTGATTTTATTTGACTCATCCCTCTCTTTAATCAGCATCCTCTTGAGGTCAGCCTTTGACATCGCATCCAAGGCTTCACTTGCCTGAGTTCCGATGGCTGGCTCATCATTAGGTACATCTGTGTCAGAGAAGACCAGTCTCAGAGGGGATGATGGTTGACTGGTATCACTCTCTGGTGTGTTTTTGGACTCCACATCATCTGCCCAGTTCTTACTCTGTGCGGCCCTGGTTTTCTTATTGGCCTTTGCTGCCATCTGAAAATTGATAATTCTGTTTTTACTCCTTCTCATCCATTAGTTTGGTAATTTTTGCTTCATTTTCTTGGTTCTGCCTATTTATTAAGGTGAACTCGTCCGTCTTCTCCTTAAGGAGGTCCATTAGCTCTTTCATGCTGATGCCCACATCATCTTCACCTTCTACCAGTATGGGAGGCTCATGAGATGGGATAACACTAGATGGCACCACTACTTCTACACTGGGTGGGGCCACTATCCCCTCAGTGGCATGGTCAGTGGAGGGGTCCCTTACAGGGATTTCAATTTTCGCTGCTTCTCCCTCTTCCATTTTCACATTTTCCGCCCAGTCCAACTGTGAGGATCTAGATGAGGATCTTTTCTTATTTTTTGTGGAAGAAGTCAGCAATCAGTGCTTTTACTGTATAGTTTTTGCTTTCCATGTTAATTCTTAGCAATAATCATACATGTACTATGATATAATAATTGGGCCTTTCCTATTTTACAATTCTTATTAAATTGTGGGTTCAGTAGTGTGTAAATCTGCCCAGGGGTTCAATTTGGTGCAGAGCGGTATATTAAATGTGTTTAACACTGCCCAAGGGTGCAATTTGGTACGGAGTCTTTGTTTGTTACTATGAATATTCTTGTCCAAGTGTTCAATTTGGTACAAGTTTTATAATATATTTTCTCTTGTAGGTGTTCAATATGATATTCTATTCTTGTCTAAGTGTTCAATTTGGTCGTAGGTATATTTTCTTTTGCCCAAGTGTGCAATTTGGTGCAAGAATCTAAAATCTGTTCAAGTGTGCAGGTTGATACAGATTATCACTTTCAATTTTCGATTTCAGGCTAAATTGGTGGTCGCGATCACTATTTAATACGCAGTGAAGTTATATTTAATATATGCAAAGCTTACCGTGTATTTTCGTTTTTGTCTTGTTCGGTCTGGTAAGAGTATGTAATATTCGCAGATTTTAATGAATTATTAGTAATTTCCGATAATGCTATGTTCCATTATGGTTTTACAGACGTCTTTGTTGGTGAAGGGACAAGCCACAATTGAACAAAGGAAATTTTGGCGCATTGTGAAATTGGAACAGAGTGTCAAGTGCGAGTTCACGCATTCAGACCTGAGCTGTTGTATTCAGTGTAGTCTGTCAGGTCATACAGGTCTTTGTGTATGAGTATAGTTATGGAGATATATGATTTTTACTTTTTTCCATAAGCATGTAGACCAAGACTCGCGATCTTAATATCTCTCTTGATGCTGAAAGCATTGCATCTCCGAGGCCTACTCCTACTGCTCTGGCTGCCCTGTTGTCCCCTGTTCACTCTGCTATTGATGCAATTGTGGCTGAGAAAACGGCACTGGAAGCCGATAAGGTTCTCCTTGAAGCCGAGAATGACAATCTTACTTCTGAGCTGGCTTCTTCTCTTCGTGCTCTTAAGGAGAAAGAAGATGTTATAGACAGTTTCATCCCGCCTTCCTCGGAGGTCAGGGGCAACAAGACCGCAGCGTCTTCTTCTCTTCCCAGCATCTTGGTTGTACTCCCGAAGGAAGGCAACCAGGCGAGAAAAACGGACGAGATCAGCCAATCCGATTGCTCTTTCAAATCGTCCACCAAAACTCTTCACTTTCTCTGACATCTCCTCGATTGAGGCTGGTGAAGATGGAACGACCGCCTTTAACCGTTTGATGAACGAAGTTGAAGGAATCAGGGTGATGGGCCCGACAGTCACGATTATCACCCCGCCGGCTCCGATTGACACTCTTCAGAGAAAACATTGGACATACTTTGTTAGTTTTCTCTGCTCGCACACCAAAATTCTTCCCAGTTATTCCTATAAGAAGATCCAATCGTTCCATGGATCGACGGACCTCGCCACCAACAAGGATGGCAGTCTTACTTCTTCGACCATGGATATGATCGCCAAGGCCATCAACTCTATCGTTTTCACAGAGAAAATCCTGTTTGTCCCGGACGTCGAGAGTGCTCTGCTTCCTGATGAGGAGAAGCCCAAGCAGAAACCCCCGGCAAACCCACGAAAGAGGAAAGCTGGTCCTCCTCCTCCCAGCTCGTCCCACGCCTCTTCCTCTTCCTTTTCTTCATCCTCTGCTTCAGTGGTTAAGGACATGCTCGCCATCCCGACAAAAATGGCAATCAGAATCATTGGCAAGAAGGGTTTGTACATTCGTGCATGGAACCAGATACCTGGACTTGACGTGAAACTAATAAACATTGATGACGATTCTAGTCTCGTCAGATTCTCTGGTCCACGAGATGTCGTGGCCAAAACCAAGGCAGAAGAACAGAAAATTGTGAACACCGTCTGATGCTTCGGCCAGAGCCATCACCTGCAAATATGGACGAGTCAAATATTATAAATCATATTTGTTCAATTTCTTGTTCGTATATTAACTGTATAAGTGCAGAGAATAAAATCCTAGCATGTACATGTTTTTTAAGTATGAATAATAAAAGATATATACCTTCTTCTATTTCTAAAGCTGAATGTCTTATCCTCTCGCTGCCTACTCCAGCTCATACTTTTAAAAGACACGTTGAAAAACATATTCTTTACACAAATATCAAGACAAGATAACCCATCTAACTATCTTATCTCTGGTCGTTTTCTTATTTTCAAAAATAAAATTTTTTGGAAAATAATTGACAATCTGAATGAATATTTCTTATCTGGCAGTGGCGGCCCATGTGCTGCCCTATATTCTGGATACCGCCATGATATGGCTCTGGCGAGTCTCAAATGGATTTCAATATTATCGCTTGAAATTTCTTTCCAAATCTTGAGACAACACATATTGTTAATCCACAACCGAACCCCAACCTTCAAACCCTCTTAATGTTGCTATCATGAATGATGGGATTTCTTATCTTGTGTATTTTTATTAAATCTGTAGAACAACCCATATTCTAATTTTATCTAATATCAATATATTAGCCAGAGCTTTAATTATTAATGTAGGTGTTGCTAATATTGTGGTATATTATACATGTATGTTGTTAATGTAGGTACAAACGATGTACCTAATCATTCAATGAAATACATGGAACAACAGTTTTAAATAATGTTTTCATTCAGAGAGGCACTCAGTGACAGAGATTTCAAAGCTAAACTCAATGAGTTTGCTGGAGTAATAGTGTGTCTGAGACTACAAGAACTGTGTGATGATAGCACAGATCTTGATAATATATGTTCTCAAATCATGAAGAAAGCAAAATTTGTTACATGCCGGATTTGTATCTACAAACTCCAGCCCTTATCAGCACTCCTCATGTTCAATATTGTTCTGACAAATATGACAGGCACACCAAAAATCCTTGTACTGATTACTTCACCATCCCTTTATACACCATCATCAACCAAAGGAGTAACATCTAAATCTAAACCGTCACCACTATGTTTACCAGAGGCTTCCAAGACATGGTGTGCTAGTATAAATGAAAGAATACAAACATGATGCGAAACATTTCCACTAGACACCACAGCAATGGAAAATTCAGATTCATGCTTGAATTCAGATAAAATTGAGACACATAAATTTCATAGAATGTAATTATGAAAAGGCTGAAACAGAAATTCCAAATGAAATGGCATCCATCCTAATTAAAAGGGGAAGTGTGAAAACATCCAGCAGATTGAGTCCAACACCAACACCAAAATGTGAAAGGTTGAGAAGTATGTTAAAATGGAAAATCATCTCACATTATCATCTGTGGAACTCCCCTAGAGATTGACATCTACAGCCTATAGATGTTCCTGCAGGACGCTCACAGGAACCTGCTGTGTACTTAAGATGAAATTTGGTGAAAAGACATTGTAGAAATACCAGCAACTTTTATGTTGCAACTAAAAGTTCATAATGTACAACTTCTGTACAACTTCTTAGAACTGCCCAATTGTCACTGATGATCTCCTGGTACCCTTATGGCACCCTGGCTTGCTGGCCGATTTTGTTAAAAAAATCATTGGCAGGGCATCCTTACTGAAATAGGCACAAATATGACTAATGAATAATGGCTATTGCCAGTTTGACACGGTCTGCACACTGTTCATTTGAAGAAATTCAGCAATGTGTTACAAGGATATGAGGTAAAATGAGGCCAAATGTGCAGGGGTCAAAATCAATGTCAGGTAACCTAAAGGGGTACGACTGCATCACTTCAAGTAGGTCAAATATTGGTACATCAAAAAATTATAGAATGAAGATGGCCTCATTTATGACCAATACAAAAGGTACCAGCCATATGAATTTATAAAGTATCACAGTAGAATTTGTGTCATTTATCCTTAATGTGACTACAAGATGTAGCTCCTTTGAATAATGTGGAAGTTATAAGATAATTATATTTCTTGGAAGAAAGGGAAATAACACAGAACAAATCTTCAAATGAATGGATTTATGTTCTTACAAAAAAGGATATACTCCTCCAGCCATGTCTAATATATTTTCAGGGTGACTTTTCAAAGGGGTTTCGGGTGTTCTGAAATAGTCTGATAGAATTTTGAAGTAATATTGGGTAAATACCTGCTAAACCCCTAAAGGACGGGAAGGACGGGAGGGACGTTGACGTCCCCATTGTTCTGGCTTGATGATGTCATTTGTAACATTCTGAAGGGCTACAACTAGTTACAATGTAATCATGATAATGACGTCAGACTGGCTGGATCATAAACTTTGACCCCTGCACTTCATTGATCAAATTTAGTAACCATGGTTATAAATTTTATAAATTTAGTATGTGGATACACTAGTGGAGACAAAAATTGGTTAGTCCAGCCAATCAACAAAATTTAGGTAGCCTAGTCCCTCAGGGGTTAACCAACATGTCTAGGAAATATCAGAAGTCACCAATATTAAGAGTTAAATCTGGGAGCAGGAATATGGCCTTTTTTCCACGGCCAAACCAGAAAAACTATGAAAACCAACTGTATAGCTTGGGTCTGTCTCCTAGAGGGCCATGGACCATGGTGCAGTTGGATAGAGTGCCAGCCTATTAGCACCAGTTCCTCTGTGGTGATCCAAATGTTGTGAATTCGATCCCCAGCCATGCCAAGATTGAAATCATGATACAATCTTACACATGAACTGAGGAAAGTGCTATTTCCATCCTTAAACTTTTACTCTTTACCATTTACTACTTTACTATTTGCTATTTTGACAATTCATCAGTACTAAACCTAAAGCAGGATGTTACTAAGAAAAACACTTTTGCTAGACTAAGAGAATTCTACTCCATTATTATAATGCTAGCATCCCAAGATATCTTTAGGAACATTAGTGTAGATCCATATAAACAAAGATAACCTGTTTAAGCCCTCTGAAACTTCATGTTTCAGATATACATATGTAAACTATAAACTACATATCAGTAACCACAAGCCTAAACTGGCAGCATAAAGCATCCTAAACACTTTTGCTAGACTAAGAGAATTCTACTCCATTATTATAATGCTAGCATCCCAAGATATCTTTAGGAACATTAGTGTAGATCCATATAAACAAAGATAACCTGTTTAAGCCCTCTGAAACTTCATGTTTCAGATATACATATGTAAACTATAAACAACATATCAGTAACCACAAGCCTAAACTGGCAGCATAAAGCATCCTAAACTTTTTTGTCATATTTAGCTTTGCTAATTCAACAGTTTATTCCTGATTATGTATGCTATGAGTAAACTTTCATATACATCTTTAGTTAAATTCTGGTTATTTATGATAAAAATAAACATTTGTATAATGTGTAAGTATATTCCTGTTTATCATCTTTGTGTGTAAACATTTCTATACTTTTTTACAGCATACACTGTTTATGCACTGTATACATATACATCTCTAAACTTAATATGCCTCTGATTAGGTATGATATTGGAAACCTTTGTATACTGCCACCCCTGGCTGGATCTCGCACAATACGCTTGTGCATTAGCGACATCTTCCATACAAAACAGCACTTGATATTGTATGAAATCTGCAAGGCATTCAAAATGTCAGTTTTCTCAATGATATTGCATTCAAAAATGATAATAAGCAAGAGTGAGTGATAACGGCATATTATATTATTCACATTTGTTGGTTTTGTGCAAAAATATTAGATCATTTTTTAAATATGAGGTAGGAAACTGTTCATCTTACATTTTTATACAAAACAGTGACAATATAGGAAATCTACAGGGCATCCAAAATGTCAGATTTCTCAAAGATAGTGCAATCATAAATGATAATTGGCAAGTGGCAAGAATGAATGATAACGGGACATTATATTATTCACATTTGTTGGTTTTGTGCAAAAATATTTGATAATTTTAAAGATTTGGGGTAGGAAACAGTGCATCTCAGATTTCTAAACAAAACAGTGACAGTAAATGAAATCTGCAAGGTTAAAACTGATAGTTCAGAATTTATATTTTTTCATCATGCAAATAATAGATGTGTTTAATTTCAAATTTAGGATGGATGACCAAGCTCTGGGTGCCGTCTGGAAATTGCCTGTGGCAGTCCCAAATCTAGAATCGCCTATGGAAGGTGCAAATCTAGAATCGCCAATGGAATGTGAAAATGCAGAATTGCCCATGGAAGGTGTAAATAGAGAATCGCCCATGGAAGGTGTACATAGAGAATCAGAGGTTGAAAATGTGGAACCATGTGTGACAGTTTTCAAGAATCACCAGGAAGTTAAAGGTATACACAGTTTAATTTCATCCAAGATATTTGATAACAAGGAAAGTTATGCTTTACATGTTACACAGATGGCAAGATTCCACCCCTCAAAAAAATGAAATAAATAAACATAAAATAACTAAACCCTATATAAAACTATATATTTATGCAATACCCTGTTTAAGATCACGGTTATATGAAGAAGAAGGATGGGCTGCCCATGCTGCCAGAGAAGCACAAAGGGAAAGGTAAAATTGGTTTATTTGAACCCTTCTGAACTCATTACAGTGGGGCTCTGGTGGGATTTAGAAGAGTAGAAGTGTTGGGGGTTCTGGATAATATTTTCATAATCAAAAGCATCTTCAGCAGATGACATTTGGCTGGATTTACAGCCAGGCCATTTGATATTTGGGGGATGTATAAATATAAATATCATTTTCAAAAAGGAAATTGCATACAAATTCTTTTTTTAAGAGATTTTCTTGTTCTGAAATTACTGGCACGCTAATAACAACAGTAAATGATTTTGAAAAAAAAAAAAAAACCCACAAAGATCCTGGAATCCCTCCTGGAAGACAAATAGTCATCCACAGTCTACAACCAGTCTGAATTGCAACAAAAGTCTGAAAAATACCACAAGAAACAACCAGAAAAAACCAATTTGAAAATAAAACCTATTTTTACATAAAAAAAGTTTCTTGTCTGTGTTTGTATGAAACCAAACCAGGTTCCTAATCGACATTGGAATACAAACGCCCCAAAAAACGGCTCAAAAACTGGCCGAGAACCCAACAAAAAGAAGGTATCTTATCCTATTCAATTATTGAACAATTCTAGTACATATAACAAAAGAAAAAAACGAGATCAATTAATTCGTTTTCAAACTGGACATTCCTACCCTGCGCCAGGGCAGTACGCAGCGTAAAATAAACGAACTAGTCTGGAGGCCATCTGGGAGAGGGTCCGTAAATTTCAAAAGAATTAGAGATAAGAGATCGAATACTTTCGAATCGACAAAAAGTCGAAAAAACCTCCCCAAAAATTGCAGAATATTCTACAACATATGTAGAACACTTTACAACTCACCTGTAACCCCTGCAACGCCCTCAAAACAATGGTTTTTCAATAGCACCTCCACTCGAGAGCTCATAGAAACCAGAACACCTCCAGACTGGAGGTGCTACAAGTGAAGGCACAGCACCTCCAGAGGTGCTGTCACCTCTACTAGATCCAATATAAACAAGAATTAGGATAACGCAGTCAGTCCCTATCCAACTGAAGAGATCGAACTAGATCGAAACCGTTGTTGGTCTTGGTCGGGACTGTGATCGTCGTCAAGCTCTATTCTTGTGATCCTCGCCTTTTCTACTGTTACGTCTTCCATCCCAAGAATGAGCGAGCCGTCTTCAGCCTCTTCCAGTACCAACCTCACCGAAGAGATTGCGAAGCTGTCCACCAGTCAGACGAGTCTAGTCGAGTCTGCCTCTATGCAATCTCTAGCAACGGTCGTCTCGAGAGATAAGGGGTCTATTGAGGTGGCGCCCGAACAATGGGCCGCCTTTCAGGACTACCTCAAGAAACAAACAAACCCCCTGGGGGAAGGGACCTCCGGGCAGTCGTCTAACGCCAAATGCAAACGTTCAGACGACTCCGCCCCGCCAGCAAAGAAAGGGAGGCCCAATATCCCCAGTGAACATGAAAATCTCTACAAGAGAGCCCGGAACGCGTTAGCGAGGCATGCCCGCTACCATACCATCCACGCATCGCTACAAAAATACAAGGCGATGGAGGGGCACGTCATCCCCCGCCGTCTCAAGGTAATAACAAACTTACATATACACATTCCTCCCACACTGGTCGCCCCCAGCAACGTTACGCTGAGGAGAAGTAAAATCATGGCATTACTTACTTATACATGTTCCGCCCATCATAACAATAAACAATGGACCGGAACACAGCTAAACAAGCCACAATTGATAATGGGGAAACAATGCCGCCCCAGATACCTCAAGGAATTCGCCGTTTTCAATCTCGTAGAGATAACACGGCTCCACTTGATTAGCCCTCTCAGGCAGGCCTTAAGCGCACGAGTACACAATACCGAGTGAAAAACTCTGGGAAACAGTGTTCGTCTATACACATTATCAAATAACAAAGAAAAGGTAATGAATCAAACTGAAAACATAACAGTTCAAAATATCGTCTTATTTTGCAGATCAAAATCAGTCCGCCGAGCGGGGCCAATGACTCCGAGTTCTCTGCCAATTGGCGGAGGAAAATCCGCTCATATGAAAGCGATCTTCTCTCTCTTGAGACGACACACGCACAGTATATGTCATCAACCAATCAGCACATTGCTGATGCTGCATGGAAGGAACTACGCTCCAAAGTCGACAATAACTGCTACGACGAGGCCCAAGCGGCAGCCAACACGGTTGCCAACCGGGTACGAATTGAAGAGAGCAGTCGACAGTGCAAAAGATTTGCATACGATCTGAAGAAAACCGAGGAGGAAAATACCCACCAAGCAGCAACAAAAATACCGCGTCACAAAGGAAGCAAAACGCAGAGTCCCCAATAATAAGGGAACAGCCAGTAAAAGAAATACCTCCAAAAAGCCCACCATCGGCGATCTCATCAATCTGTTTAGTTAAAGAACGAGATCCGGTGGGCTCCCAAAAGCGAGAGCCATCAACAAAATTCAGGACAAAGCTCTCAGAACAATACAACTGTAAACGAATAGAAAACTTCAATCAAAGCAATAACAATGATAGTGCAACCAGCACAGAACCAAGCCAGGTTCTCACAGTAGACAATTTCAATGAATGTATGCCAGATCAAAATGTACCTTTAAGACAAAATAAAAACGTCTCAAACCCAAAAATCAAAATCTTGTTCTTTAACAAAAGTGTTATTATCAACCTTGACAACAAGGATGAACGTTCAGTCATTAACCTGTCGAGCCATGCCTTGACCCCTAATGAAAGAAACATTCTCCTAAAAGGTCTCAAATTTTGCCCCACCCCAGGCGAACCAAAAATGCATGAAATACAATCAGATTTGAGATCTTTTTTCAGAAGGATGCGACTAAAATCATTTTGGCACAACCCTGACTCAGACTCCCTGAGTCAATCTGACATCCCCAACCAAACTCAACCGAGCATAGCAACATACTTTGCTCATACCAATATCCTATCAACCTAAACAACTGCCCCATCAATCCCGGACCCACGAGCTAAATTCAAACCGAAAAGCACTTGGGAACCAAAATCCACTTCCCCGGACCCAGTGTTAGAAACTTTTTTCAAATGTGTCCAAAGGGACCTCAACCAATTTGTCCCTAGGGCCCCCCGCACCCAAAACCTCAACAGAGAGGAAAAAACAGCCTTAGACACCCTAAGCAACAATAAAACCATAACTATAAAAAAGGCAGATAAAGGCTCTGCTATAGTAATTATGGACACAGAAGATTACATCAAAGAAGCAGAAAGACAACTGAATGACATCAACTTCTATGTCAAAACCCCTAATGACCTCACAGAACAACATAAAACCAGTGTTAGGAACATACTGAACCAAATGTATGACAAGGACGAAATCAGCAATGACGTTTATATGGCATTGTGTCCACATGAGGCTAAGACAGCCAAATTTTACTTCCTACCTAAAATACACAAAAAAGTGGTCGTAGGGAGACCCATTATCAGTGGAAATGGGTCTCCCACAGAACAAATCTCTGCATTTGTAGATGAACACATCAAACCCTTTGTCAAAGATACACCCTCCTATGTAAGGGACACCACAGATTTCATTAGGAAAATCTCTTCCTTTAAGAGCAACAATGAAATCATTGTAGCCACTATGGACGTGACTAGCCTGTATACAAACATCCCCCATAATGAGGGCTTGAACGCGGTATACAGATGTCTGGTTAAGAACTATAAAGGCAAAGCGAGCATCAAAAGCTTGATGAGTCTCTTAGAAGCAGTATTGAAAATGAACAACTTCACCTTTAATGGTGAAAATTTTCTCCAAACGGGAGGAACAGCAATGGGAACAAGGGTAGCCCCTTCGCATGCCAACCTATTTATGGCACATCTAGAAAGAACCTCTTAAAAAATGCCCCATCTAAACCAGCTCTCTATCTGAGATACATTGATGAAATATTCATGGTATTTGACCAAGGAAAAGAAAAACTCCTAAACTTCATTGAATACACCAACTCATTCCATCATAAAATTAAATTCACCCCAAAACACTCCAAAGTAGAGGTAGAATTCTTGGACACTTTAGTCAAGGTCGACAGAGAAAATGGCTCTATCTATACGGATCTCTACACCAAAGATACTGACACACACAACTACCTACACTTCAGTTCCTCCCACCCAAAACATTGCAAAACGGGTGGTCCTTACGGAGAATTCCTGAGAATAAGAAGGAACTGCACTAAGATTGCAGACTATGAAAAACATTCACAACTCAGAATGCTAGACTATCAACGCAGGGGATATCCAACAGATGCCCTAGAATCCGCAGGAATCAAAGCAAGAGACAAAATCAGGGAAGACCTGCTCAAACAGAAGAACACTTCCAAAAGCGAGCAGCCAAAAGTACCACTTGTTACTACCTATAATGAGGCCAACCCAAATTTCCAAAAAATCCTAAGGAAACACTGGCCACTATTACAACTGTCCACTCACAAGGATGCCTTCCCAGAGAAACCTCTGGTGGCATTCAGACACCCCAAAAATATATCTGACAAACTGGTTAGAGCAGCATGCCATAACCAAACTGTAACCACTACTCACCAACCTACTGCACCACCATGCAGGAGACCCTGGAGATGCCAATTTTGCCTCTCCTGGAGAACTCACAAAACCGTGAAGAGCTCAGTAACTGGACGAGAGTACAAAGCTCCAGAAAAATACACCTGTAACACAAGAAACCTAGTCTACCTCATAACATGCAGAATCTGCAAGAAACAGTATGTAGGGGAAACTTACAGGATGTTTAAAGAACGTATAAACGAACATTTAGGCTACATTAGGAGGAAAGAATATGACCAAGCTACAGGTCATCACTTCAATCAACCAGGTCATAGTATAGATGACATGGAATTTCAAGTGATATACATTCTATACAAAAAACCAATACCATACGACCAGATTAGAGTTACTAGAGAACTGGAATGGATAGACAGGTTGAAACGAAAAAGGTAGATAAAGAGATTATTTTCTTACCCTATGCAGACACACTATTGAAAAATAGATTTCAATCTAGTCCAACGTCTACCTTCTTCGGCCAAAACTACACGATCAACTACTGAACCATACCATTTTAAATAGGTTCTATAAAACCAGAAAATTGAAGCAACAAGTCCACAAAATGGAAATCGCTTCAAAAAATAATATATAAAAGTTTTCGGCGCACATTACATATTCCAACTACGATTCAACATTGATCAATCGATCAAACCTCTTAAGATGCTGGCAACACTCGATTTTTCGTTGCACGAGACGAACACGGGAGTCCAAAAGACAATAGCCCGAGCGACGACGCAAAGTAACAATGCCCACGTCGCCCTAGCAACCAGCACAATACACAATAGTCCTCTGTAGCCACAACAAACACGAAAATGGCGACAAAAGAAGCGCACACTTTATGCGCTCAATGTGGCAAAACTTACACCACACTTCGGGCCATGAGACGCCAAGCCAAGCACGCCCACACACCCACGCACAGTGGGTACAAGTGTGACTACTGCATGGTGACATACACCAGACTTGACAACCTGAGGAGGCATTGGAAACGGGATCCATTCTGTTCCCTCTTAAACCAATGCAACATACAATTGCGCATGGAGGCAGAGGTCCAAATCAGAGACCTCATACAGACAACTCCGACACACAACCTCAAAACTGAGGACAGATCAGAAAAAACACAAGCAAGTAAGACAACCACCCATATGTACCAGTAAATATGAGACAAATTCATACAGTCACAAATTAAAGACCACTGCATCTTCATCAGATGGGGAGCTTCTTGGAAACCCCATCTTGTGAAAAGAATTACTAAAAAAAACTCTTCACCAGGTACTCATTCTACTCTTTTCAGCCAACCTAGAATCAAGTGGAGCAGGGGAGATCACAGAGGGAGCCGAAACCACTGAGGCTCTCTCTTTTGGAAAAACTACCCCAGATCAAGTTCCCAATGGCATCCCAGAGTCGACAAATATTGATGACTTCTGGGATAGCTTTGAATGGGAGACACAAAAAAAACCCCACAAAGACTTGGAGAAGATCCTGGAATCCCTCCAGGAGATCCTGGAAGACAAATAGTCATCCACAGTCTACAAACAGTCTGAATTGCAACAAAAGTCTGAAAAATACCACAAGAAACAACCAGAAAAAAACAATTTGAAAATAAAACCTATTTTTACATAAAAAAAGTTTCTTGTCTGTGTTTGTATGAAACCAAACCAGGTTCCTAATCGACATTGGAATACAAACGCCCCAAAAAACGGCTCAAAAACTGGCCGAGAACCCAACAAAAAGAAGGTATCTTATCCTATTCAATTATTGAAAAATTCTCGTATATATAACAAAAGAAAGAAACGAGATCAATTAATTCGTTTTCAAACTGGACATTCCTACCCCGCGCCGGGGCAGTACGCAGCGTAAAATAAACAAACTAGTCTGGAGGCCATCCGGGAGAGGGTCCGTAAATTTCAAAAGAATTAGAGATTAGAGAACGAACACTTTCGAATCGACAAAAAGTCGAAAAAACCTCCCCAAAAATTGCAGAATACTCTACAACATATGTAGAACACATTACAACTCGCCTGTAACCCCTGCAACGCCCTCAAAACAATGGTTTTTCAATAGCACCTCCACTCGAGAGCTCATAGAGGGCCAACCAAAATCAGATATCAGGAAACTACAATATCTTCAGAATTCTGCAGCAATAGTAGTGGGCAAAATAAGAAAATTTAATCATATATCAGCAAAATTGAGAGAACTACACTGGCTACCAATACAGACTAGAATTGAGTTCAAAATCCTTTGGAAGACATTAAATGGTTCGGCACCAACTTACTTAGGTGAATTGATACACATAAAGCCTTGTGATAGAGGCCTGAGATTAAATGACGGTACTTACCTATGTGTGCCCAGGACTCTTGAATTCGACTTCCAAAAGACATCAGGACGATTACTTCAATTAACTCTAGATTGAAAACCCACCTATTCAGGACTCATGTTCTGATCCTAGCGCTATGTACAATTTTTCTGGTATCAAAGCGATATAAAGTTTATTATTATTATTATTATTATTTGAGTCGGTATGAGAATGGCAAATTTTACTATGGCATTAAGACTCGGTGTTCCGCTTAGTGCGAGGACACGCTTTGTCGTTGGAGGGCCGAATATATGACATGAGAGACAAACATTGCTGCAGATGACGAGCAGGCCACACGTTACATCACAAGCTTCTCTGCATATTGATTAATAATTATGTCCCTACATGATGGGACTGCGCAAAGGGCTTGGTTCTTCTTATCCTTGGGCATCCATTCTTCAGGGCTTTAGGATGCTGCTGCCATGACCCCACTTCTGGGATAAGCTAGAAGACCGAATGTGTGTGAACTTTGTTACTTATTCACTATTCACAGTTCATTATTCAAATTTTTTCCTAAATTTGTAGTAAATTATGTCAACATGTCAGATTTCCAAAATTATGTTCCAAATATGACCGAGCTGAATTTTGTGCCATAATATGTGAAAGGAAATTATAATAATAATAAAAACCAAAATATAATTTAAACAAGGGGTAAAAAAACAAGTGCAGGTCGATTCAATGTTCACCAAATTTGGTATACGGGTCAAGGAGGGTCCCATAATGTCATTTATGAAGCGTTTCCCCGGCGCTATTTACGGTGACAAGATGGCGCCACTCACAACTTTAAGATTTGAATAATTAAATAAAATGAATCCTGATTTTCCAAGTGAAATAGACGTGGCGCAGGTCAATTCAATGTTCCCCAAATTTTGCATACGGGCCAAGGAGGGACCCATAATGTCATTTATGAAGCGTTTGCCCGGCGCTATTTACGGGGACAAGATGGCGCCACTCACAACTTTCAGATTTAAATAATTAAATAAAATGAATCCTGATATTCCAAGTGAAAAAGACATAGCGCAGGTCGATTCAATGTTCCCCAAATTTTGCATACGGGTCAAGGAGGGTCCCATAATGTTATTTATGAAGCGTTTTTCCGGCGCTATTTACGGTGACAAGATGGCGCCACTCACAACTTTCAGATTTAAATAATTAAATAAAAGGAATCCTGATATTCCAAGTGAAAAAGACATGGTGCAGGTCGATTCAATGTATCCCAAATTTGGCATACGGGTCAAGGAGGGACCCATAATGTTATTTATGAAGCGTTTCCCCGGCGCTATTTACGGTGACAAGATGGCGCCACTCACAACTTTCAGATTTAAATAATTAAATAAAATGAATCCTAATATTCCAAGTGAAAAAGACATGGCGCAGGTCGATTCAATGTTTCCCAAATTTGGCATACGGGTCAAGGAGGGACCCATATTGTTATTTATGAAGCGTTTCCCCGGCGCTATTTACGGTGACAAGATGGCGCCACTCACAACTTTAAGATTTCAATAATTAACTATTTAATAATTAATACCCAGATTTATACCCTTATATTGAGGGGTCTAGGCATAATCTAGACATGTCTACCAGGAATGTCTAAGGCCCGATTAGTCAATCAAAATTCCTTTTAGTACCTTCACATCTCATACCAATCAGTAAGTCAAATATATTGACTTTGTCAGAGTAAAACAGGCTTACTCCATTGAACTGCATTTAAAATGCCTTTGAAAGTAATAAATGCACAAAAGATAGATTTTTTACATAAAAAGTATATATCCAAAAGGTATATATCATTTCATATCCAGGTTTGACCCAAGTCCTATAAGTGTATTGGGATATACACTTGGAGGCCTATTTGGGAAAAAAAATCAATTATAAAACAAACTTCAAGCTTGTTTCTTTGTATCTAATTATTAATATCTTAAAATTGTGAGTTGCGACATATTGGTACCGTCAAATGCGCAGAAGAAACACTTTACACATGACATCAGGATACCCCCAATATAAAAAGTGACCTTTGAATTGACCTGAACCAGTTATTTTTCACTTGGAATACTTGTGATTCATTTTATTTGATTTTTGAAATGAGTGGCGCCATCTTGTTACCGTACATAGCGCCGGGGGAACGCTTCACAAATAACATTATGGGACCGTCCTTAACCCATATACCAAATTTGGAAAAAATTGAATCGACCTGCGCCATGTCTTTATCACTTGGAATATTAGGATTAATTTGAGTTAATTATTGAAATCTTAAAGTTGTGAGTGTCGCCATCTTGTTACTGTAATTAGCGCCGGGAAAACGCTTCATAAATAACATTATGGGACCTTCCTTAACCCGTATACCAAATTCGGGGAACATTGAATCGACCTGCGCCATGTCTTTATCACTTGGAATATTAGGATTAATTGAAATTAATTATTGAAATCTTAAAGTTGTGAGTGGGGCCATCTTGTCACCGTAAATAGCGCCGGGGAAACGCTTGATAAATAGCATAATTGGACCCTCCTTGACCTGTATATTAAATTTGGGGAACATTGAATCGACCTGCGCCATGTCTTTTTCACTTGGAATATCAGGATTCAATTTATTTAATTATTGAAATCTTAAAGTTGTGAGTGGCGCCATCTTGTCACCGTAAATAGACGCCGGGGAAACGCTTCATAAATAACATAATTGGACCTTCCTTGAACCGTATGCAAAATTTGGTGAACATTGAATTGACCTGCGCCATATCTTTCTCACTTGGAATATCAGGATTCATTTTATTTAATTATTGAAATCTTAAAAGTTGTGAGTGTCGACATCTTGTCACCGTAAATAGCGCCGGGGAAACACTTCATAAATAACATTATGGGACCTTCCTTAACCCGTATACCAAATTCAGCGAACATTGAATCGACCTGCGCCATGTCTTTATCACTTGGAATATTAGGAAATATTGAAATTAATTATTGAAATCTTAAAGTTGTGAGTGGTGCCATCTTGTCACCGTAAATAGCGCCGGGGAAACGCTTCATAAATAACATTATGGGTCCCTCCTTGACCCGTATGCCAAATTTGGGAAATATTTAATCGACCTGCGCCATGTCTTTTTTACTTGGAATATCAGGATTCATTTTATTTAATTATTGAAACCTTAAAAGTTGTGAGTGGCGCCATCTTGTCACCGTAAATAGCGCCGGGGAAACGCTTCATAAATAACATTATGGGACCCTCCTTGACCCGTATGCAAAATTTGGTGAACATTGAATCGACCTGCACTTGTTTTTTTACCCCTTGTTTAAATTATATTTTGGTTTTTATCATTATTATAATTTCCTTTTACATAATATGGAACAAAAATCAGCTCGGTCATATTTGGAACATAATTTTGGAAATCTGACATGTTGACATAATTTACTACAAATTTAGGAAAAAAATTGAATAATGAACTGTGAATAGTGAATAATTAACAAAGTTCACACACATGAAGACCGACCGGCGTGCCAGAGGTGACCATGTCAGAGATACATACTTTGTTGTCTCACTTATGCCATGGCATTTACTGACTCTAGGCTTTGTATTGTTTATGTATACATTTGTCACTAGTCAATAAACCCCAATAGATACCACATATGCATATACTTTATGCTACTTGATGATGAGGGATAGCCAAAAAAGTCTAGTGTATTGGCCTGCAAATCACTGCAAGCGAGTTCCACTAGATTACCTTAGGTAGGTACCCAACGGGTATCAGTATCAGTAAAGTTCTCCTCCAGTCTCGCTGGAACATCCCCTTTGCTTCAAGAGGTTGTCAACCCCAAATAACTCACCTGGAAAAAAATGAATGAACAATTACACATGAACCTTTAAACATGTTAACCTGGAACCTTAAAACGATTTTATCATTATCAAATTGAAACTGAACCACCCCACCTGCAAATTATCATCAGTTTAGACCATTCAGTTATTAATGGAATTGATTTAAGTCACAGAATCATCGTTTATAAGACTACAGCTACCTCGTATAATGTGTTCACAATTAATCAAGGTCTTAGAGCTGAATAACAATAGAAATAAATATGTATTTCCAATCAGAGAACAGTCTCATTTGGGATTTCTGTATGTAACTCTGTGCATGCATAAATTGAAATTACTGTCGAATTTCACAATAAAACTGTTGTTAATTCCAATAAATGAGTTTAGCTCAGTCTACATAGGTTCTGCAATATAATTCATCAATTTCACCAATCAAGCAACCTTTATATCGCCAATAGCTGCAAACCAAAATCGATCATTCACAGAAGAGTGTCCTAAATATCAGGATAACAAAATAAACACAAGTTATTTAGAAATCTGAATGATAAAATAAAGAATTCATTATATATATATAAATGGATCATATTTTTCTTGGAATGTAGGATCCAATGCAAGAACCTTAAATGTTACAAGATCATGTGAGTGAATTGTACAGTGACTGAAAGAAGGTCACAAAGCACTTTTTGAGAAAGAAGTGGTTTATGTGATAGGCATGCTGATTTATATGATATGTATGCTGATTTTAAATTCAATCTTATTTTTTTTCAAATGAAATTTACATAATGAGAAAATATCCTTTAACCTAATAAAATAAATGAATCATTCCAAAATTTGTTAAAAAATATCTGATGAAAACAGAACAGATACATGAAACAGTTTATTTAATAATCATCATAATCATTTCACTGCAAAAATGAGGAAGGTGAAATGCATTTTTATTTGTTAAAGTCAATGAAATGAATACTTTACAAGGTTTGAGGTGTTTATACAAGAGTTGAAAAGGTCAATTGTATTTCATATACCTTTGTGATAACATTAGTTCATTTTTATTTCATGTATGAGATTGTTCTAAATTCTCAATTCCATGGATATGGTTTAACTGCAACAAATGAGTAGTCATCATGTCATCTGTCAAGATAATTTATTCCAGATAATTGATAATTACCTGTGTTATTCCCTGTGTTATTTCTTGGTTGAACTAACTGACTTAAAATAAATCTATATTATCTTAAATTCTGTACACTATTAGAAAGATGCTGAATTACTATAGGCTACAAACTATAATTTTTGACAAATAAAGTTGATTAAATCCAAGCCAATATTAACCAGTCAATCAGTACATATTAATTGATGCAAAATGCAGAAATAGGTAAGCCATAAAGTGCTCTCTTGTAAGCATTGTACATCCTGTCCCTATCATGGTTAGAAATGCAGACATAGGTCAGCTGTAAAGTTTTTTTGCTCTCTCATGAAATGTCTGTTTTCCATGAGGGTTAAAAACAAAAAGGTAACATTTGCAAAACAGTATACAGTTTTGAAAAAACTATTGAAATAATATCAAATTTAGATAAATTATTATTATTCTTTGAATACTTTACCTGCAATATAAGGGAAGTCAACTTATTAAAATACAGACAGTGCATATATATCTCAAACCCACCAAGGGAGTATGGTACCCCTTAAAACATACATAATCATATAGAATAGAATATTTATTTATTGTAAACCAAGAAAATATGAAAATTATTTAACTTTATACACAAAAGAAAGATGAAATCTTCATATTTGGGGCAGTTTTTGAGCGATATGAAAGTCTGATGGGCAGATCATGGAGTGGCAAACAACTACAAACAAGCGGATCGCCATGGAGATTTGTTTGTTTCGTTTCACGGATTTCAAGCCACTTTTTCTGTCAACTGGACCAGGCAACAATAAATATTTGTGCAGTTATTACACAAAATCTTCCATTTTCATGTCAGTGATGCATGTTTAACACAGATATGTACGAATTAAGTAGTTTCTCTTTAATATCTCTCCCAAAAACTACATATTTATTCAGGTCTGTGAGTCCGCAAATCCGGATCTGGGTCCGTATTATAGTATTTACCGTATTTAACATACTGGCATTAGTAACAGGCCAAATGCTGTCTATCTTGTCCAATTTCGACACATGGCCAAAGGCCCAAGCAATTCACCAACAATCCCATTTTCCAACAATATGTATAGATTCAAGATTCAAGATTCAAAACATTTTTATTGACATAGGTACACAATACCTCCAGCCTGATCAGGCTTACATGTCACTCATTTATAAATATTAATTGCTTAACTAAAATGTCTCATGTGTTGTTGTGAAACAAAAGCTCAGTTCTTAAATTGTATGCTTCCTGAATGAATTTGGCACAATTTTTACTCATTTTTTCATGTTTAAACAAAATTATAAATTGGTCCACATCTGACATATCATGGAAACCATCAATATATTGAACTGCTGATAGGAATAACCTCTGTCTATTTACATCATATGCACTGCATCTCATCACAAAATGAAATTCATTTTCTGTGTCTCCTGAGTCACACACTGTGCAGACTCGTTCATGTTCTAAAGTTTTGGGCGTGGTGTAGCGCCCGGTTTCTATTCTTATGGGTAGTATTCCACAACGAATTTGTGCTAGGTAGGATCTTTGGGATTTTGACATAATTTTCCTTACATAAGGCTCTGCTTCATATTCCTCTTTATATAATTTATATGTCCTGAGTTTTGGAAATCTATCCAGGTCTCTTTTCCATTTCTGTTTATAACAATTCATTAATATTTCCTTTGTGGTGGCAAGCACATGGGCCAATCCAAACTCCTTGGTCTTTGTCTGAAATAGTCTCATTTGATCTGTCTCCTCAAAAACACTTTTTCCTTCATTACACCAGTTTTTCACTCCATTATTACAAAGCTCCCAGTCATGCAGGAATATCTTTTTGGTTAACCTGGTGTCATCCATCCTCACAAATCTACACCACAGTCTCACCATTTCTACCTTTCTTCTGTATCTATCCCATCAATTGAATGTGGATTGACTTACATCTCCAGAACACATGTGGCTAAATGGGGCAATATTTTCATCAGTTGATGAATTCATAACCTAGAATTAGTTATCAAGCACTGTATTTTAAGGTTCTTAACGATACATGTAATTATTTTAACTGACATTACACTGATGTCACCTGATATCACTTTGTCACTGGGTGATATTCACTTTGAGATAGGCCACGGGCCATGGTGCAGTTAGTTTGAGCAGCAGCTTATGAGCACCAGTTCCTCTGTGCTGATCCAAAGGTCATGGGTTTGAATCCTGGCCGTGCCAAGATTTAACTCATGATACAATTTCCCATATGAACAGAGGCCGGTGCATATAGGGTTAACCCATTGTCCATGTAAATTTGTGACCGGGTGGGTTGTCATGTCAAGGAACTCCAACATGATAATTCAGTGAGGCAGCAGTATATCTTCTACAAGTAGGTCTCCTCTCAAAATGACCGAAATAATGTTGAAAGTGATGGAAAAATGATGGAAAAACACAAATGTACTGACAGGTATAATACTGCCACCATTGGGTATAATGCAGAGGACCTACTCATTGGCACTATTGTATCTCTTCCTAAAGATCAAAGAGGTAATATTTGTGACTCTGATAATTATCGTGGTATATGCTTGTGCTCATGTATTAATAAACTATTAGAGTGGTGTATGATTCATAGGTATGGCGATAAATTGAATACATCAGGATTACAATTTTCTTTCAAGCAGAGTCATTCTATATCAATGTGCAGTCTAGCTCTGAAGGAGGTTGTCAAACATTACTGGAATGGAAAATCTAAAGTATATGCATGTTTCATGGATGCCTCTAAGGCTTTTGATCGTATCAGGCATGAAAAATTGTTTGAGCTATTGTATAAAAGAGGTCTTCATCCTTTGGTGCTAAGACAAGTTATGGATATGTATAAGAGACAGAAGAGTAGATCATCATGGGATAATGTTCATGGTGAATATTTTGGTAGTATTAATGGTGGAGTCGTATCCCCACTTATGTTTACAGTGTATGTTGACAAATTGATATGTAGACTGCAAAAATCGCAGATTGGTTGTTTCATTGGTCATGAATATTTTGGATGTATAAGTTATGCTGATGATTTTGTTCTTTTATGTCCAAGTCTAAAAGGCTTACAGAAGATGGTGAATATATGTGAAGAGTATGGTGATGAGTTCAATGTGGCCTACAATGCCAAAAAGACAAAATGTATGAAATTTGAAATGTCAACAAATAAAAACAGGGTTGAGCTTGCCACAAGTTTGATTATGCTTGGTGGGAAAGCTCTAGAATGGACTAGTATGAAGCACCTTGGCAATCATATCAGAGCTGACTTATCAGAGGTTGATGATATACGATATAAACAAAGTAACTTTATTGGCAGATTCAATAGTTTGTTAATAAGATATCATGATGCTACACCTGAGGTCTTAATGAAATTGACAAGTTCTTATTGTACGCATCTATATGGTTCACAAGCTTGGCAGCTATATGACAAGAATATCGAAAAGATGGTGTGCACATGGAACAGAGCAATTAGAAAGATTTGGAACCTGCCAAGGCATTCCCATAGAGTGTTATTATGTGGCCTGAATGATGGAAATCATGTGTATGATTACATTTTTAAAAGGTTATTGAATATGTACAAATGTATGTTAAACAGTAACCACCAAGGTGTCATTTCTAGCTTGTTGTGCAAAAAGTGATAGAAGATGTTTAATGTCTAGAAATGTTGATTTTATATGTGAACAGATATGTGCATCTAAGTCATGTGTACTAAATGGAGGATATAGCCATGTTTTTAAAAAAGAGGCAATTTTAGAAAATGAAAGAATAATAGCAATGATTGTAGAACTTAATCATGGTGTCACTGGTTTCACAATTGAGGAGGTCAGGGATATACTAACTGACATATCTACTCTGTGATACTGATAATGTGATAATGTTTGTGCATACTTGTATACTAAGTTTTTTTTTGTTTTACCATGTCTTATTTTTAATGTGTACAGCAATTGATTTATTGTGTGTATGAATAAAGATATTATATATATATCCCAGACACAATTAGGGTTGGCAGCTCTGATATTGCTCCTAGTGAGTCAGTGATTGATCTTGGCATAACCTTTGATTCTAAGATGGACATGAAGGCCTAGATCAGGAAAATGTGCCAGAAAGGCTGTTACCACATTACGAACCTAGCGGCCATCAGACATTGTCTAGATGAGAAGACAGCTGTGACACTAATGACCAGCGTTGTTCTGGGCCCCGAATGGAAAATAGGTCACCGTACCGGCAGGAAAACTATTAACTCCTGTCTCGACCCGTGAGCCACGTGATAGGAGTAGTGATTCGTTTAATATAGCAATATATCAGAGCAAACCAGACATATTGAACGAGGTTCACTGTTATTTGGCAGAGATGCCCTCTAATTCTCCTGGCCAACAGGACGATTCTCAAGTGCCTGTTTGCCCTATATTGACACCGGAGGAAATCCCTGCTGTTTCAGACAATGATATTAATTTTCTCCCTCTTTCCCAAGATGGTCGAATCACGACGAGAACGAAATTTTGCTCTATTAATGCCTTATTGGACACTGGTACACAACGTAGCATTATTACTCTTGCCTCTTTGCTTGAATTATGCCCTGACGATTCCTTCTCACAAGAAGTATCAGATAGCAGAAAAGTGGTTGTCGTGGAAGCTAGTTCTGTTCCCATCCATTTTCAGACTCATATTGATTTATTTATTGGAGATCAGCTATGTAACGTTTGCTTTCAAGTAGTTCCTGACTTGCAATATCCCGTAATATTGGGACTAGATTTTTTTACCACTTATGACATAGTCCTAGATTTCGCACAAAGTAGTATTGCTTTCAAGCTAACCCCTGAGTTGCGTCTGTCTCAAACAATCAGAATCCCGGCTAAATCTGAATATATCACCCATGCTCGGGTTAAACCAAGTAACATGTCTGGCATTCTAGGAGTTAGAATATGCATCAAGTGTGTGGGACTCTTATCTCAAAAAAGATATAGACCGCATAGAATCAGTTCAAAGACGAGCTGCTAGATTTGTGTCTGGCAACTGGAAGAGAGAAACAGGCACTGTAACAAAAATCCTGGAAGATCTTAAATGGGACTCACTAGCAGGGAGAAGAAGGACGCAGAGGCTGGTTTTATTGTATAAGGCTATACATGGTGAAATAGCTTTGAAACTTCCAGAACATGTCAAAATGAAATCAGCTCCTACACGAAAAATCCAGGGAAATCGCTATATCGAAATGGCGACAAGCTGTGACCCTTATAAATACAGCTATTTAATGCAGGGAGGACGTCCGAAGGCATTCCTTCCATCGCTGCCTGGTCTGTTCCCCTGATAAGGCCTATTCTGGAATGGGCGTTGTCCATATCACCATTAATGGGCTCATAGTGGCCACGACCATGGCCGGGCTCAAAGCGACCATTAGGCCGATAAGGCCGATTGTCAAACCTCGACGGGCCAGGAGAGAAATGGTCGCGGGGGCCATGGGACCGCACAGTGCAATGGACATACATATGGGTATCCCGACCGCAATGCACGCAAACATGGCGCGCCTTACAATCTCTCATCCAATGGCCAAAATTTTTACAGTAAAAGCAGAAAGATTCGCCCCCGTCGTGCTGACCTTTAAGATTATGAACCTCTTTTGATACATCCGCGACCTCTTCGCAAATAGCTGTGAGGGTGGAACTTTGCTTGGATAAAAATTGTGACGTCGCATCAGGCAAATCTAAGCCGTTCAAAACGACAGATGAATCGCTGGACATCGTGCAAACGGTCTCAGCAAGCTTAATCTGCTGGATAGTATCTTCAAGCAGTTTGGGTGATTTCCCTACTACAAAAGCTTTTAGTTTGGGGAGAAGACCCCAGACCAAGATCTTTTTCGTCTCCATATCATCCTTTTGTAACCTCTGACATTGACTTAAAACATCATTAATATAGGTCTCAGCGGATTCTGCCTTTTTGTGAGTTCTAGTGTCTAATGATTGCTCCAGAAGCCAAGCATTTGTCTCACTACCGAGGAAAGCTGCATAGAACGAATCCCATGAGCTAGTGACGTATGCAAGCAAAGAGGTATACCAAACGTGCCGCACCATGTAACAACATACGACAAGCAGGAACTTTCAAGTCTTCAGAAGTATACGAAAGCTGTGTGTTAGTAAGAAATTTGTTCATGAAACGAAGGGGATCATCTGTTGATCTGCCAAAAAACGGGGGTGGTAGGAGTGACTTAGAACCCTGTCTCTGTTATCTCTAGACTGTGCCTGAAGCATATCTACAATGTCGGTTTTTGTACCTCTCAAATCAATTTTGCGCAGGTGGCCCAGCACTTGCTGGAGCATATCTTGCTGATCAGGATCAATATGGGGAGTAGACACCTCAGAAAAGGTGAAAGACTCCTGGTCACTATCCGCAAGGTGGAAAGGAACAAATTGGACGTCCAAATATGAATCAAACGAGTTAGAAGCTTCTGGCCGTAACGTGTGGGGCTCAGATGAGTTAGTGCTACCTGTACTTACAGAGGTATGAGACAACGGGGCGTGATCACCACTCGTAGGAGGAGAAGTGGCGGCACCCAATGAAACGGTGAGATCCGACAATGGAGAACTAGATGGAGGCACAACTCGTACAGAATCACTCACTTGGTCATTATGCTGCTCAGACAAAACTGGAAAAAGTAAATCTGACTCACCTTGTAATGAAGAATCGTCATCTGCTACCGGTGAGTTGTGCGCCACTTGCAGATTGGTGGAAAGCTTTTTCGAAGATTTGAGCCACATAGACTTAAAATCAAGTAACAGGGTGGCTATCAGGCTCTCCATACAGTATCAGCAACGCTCAAAGCCATAGATCGATTCGGATATTCTCCACCAAATTCTTACCCATGGTTTGTGAGTATCCGTCGTTGGGGGACGTGGACGGGGGATCAATACTCTACTCTGACTCTACTTTACTCGCTGGCTGTGAGGCGGGGCACGGAACCTAGCAACCCTATCTACTCATGTGAGGTGTGAGGTAATAAGGACTGCAGACACAGGATATACACTGCACAATAGTTACCTTTATTCGGTGCTATGAATCCTTGTCTGGCTAGGCCGGCATGGCAATGAGCGAGGCATATAAACTACCCAAATGCATGATACTTATAGAGTCCTGAGAATACATAAAACACCCAAGTCTATGCGGTCACGATGCTGAGAGTCATGGATCTTTCGAGGCAAGTGGACACTGGTTCTCTGCTTTCCGGTCTCCGAATTCTGGTCTCCTGCTCTCTGCTCTCCAAGGATCCAACATTTGCGTGCCCTTTTAAAGGATCGTTGTGTGTCATGAGTGTGGGGTTTGCCTGCATGGCTTCCTTTTGCGACACTGGGTTTCACATGGACTCGTCTTGCCTACGTGGCTTCCTTTTGCGACCATGGGTTTTGCATGGGCTCGTCTGCCTGCACGTGATCTCTTATGCCCGATGAGTCATCTCCAGGTGCGGTGGTTAAGGCGATGCATCAACTTGCACTCGTTGACTTCACGCGGCACACAATATCTATGCATGATGTTCTGCCAGAGACCGTGATTGTCCATGATTGTCTATATATATTCTTAAGAGTCTCTGGGTAGGTATTCTATATCCTACAGTGATCTCATACCTGTAGTTCTGGCATTTATAGCTAAACAGCATAAATCTCATAAATACAATGGGTATAAATACAATGCAAGGACGTGAGAGTAAACACAAAACCATAAAACATTATTTGAAAAAAAAAGAAGAGAACAGAATTCTCTGAATGCCTTGTGGTTTTATTAGTTTTTATCTTGGTTTTATAAAATATAGTGTTTTTTAATCAGATTTTAACCTGAAATGTCCAAGGCAAGCATCGCATACAATGGAACTGGGCATGAATCTGCCTTTCCATGCATCCGAAAACGTAAGTTGTATATATAGTTTATTTTCATTTTTATTTTATTTTGAATCAAACCTAAGCTATTCATTTGTACAGCTATATATATAACCATCTGCTAACTGCCAAAGGGCTTGAGGTTACTACACACAAAAAAAAAATATCTAAATAAATTACTTTCATGTGGAAGTTATTTCATTGTGTAAAGTACTACAACTTAAAATTTCTTAACAAACAAATTTTATATATTTGAAAATTTCAGCAAAGCAAAGCAAAGCTCAAAGCAAAGCTCAATTCTAAATAGGTTTTTTTCCCTATGCTGGAAAATATCTCGAGCTAATCTGTCTCAAAACAGCTAATCCTCTTAACTACTGGCAGCGAGTCGAAAAATATTCATCAACTCGGGCAGAAATACACATATTGATTGTCAACTCTTAAACAAGGGCAAAAGGGCATAAGGAATATCAAACTCTAAATAAATATTTCTTGTGCGGGAAATATTTCATATATTCCTTATACTCAGCCAACATAAGCACATTGAACTTATACTCATCCACTATTGAATATTTTTGTAGATCTTACATATGGAATGGCTACACCAAACACAACCTATGGATCTGAAGTTTTGCAAAATGACACAACTATCCATAATGACATTGCCAACGTAAAGAAAGCAACATCGCTCACAAAGGATAATTTGAAACTTGAATTGGACAATCTAAAACTAGAAATAGAATAAAAGAATATTCAAATCAAAGAACTTTTAAAGTCTTAAAATAAGTGTAACAACATTTGACAACAGGAAATTGATTTTTGTAGAAGTAAGATTGCACAAATGAAACTTGAAATAGATAGTAAGGATAAAGAGATATCCAGAATCAATGAAAAAATGATTTTTGAGAAAAAAAACTAATGAGGAACTTTCAAAATTAGACAGAAGTATAAAAAATGTGAATCCTGCTATTGTTCCGCTGGTACCTGTATGGCCTAAATACCTACTGATGGCAGAACATGTAAATAGTAGAAATATTGCTGATAATAATCAATGTGAAGATTTTGAACTAGACATGCAGGCTGACACAGTGTTATGCTTATGCTTATGTACAAGATAAGTCAAGATAAGTCAAGAAATGGTATAAAATATTATTTAATGGTTTATGGTAAAAGTGATATGAATATCTGTGATAGCCAAAAATATTTGGTAATACAATGGATGACAAAATGTTATATAAGGATATATGGAAAGAAAGGAAACATATATCAATCTATGTATGAATACTGGTTTTAAGATGCATAATAAACACAGCATGAAAATAAATTTTAAACAAAATAATAATTATGAATTTGGTGCTTTACCTACCTCTAGCATAAGGTTAAAGAGTTCATGTTCCCGTAGTCTCAAATATAACAGACATCTTTCCCCAACAAGTAAAATAAAAAATTATTTATATCAAAATAAAAAAAACATATGCCCAAATTGTAAAAGAAAACATGCTGAATCCTAATCGTCCCATAGATGGTTCAATTATGAATATTAATAATGATAACAAGATAAGGCCTAATGAAATAAAAAAATGCATTCTCAATTTCTTTTCAAATTGCAGAAAGGAAAAATATAAAAGTAAACCATTATTATGATTCACGAAGAAAATGTGAAGCAATGTTTTGACTATGAAACAGTGAGCACGGGCTGGAAAAAAAAGTTTGCAGTGGGATTGAAAATAGACAACTTGGCAATTTGCCATTGTGTGAAGTCTGGATGATCTAAATACCCAAAGCTCATGGACCTTATTTGTGTTTTATACTATTTCATCACCTTATATGCCATAGACTTTAAGGCAATACACCTCTATTCATAAGAAGATGCTACATCTGATGCTCTAAGCAGACTGGACCTTACACAATGTATTAGTCTCAATCCAATGCAAGGTACAACACAACAAGCACTTACAACTCAATACTTCACCTTTTGTAACCATTACCGAATGTGAAGATCAATAACTGAGATATGTAGCCTTCCTCACATTATCAAAGAGAGGTAGAGTGCTATCTGCCAATTTCATTTCTGAACATTTGGCTGCAGTAAGATACACACATGTTATGAATGTTATCAAGCCAAATTGTATTAGAGGCCTGTATTATCAGAGGCGGGATGCCTGTATCAGAGGCCAGATGCCTGTATTTAAGGTTAGGTGCTTGTATTAGAGGCTAGGTGCTTGTATTAGAGGTTAGATGCCTCTATTAGATGCTGGATGCCTGTATTAGAGGCGGGATGCCTATATCGGAGGCTGGATGCATGTATTAGAGGCAGGATGCCTGTATCAGAGGTTAGATGCCTCTATTAGAGGCTGGATGCCTGTATTAGAGGCGGGATGCCTATATCAGAAGCTGGATGCCTGTATTAGAGGCGGGATGCCTGTATCAAAGGTTAGATGCCTGGATTAGTGGCTGGATGCCTGGATTAGTGGCTGGATGCCTGTATCAGAGGCTGGATGCCTGTATCAGAGGCTGGATGCCTGTATCAGAGGCTGGATGCCTGCATTAGAGGATAGATGCCTGCATTAGAGGATAGATGCCTGTATCAGAGGCTTGATGCCTGTATCAGAGGCTGGATGCCTGTATCAGAGGCTGGATGCCTGAATCAGAGGCTGGATGCCTGTATCAGAGGCTGGATGCCTGTATCAGAGGCTGGATGCCTGTTTCAGAGGCTGGATGCCTGCATTAGAGGATAGATGCCTGTATCAGAGGCTGGATGCCTGTATCAGAGGCTGGATGCCTGTATCAGAGGCTGGATGCCTGTTTCAGAGGCTGGATGCCTGCATTAGAGGATAGATGCCTGTATCAGAGGCTGGATGCCTGTAGGCTAGATGCCTGTATTAGAGGCTGGATGCCTGTATCAGAGGTTGGATGCTAATGCAAGATATAATTCAACCAAAAGATTAAAAAGGTAGCCAGGTCCCTCGGTCTAAAGGCATCTACCTACTCCACTCATTCTCTCTACTCAAGGAATGCAACACAATCGTTCACAAATATCTTCAGCTCAGACAAGATATGTGCCGCTGGTTTATGGCGTTCACAGGAGTATCTACAGTATATAAGACAACCTCCTTTCTGACAAATCTATCTTCCAAGCTTCACGTTTAACTAAATAACTATATCATGGCCCTCAATACATACATGTATTGAATCTGGCTATTACCATGATATCTAACTCATAATCTACTATAAGTCAATTATCAATGAGTGATGTTATTGATGTATTGATGTATTGTATTGATTGACAAATGATATTGTATCTATGATGGTTTGCTGTGTGTGTGTGTAGTGTGGTTTCATGAACGCCTGTTGCTCCGCTACATAGTTCTCAACTTGAATATCACTAGGTGGCATCAGTGTTATTTCAGTTTAAATAACATGTATCACATAATATTAAGGACCTTAGAGTGCAGTGCTTTATAAGTAATTCTAGATAGTGAATTCATCAACTGATGGTTTTATTGCCCCATTTAGTCATATGTGTTCTGTAGATGTAAATCAATCCACATTCAATTGATGGGATATATATACATATTTATGGCGTTCACATTACTAATTAATAATGCCAGTATGTTAAATACTCTCTTGGAAGGTTTGAGATATACACGTACTGTCTGTATTTTAATAATTATCTTCTTTTATATTGCAGGTAAATTCTAGAAAATACTCACTACTAGAACTTATGACTCGCTCTCCTACTTATTCACGTTACTAATTCTCAGATTCACCATAGAGCTAATACTTTATCATTCACCCTTCAGGTGAGATGACTATGTTCCTGTCATGAATCCTGATGACACTCCTCGCTTCACTTCTGACGATTCACCATTTGCATTTCTGTCAGACGACAAAATATACGCCATTTTAGATTCTCTTCCCGCTGACAAAAATATGTGGGCTAACGTTTTCGAATCTGAAGAAGATTCTATACCTATTCCACAAACTTTCACTCGCACTTCATCTTCCACTTCCTCAACCCTACCGCTTGTTCCTCAATTCTCTCCGAATAACGGACGACCTAATCTCATTCCTCACATTCCGCAAAATTACTCTCCAAACCCCCCCAATAATTAGTGTCAGAATCTTAAGGTTAATAATTGACATTTGACACACTTCTATTGTTTTTAAGACATTGGCATATTTAATTGCGTTTAAGGTTGAGTTGTGTTTGCCTCTTGTATGCATGCTGAAACTGAGGAAGGTTAACCTCTTAGGATCAATGAACCAAAATGTGTGAAATAGCCACACTCGTCATATTGTATTACTCAACATGTGTTATCCAGTGGCTGGAATAAATAAAGGCATGAACTGTGTAACTAGCAACCGTTTGGTGGGCTCTGCAGGCCAGTCCAATCACATTTCCAAATGTTTTTTCCACATACATTACAATCATCAAGCATACATTCTTTTTCATAACCATATATTAGTTTAAAACTATATTGAATTTTTCATATATTTTGAAAATCCCTCTAAACTATGAACTTACATTGAATTTAATATATAAACATGAGTGTTTTAAGAATAAAGCAAGCACTAATCATAGTTTCACAAAACCTATGATGTTTATGTACTAGGTATACAATATTTTGAAATAGGATTGATTTCACCTCAATTTGAACATATGACTATATATGATAACTAATATATATTACCCTGTGCATGCAATGGCCTATATTGTCTCGATTTGCTGACAAGCCATTAATATTATAAAGATACAACCAACATATTTGAATTTATTCATTCAATCTCAACCTCAAACTCAAATTCATTTTATTTGGCCATATTATTTACATAAATAATGTACTCTGTAAGATTAGAGCATAAATTAATGTAGTATTATGGCCAGAAAGATCCCCGTAAAGGCTAATGGTTATTGCCGCAATCACAGGGGCCGGTTCTAGGACAATAACCCCCCGGACATTACCCCTGACATTATTTATCCCCCCATAAAAAATACTTTTGGTTTTAAATTTTTTTTTTTTGATACCTTTTATTTTTTTAGTCCATTTATTCTTGATCATATTTAGGTATACTATGAATATGTACTTGCATTTTGGTCAAGATAATGTGTTAATCTCTAGCCTTGTTTATTCATATTGCTATAGACAATACATTTATATCAACAGTTGCAGTATACTAGTTCTACATTTGGTCATGTCATTACACATATCATTATTAATTACATATACAAATATCATCATTAATTACATACATACAGAATTATTTCTAGTAGAAAAGGCAAGGATCCACAAGAATAAGCTAGACGACAATCTAAATCTGGTATGATCTCTTCAGTTGGATGGAGACTGACTGCGTTATCCTAATTCTTGTTTATATTGGATCTGGTGGAGGTGCCAGCTGCTGTTCCTTCACACCTAGCACCTAATGACTGGAGGTGTTCTAGGTTTCTATCAGCTCCTGGGTGGAGGTGCTATCGAGAAACCTTTGTTTTTCAGGCTTTAAGTGGGTTACAAGTGAGTTGTAACACATTCTAAATATGTTCTTGAGAGATTTTTTGACTTTTTATCAATTTGAATCTGTTTGATCTCTAATATTTAATTATTTTTAAATTTCTGGACCCTCTCACTTACGGCCCCCAGACTATTTTGTTTATTTTACGCTTCGTAACATCCTGCCGCTGGATGAGAATGTCCAGTTTTTAAACAAATTTTCTTGATCTCTATTTTTTCTTTGTTGTGTAATATGAGATTTTTTTAATATTCTTATAAGATAAAGATACCTTATTTTTGTTGGGTTCTCGTTGTTTTTTTGCCGTTTCGTTAGGGTTTTTTATTCCAATGTTAATTAGCAACCTGGTTTGGTTGAGCACAAACTCAGACAAGACATTTTTTTGTATAAAATTAGGTTTTAATTTAATTTTTTATTTTTTTAATTTTTTTTTATTTTTTGTTGTTTCTTTTTTAAAAAAGTAGACTTTTTATGAATTTAACATGTACAGTTCTTTTTTGAGTTGTCCCAGGATATTTCTTCCAGTTCCTCGGGGGGATGGATGTGTCCCAGTACATGCTCTCCCAGAAGTCTTCATAGTTAGGTGACTCTGGGAGGCGGTTGGGAGGTTGATTTGGGGTACTTGTTCCCATGGAGGGAAAGATAACGGTTGTGTTTCCCTCCATGATTTGTCCTTTTCCACATGACTGAAAAGTTTAGAAGAGGTACCAAGTGCTAAATTTGTCGGTTTAGGAATTTCTTAAGAGCTCTAAGGCTGAGTGAAAAATTATTTATCGATGTTCTATAACTGAGTGGTATTACCTTTGGTAATTGCTCTTAAAGGTCTGAGTGAGATTGCAGGTTTGGACCTCAGCTTCCATGCACATTTGAATATTGTATTGGTATAAAAGGGAACAGAAAGGGTCACGCTGCCAATGCCACCTTAGATTGTCCATTCTGTATTTCACCGTGCAGAAATGGTGTTGGTGTAAGGGCATGCCAGGCGTGGCATTTCATGGCCCTTAGCGTTGGGTACATTTTGCCACAGTGCGTGCACAATGTATGTGCTTGGTTTGCCACCATGGTTCTGTTTGTTTTGATTTCAGAGGCGTATTGTGTATTGTCATGGTTGCTAGGGTGACAGGAGCGTTGTTACTTTGCACCGTCACTTGGGTTATTGTCTTTTGGACTCCTGTCTTCGTCTCGTGCAACAAAAAATTGAGTAGTGCCGGCATCTTAAAAAGTTTGATCGCTTGATCAACATTAAGTGTTCGTTCATTCGTTGTTTGAATGTCCTGTAAGTTTCACCTATATACTGTTTCTATGCACGTTATTAGGTAGAATAAGTTTCTTGTGTTACAGCTGTATTTTTCTGGAGCTTTGTACTCTGTTCCAGTTAATGAGCTTTTCACAGTTTTGTGGGTTCTCCAGGAGAGGCAAAATTGGCATCTCCAAGGTCTCCTGCATGCTGGTGCAGTCGGTTTATAAGTGCTATTCACGGATTGGTTGTTGCATGTGGCTCTTGCAATTTTGTCAGATATATTTTTTGGGCATCTAATGGTACCTTTGGTTGCTTGCTTTTGGAGGTTTTCTTCTGTTTGAGCAATTCTTCCCTGCTTTTGTTTCTCGCTTTGGTTCATCATGAGACTTCAAGAACATCAGTTGGGTAAGATCTTTGTTGATAGTCTATCATTCATTGTTGTGAATGTGTTTCATAGTCTTCAATGTTTGTACAATCCTCCTTATTCTCATGAATTCTCCATGAGGACTCCTTGTTTTGCAATGTTTAGGGTGGGAGGAGCTGATGTATAGATTGTTGTGGGTGTCTGTATCTTTTGTGTAGAGATCAGTGTTGATAGGGCCATTTTACCTATCGAGTTTTACTAGAGTGTCCATGAATTTTACCTCTATTTTGGAATGTTTTGAGGTGAACTTGATTTTGTGATGGTATGAGTTGGTTTATTCAATGTAGTCAAGGAGTTTTCCTCTCCTTGGTTGAATAACATGAATACCATGTCATTGATGTATCTCAGATAGAGAGATGGTGTCGATGGGGCATTCTTTAGGAGGTTTTCCTCTAGCTGTGCCATGAAGAAGATGGCATATGATGGGGCTACCCTTGTTCCCATTGCTGTTCCTCCAATTTGGAGGAAATTATCACCGTTGATGGTGAAGTTATTCATTTTCAGTACTACCTCGAGAAGGTTGCCTTTATAGTTTTTTTACCAGACATCTGTATACTGCATTAAGGCCCTTGTTATAGGGGATGTTTGTATACAGGCTAGTCATGTCCATAGTGGCTACAATGATTTTATTGTTACTTCTGAAGGAAGAGATTTTCCTGATGAAATCTGTGGTGTCCCTTAGGATGGTGTTTCTTTGACAAAGGGTTTGATGTGTACATCTACAAATGCAGAGTTCTGTCCTGTGGGAGACCCATTTCCACTGATGACAGGTTTCCCTACGACCATATTCTTGTGTATTTTAGGTAGGATGTAGATTGTAGAATGTGGACACAATGTCATGTAAACGTCATTGTCTATTTCGTCCTTGTGATACATTTGGTTCATTATGTTCCTAACACTGGTTTTATGTTGTTCTGTGAGGTCAATTGGGGTTTTGACATAAAAGTTGATGTTATCCAGTTGTCTCTCTGCTTCTTTAATATAATCTTCTGTGTCCATGATTACTATGGCAGAGCCCTTGTCTGCCTTTTTTATTGAGGTACGGGCGGCTTTAGGGCAATTTGGTCGATGTCCCTTTGGACACATTTGAAGAAAGTTTCTAACGCTGGATCTCGGGAAGTGGATTTTGGTTCCCATGTGCTTTTCGGTTTGAATTTAGACTGGGGGTCCGAGATTTGGGGGTCAGTTGTGGAAGTTGGTTGGGGATGTCTGATTGACTCAGTGGTATGGGTCATGCCAAAAATATTTTAGTCTCAATCTCTAAAAAAGGATCTCAAGTCTGACTGAATTTCATGCATTTTGCGTTCACCTGGGGTGGGGCAGAATTTTTAGCAGAATGTTTCTTTCATTAGGGGTCATGGCATGGCTTGAAAGGTTAATGACAGATCATTCACCTTGTTATCATGGTTGAATGCAACGCTTTTGTTAAAGAATGAAGTCTAAATCTTTTGGTTTAAGACATTTTTATTGTGTCTATTTGGTACATTTACGTTTGGCATGCATTCATTGAAGTTGCCTACTTCTGGGACCATACTTGGTTCTGTACTAATTTCATTGTTCTCATTTTTACTATTGTTTAAGTTTTGGATTGACTGTTGTCTTGATTCGAGAGCGTTGTCCATGAGTTTTCTGTTAGTGTTCTCTTTGGGATGCTCACTTGACCCCTTTTAACTAAATAGATGTCACCAATGAGGTCACCAACTGTGGGCTTACTTTTGTTGAGTTTCTCTTGTTTGTGGCTCCCTCGCTGTTTGGGATCCTGCCTTTGGCACCTTTTGTGATGCTTCAATACTTTTGTTGTTGCATGTTTGGTATTGTTTTACTCTTTCTGTTTCTTTGGATGCCAAGGGTTTCTTCCTCGGTGTTTTCCAAGTCATATGCAAATCTCTTACGTTGTTGACTGCTTTCCACGGTGCGGACCCTATTGGTAACTGTGTTTGCTGCACGTAACAGTGTTTGCTGCTGCTTAATTATAGTATATTCTATTATTCACACTCTACTTATATATGACTTATATATATAGTCATTATCGCATGACTTATATATGACTTATATATATAGTCATTATCGCATGAATATCTATGAGAAATGTGTTCATTTTAGGATTTACTTCATCCATGTATAATAACATATGATCAATATTGAGCATGTACATTGCCTTATACCAAAAACCCTGAAATCATTGACTGTGACCAAGACTAGGACTGTCTGGTTACTATTCATAGTACACTTGCACATGTAAGTGATTGGTTTTGCACCCTCAAAAAGGGTCACTGTCCAATGTATTACCTGTTATAGGTGCACAAGAGTGCATGGAATTGTTATAATACACATTTCATTTTGAACTAGTCTTTCCAAGCAATGATGAAAATATGAAAGTTCAGGTGATAGTGGTGTGACATGAAAATGTCTTATTAATAATTGCAAGTAATGTGGTGAAACATACATTTCTGTGGATCGTGTATGTATCTTAATTAGTGCCATGGTGTGTGCAGTGTTTTATATAGGAGAGGACAGTAAAACATGATTAAAGTCAATACTGGATACAAGTTCTTATAATACACATACTGCAACAGCCAACGCCAAACTTGCCATGGGCAGTGATAAATGTAGGAGAGGACAGTGAAACATGATAAACATCAATACTGGACACAAGTTCCTATAAAACGCATACTTTAATATCCAATCAGCATTCTGTTTTGTACCTTTATCCAGGAGTTTCTGCCTCAAATCCGGGTCTTGTTCGAACTTCAAGCAGTGGTCCCGCTTCATTATATCTGCTATGTTAACAAGGTATGTAACTCAAAATGCACCTACCCAGACATTATAAACATTGTTTTGAGTGATAATACCAGTAATTAAAACATAATTAATGGCAATACTTACCCTACTTTTGTAATGTCACAATCCCGGATGCTTGAGCTTGCTACTCATCTAGCACATGACACCGTTATTTCTCCCAATATGTACACCGTATTGTCTTTGGAAAAAATGAAACAGTGCCACCCACACTTGAATCACAAGGAGAAAATAGCAATAACAGGCATTCATCTCAATACAAGCCTAGCAACCAGATCTTACTAGGCTCATGCAACGTCCAAAGCATATCTTGCAAGGTCTTTGATGTCAGAGACTATATCTCCATGCTTTATTCATGACTAAAACATGGTTGTATGAAACTGGTAATGAGAGGGTCACTCATGAGCTTGAGGGTGGTTCCCTCAAATTTCACTCATTCCCCATTCTACACTTTGCAACCAATAGGCTAAACCCACCTACTGTTAGTATAATGGAGCTCATGGAGGCATATCTACTAATCAAGGGTAAAAAACTAACCTTCATAGTCATTTACAGACCAGAATATACCTTCTAGTTCTATGATGAATTAACTCAACTTGTCGCTCAGTATGGCTCCTAAAGTCATGAGGTCATCTTACTAGGTGACTACAACTTTCATGTCAACAAACCCGCCAACCCTGATGTCATAAATTTTCATGATATTTTGTCAACCTTTGACATGACTCAAAGGATCAATGAGCCAACCCATAGGTTAGGTAACACCCTTGATTTAATCATTACTTACAGTGGCAAATGTTCTATCAAGAGTCATCTGGTGGATGGTTGAGTCATGCACAATACGAAGGATACACTAATGCCCCAGTCTGATTGTAATATCTTTCGAGCTGAGAAATTCAATGGTTTTTTTCTTGATAAAATATAAATAAAATTGCCATAACATGGACAATTCGTCCACTTGTGCAAATTCATCACCAGGGGACACTACGAACAATGGCCCAAAACCGATACTTGGCCCATCACAGCTTGAGGTCAGCTAAGATGCCATGCGAACTTGACAACATTCATACCTGGCTCCTACTTGACCTCATGGATGACCTCTTACCTATCATTTCTGCCATCATAAACAAGTCACTGACTGATTCAGCAGTATCAGAGAACATGACAATTGCTATCATCATGCCTGTCTGGAAAAAAAATAGGTCTTGAACTCGTTGAGAAGAATTACAGACTTGTCTCAAGCATGTCTAAAACCATTGAGAGGGCAGTGGCTGATCAATTAATCCCTCACTTAGTAAGAAACAGCCTTACTGACAATTTCCATTCAGCCTACGAGGAATCTCATAGCACTGAGACTACCTTACTCAGGGTGCAAAATTATATATTGCAAGATCACATTAATAAGAGTAATTCTATTGTTGCGAGATCATATTAATAAGAGTAATTCTATTGTTGCTTGACCTCTCTGCTGCCTTTAACACCATTGACCATCAGATGCTATTTGACAGATTGGAATCAAGATGCAATGTCACAGGTCATGCCCAGTTTTGGATTTGGTCATATCTCTGTGATAGGAAGCGATGTGTCAAGGTGGGGTCCCATAGGTCCTCTCTCAAACCGAATAAAGTATGGGGTCCCACAAGGCTCAGTCCTGGGTCCCATACTTTTCATTATCTATGTCTCCTCTCACTTATATTTCTGACTAAATATGGCCTCAACTGCCACATTTATACAGACAATACTCAGATCTACATCCCTGTTGATCACACTTCAAGTTGATATTGGTAGACGCAAACTAGAAGCATGTGTCACTGAGGTCAGTTCCTTCTTGATCTCAAACAAGATGAGAATAAATTATGGTAAAAATGAAATGCTGATTTGTACTGACAGGTATATTAGTGCTGTTAACAATAATATCCCTAAAACCATCAGAGTAGGTGACTCTGACATTGCACCCTGTGAGTCTGTTGTTGACCTTAGCATCACATTTGACTCCATAATGGACATGAAAGCACAAACAAAGAAAATGTGCAAAACAGGGTAATACTACATCAGGAACCTGGCTGCTATCAGAAAATGTCTCGACGAAAGACAAATGTAACATTAAACCATGCTTTTACTCTGGACTATGGAAATGGCCTTCTTGCAGGTCTCCTAAGATCTGACATTAAGAAGCTACAATACCTTCAAAACGCTGCAGCCTGTGTCGTAGGTAAGATAAGTAAATTTGATCATGTATCAGGAAAATTGAAGGAACTACACTGGCTACCTATTCATGCCAAAATCGATTTCAAAGTCCTACTTATGACCTGCCTGGAAGGCCCTCAATGGTAAGGTGCCACCTTACTTGTGGGACCTACTCCTAATAAGACAGGGTGATAGGTGCCTGAGATCTAACGGCGGCACTTACCTGTCAGCTCCTAAGACTTATCTGAAGACAGTGGGTGATAGAGCCTTCTCTTCCACAAGCCCCAGACTTTAGAACTCTCTCCCTAGTGATATGATAACTAGAACTTCAATCACCTCTTTCAAGAGCAGACTGAAAACACACCTTTTCAGAAAACATGTTCTGAACACAGCGCTATGAACAGACTTGTCTGGCATCAGCGCTATATAAGTTTTAATATTTTTATTATTAGTATTATTATTATCATTATCATTATTATTATTATTATGAACTGTTAGTAAATAAGACAAATCTCATAACAAGAACACAAGGCAAATAAATATTATGAATTTGTTGTGTTTAAGACCAATATATATTCAGAAATTCAGTTAATTATCACAATGAATATATTCATATTAGGTTTATTTTTGCCCTGAGGTTTTTGTTAACAAAACGATTGAAGAATACTGTCCCAAAAGGTAAACCTCTGATGGTTTCTTTTATAAACTGAACCACATCACTGAACATCACATTTCTGTATTGGTTTCGTCTGGCCATTGTAATGACCAACAATGCAAATTTATACTAAACATTGCATTTTAATGTAAGATAGGTAAGATATTAAATTTGACCACCCATTTTGATATATTTCTAGTAAACTAATTGGTAAATAAAAGAAATGTCAGGAACAGCTCTTTCTCAATTTAAAAGTTTTTAATGTGTAAAAGTATATTCTTACCTTTAGTTTAATTGGCTATCAGGAGTAGACAGTTCAGCATGAGAGAAAGAAATATTTGTGTGTGAACAGGTGTCTACCTAATAAGTATGCAGTGTATTTGCTTCACCTTGCTACTTGCCAGCAAGGTGAAAGGGATAGTAAGTTATAATGGCCTGAAAACATCTAGGTCACCTTGATGGTTAGTCATGGAAGGAAGGCAAAGTGCTAGAGTTGTGATAAGGAAGCATGGCAGACAAATACTCACTTCTATTCAACGAAATGACAATATGATACTCTTCAATTATGTCCTAAAATAAATGAAGATCACTTGGCACAAAGATCAGTGGTTGTCGGTCGGATGCATAAGGGTGAATGATCCGAAACTGTATGTTTGCCAATTCAAGTTTCTGGAAACCATGTACACTTTTAGGAAATTGCAAGCTTAATTGAAAAAATATATATAATACTCAACACTAAATTGTTTGCATAATATTGTGTATGGTAAATGAATTGTTTTTAATTAATAGTTCGTTGAAAAAAGGAAGGCTGTTTTAAAAATGCATAGTACTAAAGGTTTCTCAAAAAAGATAACTGAAGGCCTCAGAAAGTGAAATAAATGTTCTTTAAACATGGGGCAAGCAAACATAATTGTCAGTCCAATTTTGTTAAATATACACAAATATCTCACCGGAAACAACTTTATTGGGAAAACATATTTATTCTGCCACTTCGGGCACATAAACATAGACTAAACAACGAATCTGTTGTAAGGCAATGCAACCCATCAAAAACTTGCAGTTTCGGCAACATTAACATAGATGGCGCTGCACACAATACACCTAAGCCAGCCCGAGCTAATCGGGCCCCTGTTTGTGGTAGGAATGTAAATAATACATATTCGTCTGCTAGACCAGCCAATGACGAGGCAGGATCCACACGAAGCAAGACGTCTCGCTGCAGGCTCTCACTTACTGGAAACAGGCCTGCAAACCGCACACATATAGGTGGCACCACTCACCATAGAAACAATAGGGTTTCCATGACAACATGTAAAAACAATGAAAACCTAGTGATTGGTTCATGCAACGTACAAAGCATCACTGTCAAGGTCCTAAACGTAAAAGACTATTTTTCAGAACACAACTTGGATGCTCTGTTTATCACTGCAACATGGTTGCATGAAACGGGTGATGAGAGAATAAAAAACGAGCTTGAAGAGGGTTCACTCAAATTTCAATCACACCCACGGATAGGACGCTCTGGTGGTGGCGTGGGTCTGTTACATCGTGTTGAACTCCCCTTTAAAACCAATATGTTGAACCCTCCCATGGTCAAAACAATGGAAATCCTTGAAGCATCTCTGCTAATCAAGGGTAAGAAGTTAACCTTCGTAACCATCTATAGACCTGAACCATCTGTCAAGAATAGGTATACCTATTCTGAGTTCTATGATGAGTTCACTCAACTGGTGGCACACTATGGGTCAGTCAGTCATGAGGTCATCTTCCTAGGTGACTACAATTTCCATGTCAATAAACCAAACAAACCTGATGTCATTAAGTTTAATGACATTCTATCTACCTTTGACATGAACCAGTGGGTACATGAACCGACCCATAAGCTGGGGAATACCCTTGATCTCATCATCACTTTCAAAGGGAACAAGTTTCTCAAGAGCCACCTGGTAGATGAGTACATATCGAATCATAAAATGATTAAGCTATACCTAGGTATCACACCCCTCAAACCCCCCCAAAAAATCGATCAGGTACAGGAACTTTAAGGGATTGGATCTTCAGTCCCTAAGGAATGACATAAAATCCCTAACCGGTGCAACAGCAAAATGGGAACACCTATCCTTGAGTGACATGGTAGATCACTATGACAAGGAACTCACATCACTCATGGATAAACATGCTCCTACAAAATTTGCCAAGGTCACTCAGCGCAAACCTGTACCCTGGATGAGTGATCAATTAAAGCTGGAAAGGTCTCTCAAGAGGAGGCTTGAGAGGAAAATGAACAAGACTGATTCTCAAATTGATAAGGAAATGTATAACTCTGAGAGAAATAAATACGATTCCATGTTAAAATCATCTCAATCTGCATATTTCTCCAACTTGGTTGAGGAAAACAAGCATGACCCTAAAAAACATTTCAGGGTCATCGATACAGTCATGCACAAGAAAAAGGACATACCATACTTGAAAAAATAGAAAGGATTCGCCTGGACATTGTTAAGGCTCCACCCTGCCCAGTTTCGCCACCAGGTGACACTGCGAACAATAAGAGTGCAGCAAATAGACCACAGCTTGGTCACCCCCCTAACCATAGATGATGTGCAGAAATTAGTGAACAGGTCTGCCAAGAAGTCATGTGAGCTGGATCCTATCCCGACTTGGCTCCTAATTGACCTCTTAGATGACCTCTTACCAATAATTACGGCCATCATAAATAAATCATTACTGGAATCAGCAGTATCTGAAAATATGAAAATAGCCATCATAACACCCCTGCTGAAAAAACTGGGTCTTGAATTGATTGAGAAAAATTATAGACCTGTTTCCAACCTGACATACATCTCTAAACTTACAGAGAGGGCAGTAGCTGACCAATTAGTCCCTCATCTGGTAAGGAACGGCCTTACCGACAAATTTCAATCAGCCTACAAGGAATATCATAGCACTGAAACCGCTCTATTGAAGGTGCAAAATGATATCTTGCGCGACCTAGATGATAGTTATTCAGTTATTCTGTTGTTACTAGACCTCTCGGCTGCCTTTGATACCATTGACCACCAAATCCTATTTGATCGATTGGAGGCAAGATGTAATGTTAAAGGTGATGCCCTCTCCTGGATTCAGTCATATCTAAGTAACAGGAAACAGTGTGTGAAGGTAGGGACTCACAGGTCCTGTCTCAAGCCTATAAAATATGGAGTTCCACAGGGCTCAGTCCAAGGTCCCATATTATTCACCATTTGTATGACACCCCTAGCTGATATTTTAGCCAAATATGGTCTGAGCTATCATATTTATGCTGATGACACCCAGATCTACATCCCTGTGGACCACACTTCCCCCCATCAAGCTGATATAAGCAGTCACAAACTGGAGGAATGTGTCGATGAGGTCAGAAACTTCCTTATATCAAACAAGATGAAGATCAACGACGGGAAGACAGAAATGCTTATATGAACTGACAGATATAATACTGCCATCAGTAGCAGTAACCCAAACACAATAAGGGTTGGGTGCTCTGACATTGCTCCTAGTGAGTCAGTAGTTGATCTGGGTATAACCTTCGATTCTAATATGGACATGAAGGCCAAGATTAGGAAAATGTGCAAAAAAGGCTACTACCACATAAGGAACCTGTCTGCCATTAGACATTGTCTAGACGAGAAAACAGCTGTAACACTCACGCATGCCTTTGTTACCTCTACCCTAGACTATGGCAATCGCCTTCTTGCTGGCCTTCCTAAATCTGACACCATGAAGCTACAATACCTCCAAAACTCTGCAGCACATGTCGTAGGAAAAATCAGGAAATTTGACCACATTTCAGGAAAACTGCGGGAACTGCACTGGCTTCCGGTTCACGCAAGAATTGACTTTAAGATCCTCCTCTTGACATGGAAGGCTCTAAATGGTAAGGCGCCGCCTTACCTGCGTGATCTACTCCTAGTCAAACAAGGAGAACGTGATCTAAGATCAAATGACGGCACTTACCTACAGATTCATAAGACCTGACTAAGGACAGTGGGTGACAGGGCCTTTTCATCTGTCGGCCCGAGATTATGGAATTCCCTGCCAAGTGATCTTAGGACTAGTACCTCAGTCACCTAGTTTAAGAGTAGACTGAAAACCCATCTCTTCAGGATGCACGTCCTGAACACAGTGCTATGAACAGACTTGTCTGGTATCAGCGCTATACAAATTTTATTATTATTATATTATTAATATCTGTCTAAGCCTAACCCAAAAAAGTGTTGTCACAATCAACAAACAGCTTAATGCCACGACTGGCCATCCTTGTGTGGGGAAGGGACCCCATCTATTTAGTGATTAGATCTGTCCCAATTGGAGGTTAACATAGAGGAGGATATATTGTTAGATTGCTTTTGGCCCCTACTAGTGACTAGGGTTACTGAGTGCATCATAGAGGCCAACAAGTGCAGGCTAATGAGATGCATTACTCATCCCGCAGAGAAGCCACGCAGGCAGACGCCACAGAGATGCACTGCCCCGGCACTGAAGAAGACACTACGCAGGCAGCCCTCACGCAGATGCCCAGATTTCCTTAAAAAGGCCCCGAAATCGCTACTCAGGGAGCAGAATCCACTTCCCTAGAAGATCCACGACACTCAGCCTCATTACAGCCACACTTGCATAGACTTGGGTGTTTTATGCATCCTCAGGACTTTGTCAGTATCATGCATTCAGGTATTCATATGCCTCGCTCTTTGCCATGCCGACCTAGACAGACTAGTGTATATAGCACCGAATAAAGGAGACCCATGTGCATTGTATACTCTGTCTGCAGTCCTCATTACCTCCCAACTCATATAGGTGGATAGGGTAGCTAGGTTAAGGCCCCGTTCACAGCTAGCCAGCGAGTATAGTTCTTGATCCCCGTCCGCATGCCCCAACGACGGAGATTCTCAATTCACTATTAGGTTGCAGAACTTATGTAACATCATTGCAGAAAACCCAATAGTCAATAGTCAAATCTAAAACAGAGTAGTACGACAAAGATAAGCACAATACAAAATAACTTTTAACAGAAGTTACAACCTTGTATAATATGAAGGTAAATGTATAATATGAAGGGAAAGTATGATGGAAGTGATACTGGTAATCTGAACTAATTAATATCAAGGTAATAATAACAGTTATAGGTATCTGTGAAATTAATCAAATACTGTAATTTGGTAATAAGTACTTAAACTCTATAGTGTATCAATCAGTTACAACACATAATTAAAAAGATAAGGCTAAAAATACACATTGTGTGAGGTAGTTGAGAAGAAAAATATCTGGTAATTACTGGATAGTTGAGGTTATAAGGAATCTGAATGAAAAAAAATGTATGTGATTAAATTTAACAACAAACGAGTCCATTCCTCAGAGAAGTTGCAAAAACCGGCAACACATATTCAACTGCAACAACAAGTGTAACAACAATTGCAACAACAATTGCTACAACAAGAGGAAGACTGGAACACAACTGGAACATAGCTTTCTGAAATAGTGACAAAATGTGAGGGGTTCCAATTGGATGGCAAAGATTTATTTTATATAAAGGGAGGTAAGTCTTCTCTTATTTTGTTTGGTAATGATGTTAAACAATTGCACTTTGCACTGCAGCTGGTAAAGCTGGCGTGTAAGATCAAACAGAAACAGTCTGTCTGAAAAGAGATCGATGCTCTTCCGATAGGTAACAATCATTCAACAGAAATCTAGGGATCAAACAACAGGGGTGTATAAAATGAATGATAAAGCTTACTTTGAGTAATTACAGCTGTGAAGCTGTCAGCTTATGTCAATATGAAAATGATGAGGAAAATTACCAATGGCTAACACGTGCTTGATTCGTGGTTGATCCTGGAAGAAATGCGTGACTGGGCCAAGAAAACCCTTAGGCACATTTCTACAAGCAATGTGACGGATGTCACGAGGAAGTGAAATCAACTGATACAGAATATCAAGAAGAAGCCAGGAAAGCACTAACAAATATCGTGAAAGCGAAAACCATTCCGAAGAACAGTCAAACAGAATACTCTGAGAACTGGTAATAGCACTCTCCAAAGGTTTTAACGTAAGTGGTTTGTTTGTTACAATCATATCATGTTTCGAAATTGGTAATAATACGTTAGGATCAGACACACTTTTTTTTTTTAAATATTCGGGATCACCGAACAGAAGAAGCAAGCCATACCGGAACGCTCTTAGACTAATGGCTATTGCAGCCATCAATGAACTGAATCATTGGGAAAATGATGAAGGAAGGTTGTTAATGGAATGAAATCACAACGACATAGTATAAGTTAAAATACAGTAAGCAAGAATTATAGTAATCTTGGTAGGTATGTATAATTGATACATCAAACATCAAGGGCATGAGTACAGGAAAATAAATTCATGTCAAATAAATAAAATATAAATGAACGACAATACCTTACAGTCTGTGTACCTTAGCATTTGCTATTGTAGATGGCTGTTGGTCATTTGGAAAAGATAAAAGTATATAATAGATCAATTATTAAACATACACAACATAAACACATCGAACATTAATCACTAAAAGGTCTAGAAAAAGAGAATAAATTACGTGTAACCTGTTCTTTCAAAATAGAAAGCGGTACCTTGATGCTTATGTCACTCAATCTAATCTTAAGCATGTAACTGCCGACATGCGCGGACGCAGTGTCTTACAAACTAGGACAACATAAAGGCGTGATAATTGTAGTTTATCAGCGTAATACGGCTACCTATATAAAGATATCAGAACAATTAAGACAACATATAACACAAGAAATGTTTACTCAGTACAAGATTGAAATTATGACAACATAGTCTAATGTAATAGTGAAAATATTACCTAACAGAGAAGTGTAAATCCTATCTGACTTCCGTTACAAGTACGTACTAGAAAGTAGTGAAGAGTTTATAACAGTCATTTTTATCAAAAACATGTATTGCTGGTATAATAGAACTTGGTATGAAATTTAGTGCATTCAAAATACAAAATGACATCAAGAAGTAATATGAATGTTTGTCAAAAAATAAAATCTTACAGTGAGAATTGATGTATCAACAGATACAGTATTGTAATATTATTCAATTGTCATGTCTATACTTTATGTTTACAAGGAGGACTAGTCAAACAATTTGACCAGAAGGATTTACTCCAAGAACTTGGAAATTTGGATACCATTAATGATCAACAATTTGTTGAGAAGGTATTTTCCAAAGAGACGGTCAAAGTCTCAAAAATTTGGAAGCGATTGAGGAGTATGAACAACACATGGTTGCAAGAAGTCTTTTCAAAGAAAAGAGCATGTCATACAATAGCTATTCACTTGAAATGAAACATATGGTAGTGTGAAAATTTACTTGTGCCAACAAGTAGTGGCAATCTGAGGGTGAGGACTTGTAGATGGGCAATTCAACCCATCGTTCAGTGTTTATTTGTACACTGGGAAAAAATATATCTGTCGTGAAGGGTCATTAATCTTTGTGTCGCTATCATGGAGGTCTAACTCCATAAAGTCATTGAAGTTCTCAAAGGAAAATAACTGTAGTCAGATTTACATTTAAGTATAAACGAATGGAATGGAAAAATCATCAGTATCAAATAATTGTTTTTGATTCAAAACATGGATCCAAGATGGAGGTACCATCACAAGGATAAATGGTTACATAATCAGATGGGGTGAGATAAGAAAATTGCAATTATCATAAACAAACATTGTTCAGCTGGTTAAAAAGAATGCTAAAAACAACGTTCTGCTTAACCAATAAAGATATGTGAATAGTATTTGAATGTGTGTGTATAAAGGACGATTTGAGAACTATCTGTCAAAGAAATTTAAGTGATTTGATGAAGGGGACTGAGAACGTTAAACTACATGAATGAAAAAATGACTAACCAACATGTGGATCACACAGGGCTGTGTGATGTGAGCTGTCGGTAAGGGGAATACCATTGTCATAAAAAGATGTGAGAAAAAATAATAAATATACAACAGTTAGTTTTGTTGGAGTGATGACAGATACTTGTGATTAATTGTTTTTAAGTAAAAATGCTGATCAAGACTTAAAATTCGGAGTGCCACCGTGTGGGGGGGCTCATGTACAGATCATTTCTGACAAAACTTTCAATCAGACAAGATGCCAGGAAGATTTAACTTCACCGAGGAGGCTTTTGCGGGCCTCCTGGAGGATCTGGCGACGGGGAGGTGGTCATGGCATGACCTGGGACACACCCTCGTGGATTTAATCATGCTGGGAGTGGACGTAAGTACATATATTTCAAGTTATTCAACTTTTCAAATAGTTTATGAAGGGATGCATGTGATGCGTTAGGCAAAGATGGCGTCGGCAATGTGCCGTCGTTATCAGAGAATATGACAACTTTTGAAAGTAAAATTTCGAAAAGTCTAGGGCATTAATCGCAAATATAAATATGTAGGAAGGACGGGGGTGAAACATAGATAATTTTATAAAAAGAACAGAGTTGTCAGTGGTCGCATAAGGAAGATGCGCACGTGAACGTGAAGCCATGACGTTATATTGGTCATTTTGGATATTTTGGAAATTACATAGAAATTACCTTGTCCGATAAAGTGATCAAAAATAATTGACGAAAAAGCACATCGCCAAAAGCGATTGAACGTGGTCCAGCGCAAATATCGCCAGACATTTGTAGTTTTCGATTTTGGAAAAAAGGACTCATATTTTAGGGAAAATAGAAGAAAATTAATGTTTTTGTCATTAATTTGGAAGATGTTTAGTGTTAAAAGATGAAAACTTTCAAAAACGTATCTAGACGTCATTGGTCGATTGATTAAATATGCATATTCATGCGGGGGTCAAAAGGTCAAAAGCTGGGTCGCGTAGCGAACAGAATGAACTCTGCAAAAAAAATAACTAATCGTTAAATAATTCACCCTTCAGGTGGGACGACTATGTTCCTGTCATGACTCCTGCAGATTCTTCTATCGCCCTTCCCGACGCTCCTCCACTTGTGTTTCTTTCGGACGAGGAAGTAAACGACATTTTGGACGCACTCCCCAGTGATAAATCTTTGTGGGCTAACGTTTTTGATGCAGACGACCTTTCATTCCCAATTACCGCTGTCCCTACGCGGAGTGGTCCCTTAAAAGAGGCGCGCAACCGTTGGATCTTTTTGGTCATAGTGCAGAAGAGTCAGAAGAAGAGATCAGCGACCACTTGCCACGGAATATCCACGACTACCACTGGCGACACCTGGTTAGTTATTGCTCACTGCATGAGGACTCTATGAACATATGCATTACATTGTAAGGTGATCTGGTTGCTTTTTAATACTAATAATTTAGCAATACATGAAAGGAATAATTGTATACCTCTCACACAGAGTCCCAATCACCCACAACGATACGTAACAGAAAATAAATGTAAGAATTCTTACATTATTGTAAAAATATGCTGTAGATTCACGTGTTATAATGATTTATACCTACTGTACTAGAATCATGTTGACTTTATAGGAGTGTAGTTGGGTATCACAGTATCCGATACAACTCTCTGTTCTCTTCTTTACATCCTACTTCTTCTCTTTTCCTCTTCTGTCCTTTCTTCCCTGCCACGCTACAACAGGAAAGTACAAGAAATTTCCATATAACAGAAAAATGTGTGTACATCTGATAAAATGTGTATATTTTCATTTCTTAAAAGCTTATTATGCGTATATCGTTTTATGACTGCACCTTTTTCTCGTACGATAATCGCCGCGCATACGCCGATGAAAACCTGTTAAATTATGTTGTTATATTAACATGTGATGCTCATATACATTGTTGACTAACACAACACTTTGAATTGCCGTCAATTACGAACTCGTTTTGCTTCAACTCATGTGTATATTCCTCATTCAATGTGCCTGATACTTACGAAATTGTAATACAATTCTCAACCTGAAGAAAACAAAGGCTACGGAACAGCTGGTTTCGATTGGAGAGTGCAATTACCAGTCCTCAGAGTGCTGGCTCACGTCTTGCGTGTCCTATCAGCCCGTTGTCTTGTCTGTCCTTCTCAGTCAGTCGTGCTTTCCTAGAACCTCCTGTCAGTCAGACGTACTGTAAGGGGTGTGCCCTTTCAGCTTTTGTTAATCTAGCCATGTGTCAATGTACCATTATACAGATACAGGCTTTTCGCCGTCTGTGTCTAAAAGTACCAAAGCTCTGTGCTTGGTCTGAGGAGTTTTAATTATTTTCTAGGATCAACCACGTCTGACCATGCCACCTGAGGTCATCTTCGTGTCCTCTGATTATTGATGTGCATGTACTGAGCATGTGGTTTGAAATCTTCACTCCCTTGCCTCGAGAAACGAGACGCCTTTTTTCCGGTTAACGACAGGGATATTTACAATGATCGGTTACTGCACCGTGTTGACTACATGTATACCGCCGACAGTAACTATAATAATTCTTGCCTTATCGACTGTGAAAAGTTGAGTTAACAAATTGTTTCTTACTTCTAAAGCAATTCTAAGAAATTTTACATTACCTGGTTCCGATCAAGTCTTGCACAGCTGCTTTCTCTTCGTCTCCTCCTTGTGTCTCCCTTGAGTGATGTTTTTGCCTGTCGGTAATTTCCCATGCGGCTGTGGTTAGCAGAGTTCCTCCGCTGACCTCTCCCGTGACCTCATTTCACTACACTACGTATAATGTTTCATTCCATATGTAATTCACTTCGATTTCACACTTGTATACCTTTACCATTCCTTGATCAAAATTTAACTTTGGCCGCATTCCCGAACTGATGTCTTGTTACGTTACTGCCTAGGTTACGACCTAGCGGTCACCTGACCTTTTTGCATTTTTTGCATAATTAATAATGGCGGGTGCCCATATATGTCGTTGTGGCGTCACTTCGCTGTGCGGCCGTGTAGAGTTCTTCTTGTTCACTCGCTCTGCGCTGCGTGGTACCACCCATACAATCGTACAGCCCTTAAAGGACCACTAAGCATTATGTGAATATCGACATGTACACTTGTTCCTTACTTTCTGTAACATTTTGTAGAATTTATCTAATGAGTACCCCCTACTCACTTTGATAAAAGAAAAAAAAGAGAGGGTCTTCGCTCGGACCATCACCTTTTCCTGTTGTAATGGACCATCTTTCAGTTTTTCTTATTTTTCTTCTTCTTCTTCCTGTCTTTGGAATCTATGATATCTTATGTATATTGTGTGATTTTCCTCAAGCCTTGCTTTATCTTGTATATTGTTTTGTACTGATCGTCTAACTGTAGCCTAAACACATGAAAACCACCATGTTTATGACCATGTCAATATATATTACTGTATTGTATTATTGTTACCATTATTCATTTCATTAAACTTGGGTTATTCCTTTGAAAGTTATATATGCTCATTATGTAATTTACTATATTTGACATTAGAAGGTCTAAAAGTCTCGATGAAAATTCATCGTAACTCCATGTCCCTTCTCTTTCGACTACTGCTGAAATGAAATCTGAAAGCCACATTCTCCTTCATCCCTGTTTCCGGTTTATGTAATATTTTGTTTCTTTTTCCTCTTGGTTGAATCCTGTTCTGGAAGAAGTGTCCTGGAAGAAGATCAGACAGTCATTTTAGCTTTGTAACTTTTTAATATATCCCTTTATAGCCTGAAATTATCATCTTAATTGAACCCTTTTTCTTGCTTTTCCTCCACCTCTATTAATATGAATTGACTATGTTTGGTGCTCTCTGCCCTTCGTCTCAGGTGAGTGCGTGTTAACTGTTCTTTTGTATGATGTATAATGCCAATATAAACGTATCTTTATTTTATGCTTTATTTCACCTGATAACTATTTAACCTTATAATTATTTCACCTAATTTGTGGGCAATGTTGTCCTTTTACCTGGTATAGAATCACTGTGCTATACTAGTTTCGATAAATTTTTATCCTTTATTTTATTTAATTGCCTATGTTGTATCTTGGTTTGTAATACTTCTTGTACACTGTGTTTCGGGTGAATCATCACCCTGCTGGTTTCGTATTTTTATTAAACACAATTATCTTCTGTTTCCGTTTGCTTATTTTATGTAAAATGTATTTTTAAATATACTGATCTGGGTGCTACAGTATAATCTATGTCTTTATGGGCATTTACTCTGTTTTAGACTGTGGATGAACGCTGGATTTCACCTTACACTTCGAACACCTGGAGATGAACCTTTCATGATTACATGCCTGGTTAAAATGCCCATTGTAACCTGCTATTTTATGTTATCTTCAACATTCTGCTGCTTTTGTAATTCTTGTTGCTTTGGTAATTCTTCCAGAGTTCGTGGGATATTTCCTACGCCATGGGCTACTCCTTGTTTTCTTAGTGTATAGAGTTTGACCTCCTATTGACTTTGTATTGTGTATCAAATTTTAATACTACTGATGTTTTATGTACCTTTATTTACCCGAACTGTTAAATCAATTTTTACTTGTTCCTCACACTTCTTTTAATTCTTTCGTATACCCATAACTTACACACTTACAGTATAAATAACTTGATCATGTGTCAAGTCCTCTCCCCAGTGTTGGGATTACAATATCCTGACATTGCCTTAACGTCCTTTTTGAATTTCGTGTACCCCTGACTTTACGCACTTACGATATAAGGTCACTTTGTTACCACTTGATCATGTGTCAAGTCCTCTTCCCAGTGTTAGGATTACAATGTCCTGACATTGCCATAACGTCCTTTCTGTACTGATTGGATAACTCTTACGCTAACCTTGTGGCTGTGATAGTACATAACTCCATCCTGTGCTTAAATGCTTGTTTTCTCTGTTGCATCCGGAATAAGTGGATCCATAGTGTATGCAACCTGCTCTTGACGTGGTTTCGCACGATCCACAATCTGTACGCTACTCTTCAAGTAAAATGAAGCCCTCTGGCGTAGTTACTTTTAGCTGAGCTGTTTTGCCCTCCTCTCATTGCCCCACAAAGGCGACTGTCAGATACATTGTAATCAGGATAATCCCACCTTGTTCGCTCATTAAATATAATGCGTTGTCAATTTATGTAAAATTCGCCCTCAGATGCTTACTTTTATGATTTTAAAGTACCATAACGTTATATTACGTCTCATGTATTGATGTCCTACTTTGATAGTGATGTAATCTTATTTACTTATATATACCTTAATCTTGTGAAAAGATTCTCTTTATTAATTATCTTCCGATTGACACTCGTGTGAAGTTTTAGCCTAATTACTTTTATTTATTCTATAAATATCTGCGTATTAATTTGTACTACACTTCTACTAAGATAACTGATGTTGTAGCCTTGATGTTGTTTGTACCGTGTTTAATTGGTTTTTTATAGATGTTGTAACATTGATGTTGTTCGTACTGTGTTTAAAAGATTCACTGTGTATTCCTGTTTTTCGTGCTTATGCCGGATTGTAATCGGGCGTAGTATTTTATTTCGATGTACACTACGTTCATTACGACGGTTTGGTGATGTTCTTTATACAGTTATTGTAAGTCTGGTTTGGTTTGGATTTTGGCATGAGCGATTGGCATTTTTGGTTAAAGTAGGTATTCTCTGTATAAGGTTTAAAAATCGAATCTATAAGTTGGTACTCCCGTCTGAAACACGAGGACGTGTTTAGTCGAAGGAGGGCCGAGTGTAGGATATAGAATACACACCCAGAGAATCTTGGAAATATATAGACATTCATAGACAATAAAGAACGATACTGATGGATGATGAGTCACCATAACCACCACTCCAGAGTGGTCCCTTAAAAGAGGCGCGCAACCGTTGGATCCTTTTTGGTCATAGTGCAGAAGAGTCAGAAGAAGAGATCAGCGACCACTTGCCACGGAAGATCCACGACTCTCTGTATCGTGACTCCATATACTTGGGTGTTTTGCGTATAGTTAGGGTTTCATAAGTATCATGCAAATTTGGTAGTTCATATGCCTCGCTCATTGCCATGCCGGCCTAGCCAGACAAGGAGGAATCACAGCACTGAATAAAGGTAACTATTGCACTGTGTATATCCTGTGTCTGCAGTCCTTATTGCCCGTCATCCACATGAGGGTATAATATGGTAGCTAGGATCCGTGCCCCAACTCACAGCCAGCGAGTTAGCGAGCTATGCTTATAGTACAGTACAGTACGGTAGAGTAGAACAGGTTAGAGTATCTATCTATTTGGTAGAGTATTGATCCCCCGTCCACGTCCCCCAACGACGGATACTCACCAATAGTGGGTAACAATATTGATTTATTTATTGGAGATCAGCTATGTAATGTTTGTTTTCAAGTAGATCCTGATTTGCAATATCCCATAATATTGGGACAAGATTTTTTTACCGCTTATGGCGTAGTCCTTGATTACGCGCAACTTGGTGTTGCTTTCAAGCTAACGCCTCATATCGCATGTGCATAGACTTTAGGAAGTTAAACGAGGTCACCGTCCCTGATTCCTTCCCGCTACCACATATCCAGGACACTTAAGACAGCTTGGGAGCTCGTAAATTAATTTACATTAGTACGCTTGACCTCATGGGCTGTTTTCATCAAGTGAGTGTCCACCCTGACTCCCGACCGCTTACTGCTTTTATTACTCACCGTGAGCTTTACGTATACAAACAACTCCCGTTTGGTGTCATCAATGGACCCCCAACATTTCAAAGGCTCATGGAAACTGTGTTACAGGGCCTCTCTGAGCCGTCTCATATATTTGGACGATGTCTTTGTCCACAGCCCTTCTTTCGAACGCCATCTAGCTGACCTCACTCAAGTCTTTACGCGCTTCCATAAGGCTAAACTGAAGCTTCGTACTGATAAATGTTTCTTTGCTAGGAAACAGGTTAAATACCTGGGCCACATCATATCTAAAAATGGAATAGAGGTCGATCCCTCCAAAACAAAGGCTGTTGATGATTACCCCCTCCCCGCTTCTTGCAAAGATGTTAGAGCGTTTTTGGGCTTGTCAGGTTATTACTGTCGATTTGTAGAGGGATACGCAAAAATTTCACAACCCCTCAATATTCTCACTAGCAAAAAGAGTACTTTTGAATGGGATGATGCGAAGCGGGCAGCATTCAAATCCCTCAAAGCTAAGTTAGTCTCGGCCCCGATTTTTGCTTTTCCCCGGTGGCATTGAGCGGGTCATAGCGTATGGAGGTCACGCCCTAAATCCGGCTGAACAAAACAATACATGTACTGAACGTGGATGCCTTAGTATCATAGCTGCTTGCAAATTGCACGAGCCCTACCTCAAATATGAAAAAATTCACCATAGTGACTGACCATTCTGCTTTACAATGGTTATTTCGTTCGGAACCAAAGGGACATTTAGGTAAATGGATGTTGACCCTACAGCAGTTTCGTTACGAAATCGTTCACAAACGAGGGAATTCAATCCCGCATGCTGACAGTCTTAGCCGTCGCACGTACCCGTTAGAATCTGATCCCAACCCTGAGTTGGAGCTTAAATTAGGGGCTGTCTCTGACCTGCCTGATGGTCCTGAAACACGCCCTGTCGCTCTGGCCGTGGATGACCTGTGTTGGCCAGATCTTAATCAGTCAACTGGCACCACGTACACCTTTGATGATATTAGTGTGAAGCAGTCAGCAGATCCCTCCCTCCAACCCCTCATCAAATATTTCAAGAATGCACATCTCCCTTCCACTCAGCATGAAGCGCGCAAACTTCTTGCACAGGTTGATGATTCTTATCTGAGAGAGGATGTTTTGTTCCATTTGTATGTTACCCCAGGTAATGGTCCGGCGAAGGACCGATGCAAAACACAGTTAGCTATCCTGCCCACTTTGCACCATGCTCTGCTCGAGGCCTTCCATGATAGTTCTATGGGTGCTCATTTTGGGACTGACAAACTCTACTCTACGATACGACAGAAATATTATTGGCCAGGCATGCATAGTGATATCATGAATTGGATTCAATCTTGTCATGTTTGTAGCAAGACCAGCAAACTCTCCAAAAATAGACAGGGTTCCTTTATGGCTAAGTCATATATAGCAAACTTGTTATTCATTTCCCTGTTCCACAATGAATCTTTGACTCGTGGCATGACGGCAGACACGCTGTTTCCCGAGCCCCCAGGGTTAGATGTTCCTGATTTTGATCTGCTTACTTTAGGGGTTGATGATTTTGTTGCACGACAAGGTATGGTTATTGCTGATCTTAATCGTACTGCATCCGCATGGAAAGATGCCCAGGTACCGTATGTTGATCCTTCTTGGACGTTGCCAAACGGTTTCACTGCATCTGACAGTGTGAGCTGGCTTAGCCTTCTACACACTGCAGGCACCGGTCTATCTAAAGGCTGTGCAATCTGTTTATTTGTCCTGCACGGCAAGTATGCTCACCTTCAGAAAACTCTTCTGTTATACCAACTCAGTCAGGTCCCCACCACGGACGCACTACCCACTTCTGCTAGCTTCCCACAATTACATTTGTTTGACATTGTTGGCCTCACGACCTTATCACTCGTTGCTGCCACACAGTGACGTCACAACAACTTTGGACCACTACTCATCTGTATTAGAGGTGCTATGATGTCATTAAAGATAAACATCCTGTTTGAATTTGTGCGAGCCCAATCATGGCCAAAGTTTTTCTAGACAGTGAATTATTTGCTCTAAAAGCCAAACAATGTGGGTGGGATGCCAAAAAGTTGAGTACTGATCTCAAACACAAAGTCAGGCAGGCTGGGCATGAGTACTTGAAAGCAACAAGCTGTGGGGGACAACAGGAGCTTATAGAGGCCGTATCAGCAGTGACAATGGATCTGTGCCACCTGACTGACTCAGTTGTCTCGGCAAACAACATCGCACTGAGGCCTCTTGACAGGGCAAAACATCAACAAGTTGAGGTAATTGATTCCAATATATAGGAGGGGGCAGTCATATGGTCACTTTCACACATACAGGGCTTTCATGCCCTGACAACCCCAATTGGTGTTGAAAACAAATCTCTGTCAGCCATTTATTGAAATAGTACAGTCAAATTGAACCCAAATCTGAAGATTTCATACTCTTACTTCTATATTCTTCGTGTGCAAAATAAGTTTAATTCTGTATTTTCTGATGTGCATATCTATGTTTGAAAAAATAATTCAATTCTATCTGTTCTGAAGTGCATTAGATCACTCAAATAGAAGCCCAATATGAAGATTTATTCTTTGTTTTCTGTATAAAGTCAATATTCTTCATACTTTCTACATTTGGAAAAAATAATTCAATTCTATATGATGTGCATGTCCCTCAAATAGAACCCAAATTTGAAGATTTAATTTTTATTTCCTTAACAAAGTCATTATTTTTTATATTATATATCTTTGCAAAAAACAAAAATCAATGGTAAACACACACTGCAGGTGTCAAAATTATGTACTCATGGAGTCCATGGCCTTATTTTATACAAATTTAATATATTTTCTTTATCCTGAAGAAAAACCAGAATATCCAGTTTCAAAACTTTTGTTTTATCCAGTTTTAAGCCAGTTATCACATTTTGTCCAAGAATTTCAGTGTGGCTTATCTATCCTGTTTCGTCATTTCAGATTTATTCTATGGTTCATGATGAACTTCAACACTGGTGTCAGTTCCTGAACAAGATGAAACCTGAGGGAGGGAGGGGCAGAGAACCATTCTTAATCAGATGCAACAGAGATATACCTACTCTTGTAAATAAAAAATAAATTCTGTTCTTCAAATAGAATATTTACTTCATAAAAATCATTAATACATAGTAATAGTGAAACCTCTTGTTATAAATTATATTCCATCAAAATATGTTGAATAATTGTGATACTAGATAAAGAAAATTGCTAAAAAAGAACAATGTATATAATCTTGAAATGCATAATTTACATTACATTTATGACTTGACTATTTGCAGATATTCCAGCAGATCACTTTCCTGTGCACTAGAACAAATGTAGGAGTGCTGACAAAATCAACCCCTGCCACAGAAACAATACTTATAACATCTTTAAAAAATTGCAATTCATTCTGAACCACGGGAGATCATGCAGATTGCCTTCGCTTGAGAAGACCTTTACCAATGGATATGCAACCCTTATCACAACCCCAGAGAGACCTTTTAGATTTTTTTACAATAAAGGCAAACAACATGCATCAATAACATTTATGTACATGGCCTACAACAAACATGGTGTGCCACTCTCCATTGCAAATTGATTATCCCAAAAAGGCTAAAATATGCCTCACCATTGTATTTATTTGTGGTATGTAACTCAATTATACATTATAAATTGAAATATGGCATTGTAAATAAGGCAAAAATATTTAATTGTACATAGGAATGCAGAAAATGCTTCATAATAAATGTGAATAACATAAATATATAAACTCCGACTCAATTTTATATTTTCAAAATCTATGATAAACATGATAAAAATGAAGCAATAAATATAAATGATTAAATATTATGAGTGTACAATTAGCTGAATAACAACAATCCTACACATAAATTCATCCACTTAATATCTTCTGACTTTATAAAGCTCATTTTACCAATGAGAGAGAACCCTGCATGTTCAGTATGATATTTTTTATAGTAAGATGTCATTGTCTGTCCGTCCGTCTGTCCGTCAATATTTAGGGCCAAAATTAATATCAGTGCTGCCACTGTTTGAATTTACACTCTAATTCTGGGACAATTCGAGACTGCATGCAAGAAGTATTTATTAAGTCATACATCCTTGTCTCCATAATCTTCATCTCAAGCGTACTGTCAATTTCCTGCCCTTCTATTTTCTCTCTGTCGGGAATGTCATCAGAGTCTCTTCTACGATAGCTGTCACTTACCCCATAGGAGGGGAGCAGAATCTTCTCTGCATATTCATGTTTGAATACAATTTCCCACTTGGTTGTGGCCTGTGGTGGGGGAGTATGGGTAAGATAACATTTGAATTGCTTGTGCTTGCTTTCTCGTCCTTGCATGGAATTCATCCCCAGTCCATACCCCAATGTCTTCATGAATGTTTCTGTGTGATAGGGAACAACAAATCCAATCGTCCAAACAGTTAGATTGCATACCTGAAAGAGGCTGTGTGCTGCATAATATTTATGGCAACTTTCCTTCAGAATTTCTAAATCATCCTGAGTAATAGTGATCCGCAAAAAGCGAGACACAATTTTTCTCAGTTGAATTGCTATGTACACCAGCAAAATGAAAACAAAATCATTTTTCTCCTGGTCCTCTCCACCAGCTATAAGTGCATTGGCTAGTGAGGAGAAGTGTTGACACATTAATTTTGAATCTTTGCCAGTGAACCGAACATTTATATTTGGACATTGAGCTGTTTCTCTATTCTTTTCGATATTTTGCCAAGCCTAAAACACTTCATCATTTCCATATGCTGAGTAAGAGCACAGTCAGCCATTTTACACACCGCTTTCCCAGATTTCATTTCATTTTCACTCTTTGTAAGAACATGTTTCAAAAGTTTCTGGTGCAAATGTCCCCATGCGAGATTCATGAGATGTAGGGGTTCAACCTTTGCTTTATCAATATACAATCCCATAGGTGGGGGAAACTCTTGGCGCGACTTCAGATCCGCTATGAACTTTGTGATTTTTGGTCTTGAATTTAGCTGCTTCATTTTGAACTTTTTCACTTTCTCAGCAACCTGCAAACGTTTTGTCATTGTCCAAGGCCTCCATGAGCTTGGCACATCCTCAGCAAAGGTTCCAAACTTGCCTTTTTTTATGTCATCTTGACAGACATCTCCAAAGGATGAGGGGTACGTCGCAGCATTTGAAAGCTCTCCTGATGCTGTAGCTATCCATTTTTGGTCTGCACTGAGCAATTCAAATTTGAATGTGACAGTTTGGCCTTTTACATTGTACTTCTTCTTCTCTATTTCTGACATTTCATGGACAAATGAGCATACATGCCCAAGGTAAACTGCATCATCTTCTGCACAATATCCTGCCATGTAGAGATAATTATGTTTGGTTGAACATAACCTGTGTAAAACATTAAGAAAAGTCAACAAAAAAGCTGTTGCCTGGGTATCACTGCCCATTGGTGCTGCATCTGCACCCCTACAACCAGAAATGATCCAGGCTCTTTGCCAAACCAGTCTATGTACTCCTTGTCAATGTACATTTCAGCCAACACAAGCAACAAGGGTTCCAATTCCCTTTTACATCCATGAATTGCTGCCAGTGGTGTCACCTTTAATGCAGTTACATGTCTCCTGTTGACCTCATTCATGAGTGTTCTATATGGGACACTTTGCTGATGAGTAGGAAGACTAATTTTGTCCTCATTCCAAATTTTTTGGTATTTGTCCACACCCATTAATCCGCCAAGGTAAAGTCTGGACAAGCTGTGTTTCATACGTCTCTCATGCTCATCAGCTGTATCTTCAGGTTGTATTTTTTTCAAGGCTTGTTTGTTTTTTTTAGATGTTCTGCAGTATTCGGCTATCTCATCCACAGAACATTAAGTCATAAGGGTAGACCAAATGCCAACCTTTATGCTTTGTAGCGCAGATGGATTGTCAGATTCTTTGCTGCTCTGGACTGGTTTTAAGACCTCTATAGTTTTTTTTTATTCTGTTATTTCTTTGTGATTTGGAAATTCCCTCTAATTTGTCTGAGTTGTCAGCATCACATTTACTGTCTTTTGCAACATGCTGCACATTCCTGACAAACATTTCCTTCTTTGAATTTTCAAAGTCTGTGATCATTTTTTGTTTTTTCAAAACTAGTCCTGACAACTCATGTCTTTCCCTCTCAATTGATCTTTTCAGATATTTATGTTCAAATTCCAAGGGAGAGGCTTCATATCCACTTGCAGTGGTGCTTTGCTTGTGAAGTGGCTGTTTGAGGATGATTTTACCACTTGGTGTACCTGCAGTAACACTTTCTGGTATCAAGCTGTAATTATGCTCCAAGCCTAGCATGATGGCTAATCTGAAAGCAGAATAAAAAACATAATTATAACATACAGGTCACAAAATGTCTTTATATGTATAGTTGGAAATCATTAAATAATATTATGTACCAAAAGAATGCAATGATAGACATTTAGCTTTAAAAAGTGGCATGCCCAGGTGTTAATATGTTGTGTTTGTGTACAGATCAGTACATAAACAAGATCAAAATGAGCCTAATTTTGACTAAATCGGACCATTATTGACAGAGATCTGACACTTTTTCTGTTGAGATATACCAGCAGACAAGAAGACTCCACAAGATGAGTTGCAAAAAGACCTGTTGATACCGTATATTTTTTAATGTAAGCTGAGGGGCTTATAGGTAAAATAAAAACTGATAATAGACTAAGAGAAAAGACAAAAGAATCAAAAAAGAATACCAACTCTCATTGTGAAATATAAATATTAATTTGAAGAAGATTTGAGATAATATCATTTAAAACTATGTGGAATCATATCTATAATATAAGTCTGACTATTCAGCGAAAATTACGGTAATGTGTGTCAGAGATCAGAATGGCCACCAGTGTTTTAATCCTATATATATTTTAAGACCAAGCAACATGAAGCATGGAGGGGGTCCATTTCAAGTACTCAGCTTAGTATGAATTGACTAAGCCTTTTGTATCTATAGATTACCAAGCTGTTATAATACCAAACAGCTTGGCCTGCACCTGGTCATGCCTGGTGACCACAGCCTGTCTGACATTTTCAGTGCCCTGTAGATTTCATATATTGTCACTGTTTTGTATTGAAATGTAAGATGAACAGATTCTTGCACCAAATCATGAAATTTTTTAATATTTCTGACCAAAATCAACAAATATGATTAATATTACATGCCATCATCATTCATTCTTGCTAATTATCATTTATGATTGCATTTTCTTTGAGAAAACTGACATTTTGGGTGCTCTGTAGATTTCATATATTGTCACTGTTTTGTGTAGAAATATAAGATGAACAGTTTCCTGCCCCAAATCATGATAATTTTTTAATACTACTATGATGGCTATTTACAGTGCATGTGCATTTCTCCTTGGCTGGAGGTGTTATACTTGTTTTGCTGGTTCTAGAGTTTCCTAGACTTTCCTAGACTTTCACTGTCTTCTCCCACATTACTGTCTAGTCCATGAAATAGGCCTATGAAAGAATGCTAGACGATCCACCTCATGCTACCAGCGACTCACTACCTGTCCACCTCACTGGCCAATGGATTCATATTACTATCATTTATGATTGCACTATCTTTGAGAAAACTGACATTTTGGGTGCCCTGTAGATTTCATAAATTGTCACTTTTTTGTATTGAAATGTAAGATGAACAGTTTCTTGCCCCAAATCATGAAAATTATTTAATATTTTTGCACAAAACCAACAAATATGATTAAAATTACATGCCGTTATCATTTATTCTTGCTAATTTTCATTTATGATTGCATTATCTTTGAGAAAACGGACATTTTGGGTGCCCTGTAGATTTCTTATATTGTCACTGTTTTGTATTGGAATGTAAGATGAACAGTTTCTTGCCCCAAATCATGAAAATTATTAAATATTTTTGCATAAAAACCAACAAATATGATTAATATTACATGCCGTTATCATTTATTTTTGCTAATTTTCATTTATGATTGCATTATCTTTGAGAAAACTGACATTTTTTGGTGCCCTGTAGATTTCTTATATTGTCACTGTTTTGTATTAAAATATAAGATGAACAGTTTCCTGCCCCAAATCATGATAATTTTTTAATACTACTATGATGGCTATTTACAGTGCATGTGCATTTCTCCTTGGCTGGAGGTGTTATACTTGTTTTGCTGGTTCTAGAGTTTCCTAGACTTTCACTGTCTTCTCCCACATTACTGTCTAGTCCATGAAATAGGCCTATGAAAGAATGCTAGACGATCCACCTCATGCTACCAGCGACTCACTACCTGTCCACCTCACTGGCCAATGGATTCATATTACTATCCTTTATGATTGCACTATCTTTGAGAAAACTGACATTTTGGGTGCCCTGTAGATTTCATAAATTGTCACTTTTTTGTATTGAAATGTAAGATGAACAGTTTCTTGCCCCAAATCATGGAAATTATTAAATATTTTTGCACAAAACCAACAAATATGATTAAAATTACATGCCTATATCATTTATTCTTGCTAATTTTCATTTATGATTGCATTATCTTTGAGAAAACGGACATTTTGGGTGCCCTGTAGATTTCTTATATTGTCACTGTTTTGTATTGGAATGTAAGATGAACAGTTTCTTGCCCCAAATCATGAAAATTATTTAATATTTTTGCACAAAACCAACAAATATGATTAAAATTACATGCCGTTATCATTTATTCTTGCTAATTTTCATTTATGATTGCATTAACTTTGAGAAAACGGACATTTTGGGTGCCCTGTAGATTTCTTATATTGTCACTGTTTTGTATTGGAATGTAAGATGAACAGTTTCTTGCCCCAAATCATGAAAATTATTAAATATTTTTGCATAAAAACCAACAAATATGATTAATATTACATGCCGTTATCATTTATTTTTGCTAATTTTCATTTATGATTGCATTATCTTTGAGAAAACTGACATTTTTTGGTGCCCTGTAGATTTCTTATATTGTCACTGTTTTGTATTAAAATATAAGATGAACAGTTTCCTGTCCCATATCTTGATAATTTTTTAATATTTCTGACCGAAATCAACAAATATGATTAATATTACATGCCGTTATCATTCATTCTTGCTAATTATCATTATGATTGCATTATCTTTGAGAAAACTGACATTTTGGGTGCTCTGTAGATTTCTTATATTGTCACTGTTTTGTATTGGAATGTAAGATGAACAGTCAGAAATATTAAAAAAATAATAGACATTAATATGCGAATAACGATGTTTTACGAACCCCTTGTTGCAAAAACAGCTTTATCAACCATTTATCCATATTCCTTGTAACATGCAGATGTGTTTAAAAAAAAAGGGAGTTCACATATGTCAATTCTAACCATGATGAGATCAGAATATATGTAAACAATAACAGTTTGACAGTTCACTCGCGATATACGATTAACAATGTTTCACTAACCTATTGTTGCAAATACAGCTTTATTAGCCATATATTCATATTCCTTATACAATTTAGATATGTTTTAAAAAAAAGTGAGTCCAATTCGGTCAATTACAAGCAATGTGAGGCAGACAGGTAGTGAGTCTGAACGTCCTGCACCCCAATATGTTTGTTTGGTCATGACATAAATATGGGATTAATCTTTCCAATAACATGAACTGTACTATATCTAAGGCTAAATGTTTAACGGTGCTTGTCTAAGTACTAAGAATAATCACACTTACAGTGTTATGCTTCCATCGACCCACCTGTCAACTGAGTAATCTTTGCCGCGCACACAGGGCCAGGCAGACGACAGGTGGGCCAATGGAACTGTAACACTGCACGTATGTTTGTTCCTCAGATATCAGTCAAATCTTTATTTTATCTCGTGATTACAACATAAAAGATCTATTCTTACACTGTTGTTATACATAATTACCTGTTTGCACTGTCCAAGTCCGCTGCCAAGTGATGAGATTGAAGAGATGTAAACAAATTTTTGTTTTGACCGGAAGTTGATTAGTGACCTACATTTGATGGTCATTTCCAATTCTCCAACGCAGAAGAGTGATGATCCAAATTTCGCGCCAAAATCACAGTGTGCTGCTATGTTCATCTCCCAGAAAATTTACACCTCATATCGGCGCAGGCACGACCTGTCCTCGGTCAAACGTATGTTTGATCGAGAGACTAAGTGTCCCCAGACGAGTGTGTTCCTGGAACTCTTCTCTGGCACCTCTCGTGTCGTCCTCCTTGTAACAGAAATTCTGACATTCCCCAGCTGTATCATGGACCTCCCTGGTGAGGCAATGCCTCACGCTGAACTTTCCAACGGATGCCTCAATACCCATTTAATCATTGACTGGGATATGACCATGTTACATGACACACACCGTGAGCTGAAATTTCATATGCCTTCCATTATCAGCGTCCCATTCCACCTTAGATTTCTCACTAAAACAGTCATGTCCTCCTCTCATGCACTAAATCTGCTAATTGGATGCGATGGCTACTACATCCTTCAAGCCCTGTCTTCAGACCTGCTTCTACGACCACGTGGCAACATGCTCACCCCTCTTAGCCGAAAGGCTTTGTCCTCCCCCATAGACCCCCACGGACACTACAGGAAGCAATTTACAATGAATCACTTGGCCCCACATTCTCATCTCTTGACCAGCTACAAGAAGAACTCTCTGACCCTGCAGCCGTTCACCCTAAGGGTATTCTCACCCCTGCTAAATCATCACCTTGTCTGACCTTCCACGAACCCCCTGTCAAGAAAGTCAGGTGGGGAGACCATGCCCGAAGACCAGGTGGGGAGACCATGCCCAGGAAAATCCCAATTACTCTGGACGGACAGCTGTGAATCATTTAAATATAGATGGCGCCTGCCTCTGAGGTGCATTATTCACCCCCCAGTTTCCCTTTCAGACTTAGACACGCCCTAACTATCCGAGATTCGCTCCCTTTTTCTCCTTCTCGGAAGAACTCATTATTTGGTAAGTATGGCTGACAACATACCCCAGCCTCAGGTGAGTTCTCCCTCACATAGTGGACACGTTGTATCCATGGAGTCCCAGAAATTCAAAATTGATTTACTGGAATTGCAGCATCTTGCTGCCTATGTATGTAACACGCCCGGACAGACTCTCCCCCTCCCCTTGATCTCACAAATTCTCCTCAAAGTTAGGTCTAACTCTGCCCTGACAGGTGTGTTAGCCTATTACGTTCTATACTATGATAACGCCACATGTCTCACTTGCTTTGAGTTTAATAAACCTTGTGGTGCTCCGTGCCTGGAAAAATTGGCCCTTCGCTTTCTGAGACTATTCCATTGGTCCCACCCTATGTCATGGGGTATTGCTGAACGTGTAATTTGTAGAGCTCTATCATATTTTCGATTGGAAGGCAAAGAACATTTTTCTACTAAATATATGATGGCTTTATCTACCCTTGACCCATGGTTATCTTTTACAGCGTTCCACGCTCCCGGCAATTTAGACCCTGCATGTACTCACTCCCCCCCTGTGGGATAATGCTTGACCACTTAATGCTTCTGGGTTATGGGTTATATACATCTATTTGTGGTTTTATTTTTGCATGTGTTTCTTTTCCTTTATTTCATGTATTAATACCCTGCACTTACTTGCTACTGCGTCCTGCACTTCTAACATACATTGCTGAGGTTGTTTTCAATCAATGACAGATTGCTTTGAGCGCTTGACACCTTGCATGATATGTGTTGTGTTTTACACTCTGTTTCAGATGGTATACCTCCAGGACCCCGCTGATTTCACAACTCGCCATGCCACACGGCACTAGCGTTTCTTCTCTGAGGTTTGTAGCGTACCTGTGGATGAGCTTCCCATGGAACGGTACCTGACTTTTGAGTCCGTCATCTCTCATAGAGATGGCAATGTAGCGTTGGCGGGATCCGCCAGGCGTCTCCCCCGGTTTATAGATATTCTGAGAGAGTGCGCCCCAGACCGGAGAGTGCTCTTTTTCCACAGTTTTCGTGCATTTAAATTTGTGGTTTTAGAGATACACACTTCTTGTGGTTTAGGGTTCTATAATGTTCCCAGTGGCACCCACAAGTCGTTTCTCATGACTCTCAGTGAAGTATGCCATTTTGCATACTTCCCCGGTCTCATTAGGATAGTGCATGGGATTTTGTCAGACTGCATCTGTTGTCAGCAGGCCCCGTTGCCTGATATCCTCAGCGCTGTCTTGATGAATCCCCCTGAATTGTATTGGGATTTGCTTGGACCCCCTTTGAAATTTCATGACAGAGTTTCGGATTCCATTCCCCCTATCATTGAGTCACAGTCTGTTGTTTTATCTGATGATTTACTAGACCGATTGCCCATGTCAAAAATCTTCTCTCCCAAGCCCACTTATCGAACTGCCCGCCCCGACCCCTCATTTGGTGATTATGGATTTTTTTATTTACCTTTTGTCCCTTCAGGTCCCCTCCCAGACGCTGTTTGCCATAACCGTATTTCAGATTCCTCTCTTAGTGATTCAGACGCTTCGTTTATTAAGAATGTTCTTCATACCTTTTCAAAATCACTCCATCATACCTCTGTTTTTCCCTTAGCACATGTGGACATGCCCATTTCTTTTCTGCACACCCCTCCTCCATCTCCAGAACCACGGCCCATGTGTTTAGGACCCCCACTACGTTCTTGGCCATTCCACGCTTCCCGCAAACCATTATGTTTTGATTGTGCATCTCAACCATTTTCCCCGTCCCCTCCCCCCCATTAACTGTTCTTGGATTCCCAAGTTATCAAGCAAAGACATCAAAAGTAAGTCCATGTATTAGAAATGTAAAGATTTTTCTTAAAAACATCCTTTTTATTATTTCTTACAGCTGCTTCATAAGTAATATCACACATTGTTATTGACTTTTTAAGATATTTTCCTCTTTCCCCCATTACCCACTACCCCTTTTGGCATTAGGCCAGTAAAGTTACCCAGTTACCCCTTTGTACCTTTTATACATTTACCCTCTTTTGTTTAACACAGTCACTTTTTGCATTGTTCCATATGGTTCCTCACAGCTCATTATTGTTTCATGACCCTTTTTAATGTCACACGTGTTCACCATAAGTCCTAGTCATAAGTGTCCACCTTATCACTTTGTGCTTTACAATCACATACTAAATTACGGTCTTGATAATATCACAGGTTTGCTTTGGCACCAGTCTCTGTTTGGCTTTTATGGCACATTGTTGTCACAAGATATCACATATGCTCCATTCACTGTTCTTGAATATTATATCAGTTTTTATCACACTGGCTGTCCATGCTAATTGAATTCGGGTTGTTCTGTCCTTGATTGCCGTCACTCATCTGAGACGATGCCTGGACTCGCATCGTCCCGTGTCCTTATCACTTCACGGCATCTACTCGTACGTCCTTTCATCGGACGTATTGTGTTTATGACCACGTCAGAGTTGTTATTTGACCTTACGGTTCACACCGTTTACAGTTCTGCTAAGCCATTTTCTAATTACGGCTGGGTTGTCGCCCGACTTTTTACAACTTGGTAGACTTAATTGCAGGACCGACTGTTCACAACCCACTGCTGCCTGCAGCAGTTCTCCACCTGTCACCACGCAGGATGGTTATAGTCTCTCGGCCTTAGATTGCCGGCTGGTGCTATGCACTGGTGGACAGTTTGCTGCACTTGTCTTCTTGGAGGCCCTTCCCACTGACCCATGTCTATCTACTCTACCTCATTTATTTTATTTTTTTTCTTAATAATTGTTTAAAGGTTGGGTACCTTTAAACAATCAGCCGTCCCTTACATAAAATAGTATGATGGGATCCGAAAATACATGACACCAAAGTTCCGAAAATCTTTATAAACATGTGACCCCAATTTTGAAGTTTACTTTCTGAAATTTTGAGAAAATTTTGAACTAGAATTTGGAATCCCCAATTTGGACTTTTACCATTTACATAGAAAAAAAACATCTGAGTCATGGCATCCCTTGTGAGCAAGACAGGCGAATCATCACATGCAAATAAAATCACAATAAATTCCCTACTTTAAAAACATATGTACAACAAGAAACTGCCTACTTTACATCATTATCACTAACATTTAAAAACTGTCTTGGATAAAAACATATTGATTAAGCACTAATCACAGTGCTGCACTAATCACAGTGCTGCCTACCCCGCTCACAAGAGGAAATTTAAAAACCCCCTCCATCCCCACAGCCCGCACCTCTTCTCTCTGGATGGCCCGTCTGGCCGCCCGGCGCTCTTGCCATTCGTGGTACAGCTGAAAGACAACAGACATATTAATATTCCTCCAGTTATCTCTGTGATTATCATTTTATTACCCTTCCCTGCCCTTCCCCCGCTGCATGTACTGTACTCTTCTTGACCGTCCCTACCTGTTCACGTGCTATTGAAATTTTCTATCGTCCTTTTCGGCCTTAACTTCTCTATGGAATTTTCCGTTGTCCCTTTATTTCCCATGACTCCTCCGCCTACCCCTGTACATTTTCCTCACCCTTTTTGTCCGCTACGATCCTTCCCTTCACCCCTTTGATGCCCCGTGCCTGTCCCTCTATATTCCATCCACCCCTCCCCTGTTCCATTCCCTATTTTACGTTGTTTCTCTCTTTCAGATTCAGCCTCGTGTTCACTACGCAGGTTGGAAATTGATCTATGACACCTACGATTCTGGGTTTTCGTGTCGGATGGTGTTATCTTATCTGGTGTTGAATCACTCTCTTCCGCATCTTTTCATGCCTCAATGACTTGTCTACCATATTTCTAATTACTATACAGATACCCACTTTTCAGATTTGCCCAAATCTGTCTGCTCGACCTACTTTTTCGAATCAGCTGTGTAAAATGAAAGAAATGATGCTTAAACTATGTTTGAGCACATTTCTAACATGAATGCCCCCTCCCTTCCGGTTGAGGGCAAATTTTGGGGAATATAACTTTGGTAGAGCTGTTTCAGTACCAGGATGTTAATCTATTCTGGTGACATAACAAAGATGTGATGTAATTTATGTAAAATATTTATTTCATTACCAACAAATCAAATCTGCAAGTAAAATCACAGTTGTTCCCAATAAATTATTCTTTGTCCCTACTTTAAAATTCTAAGGCAAGACAATGGATACCAGTTTATAAAGTCAGAACACAAATACCAATAATAGTACATCATACTCACAATGCCTGGTGCTGGTCTCATTTCAGTCACCACACCACACTGCTTTTATAGTATTGACCTTGCCTATGTGGCAAGGAGCACTATTAGACTGACCATTTCTTTTAAACATAGGGTTGATTTAAAATGGTATATTTACCATGGGTCTGTATAGAAATCTGTTAGTTCATTTGCACACTATGGTATAAAATTTGACTGGTTCCTGATCACCTCATGGTCTACGTCAGTGCCACGTAGCCATTCTTCAATGTCTGCGAGACACCTTATCATAGACCATTGTGATTTTTTTGAATCATTAATTGTTTAATTGCACTAAGTGTTTTAACTGTGATAGTCATAAATATTTTCCATTGTTTTTTGATCAGTGCATTTGGTGCTTTGGTTCTGACTTTCATACATTTTATACATCAATATATTACATTAATACTTTTCTTGATATTTTCTTATTATTATTTAATGATTACCTACCTTACCTATTATACCTTATTATCTTAAATGCCTGTCTTTCCTGATTATTTTATTTCCCTAAACTTCCTATAAATGAACAGCTGGCCACGCCCCACCCACGCCCCCCCCCCCCCCCGTCGTCGAGAATTTTTCATCATAGTTTCCCGACCCGGCAGTTTCAAATTAATCCATTCTGTTCTCAATCCTGTTCCGTGTTCTCCGGTTTTTCTCCCCATCTTGTGTCCTGTCACCCTTGTCTTTATCGCTAACACGTTCCTCGTATATTTTTCCATCTGTCTACCGACTTTATTTTGAGTTTTGACCTCAGGTCATTTTGGACCATCCCTGCATCCCTTGCTAACTTATACTGATGATCTTGTGCCGGCGCCATAGTTTCTCCCTCAGCGCTCATGCACACCCGACTTTGTGTTCGCTAAATCTCTCTGACAAATGGTTGGAAATATATAATTTGTACTTACGTGGACGCCCAATACGGCCACATCCACCATTAGGTGGGCGAAATCGGCCCACGACCAAGAGGCCCTGGGCTCGTCGAAACACATCTTCAACGTCGGGTAGTCGCTCCATGATTGACTTCGCACCTGCGCGGTGCGCATGTCCTCGCCGCTTGGCGGCGCTTGGCGGCGCTTGGCATCTTGGTCCGAGATGTCCTTCTTTCTTGATTAATGGTCGTATTTGTCTTTATACGCGACGGATCGGTCTGTTCCATGTTATTTTGACCTGTTCTGTGCACTTTATTTGCTGTTTCACATTGTCGGAAATTTCCTTTCTGTCTGTTCCCACACTCCACTGTCCAAATATGGTCCCTTGCCTCACCCCCTCAAATTGTCGTTCACAGCCTCACGCCGACCCAATTCGACTTCCTCGAGGGTTGTTCCAGAGATTTTCATAAATTAGGTTAATTCTTTGCACATAGGTACACTTTATTCTGCTTTCCCTTCTCTCCCCTGGACATATTTACGTCCAGATTGTCCCTCAAATACCATTCCACGTTGTTTAATATTGTTCCTTCACTTTTGCAGTTTTGACACTCCCTATTTCTATGGGCTGTGCCAGTTGATTTTTCTGGGTGCCTTCTTCTCTCATTCCCATGTGAGAGTTTTGTTTTCTCTGAACCGTATGTTCAAATTTGCTGGTTTGTTTTTCCAACATGACCCCATGACGACCCCTCGAGTCTGATCTTCTTTGTACTGACATCCCGTGTAATGCGTTGCCTTCGCAAACTTTGTTTTCTGTTCACGGTATAAATGAGAATAATGAACCAAAACGCAACCATTGAACACCCCGTGTAATGCGTTGCCTTCGCAAACTTTATTACTGTTTGCGGTTAAGTAATCATGGCTAACCAACATATTCGTTCGCAAGAGGACCGCAAGAAAACACTCACGTTTTAGGATACAATCTACTAAAGTCATCAAAGTCAAGTCAGAAGTCAGCGTATTATCAGAGACACAAGTATTACTATATCAAAGAGGAACCCGTATAAGAAATGAGAATACTCACGATTATCTGTAATAGGGATTCAACATAAAGAACTGGCCAGTCAGTAACACACAAGTCAATCTGAGATACGGAACGCGGAGACCACAACGAAGGAACGAAGTACGCAGGTAGTAGGAGGCAACATGAAGGGACATGAGCAGAAAGTGTCTGGGAAGTCAGCCGAACCGCTATATCATCCCAGTAGCAACGCACACACAGCCACCAACCTGCACACGCAAGTTACAAAGCGGCAGTCAGCCTGTCATGAGTCGTGTGGGAAATGGTGAGAGACACACAAACGAGCAGTGAGGCTAATTTTACAGGGCCAATTAGTGAAGGATCACAAAAACAAAGTAACACCAACAAGGGACAAAAGGCCACATAGAAATGTGAAAAAGCAGATGTCATCAAAACACAACCAATAACAAAGGCAGATACAAATAATCCCTCTTGAACCAGCACTAAATTGAACCACTTCAGGCACAGTGGGGAACAGTATCAGAAAGGTCAATCATGATCATAAATTTAAACAGCTCGCCAGGATGGCGTTCTGTTCGTAAATCAATACTTAGCAAACATAATTGTATCAGGCCACTTGCAAAAATACAGAATGTGGGTCACCATAGAAATGAGAACAAGTGCATGCGAATGAAGTAACAAAGCTAAATACACCGAATAGAGGGAATCATCATGAATTATAAATAAGGAATAAGTCGACATTTAACAAAATTACAACACGTAACAACAACTACTTTTTTTGTTCTTTAACAGTGGGAGGGGGGTTGGCAAGCTCATCCGCCTGGGTTCGTTTGCCCAGGAAGGAAAAGGGTTCCCATGTGTTACCTTTAGTACCATAATCCTTCCACTTAATCAGATATTCCATCTCTTGGGAACCTTGCGGTTGTTTTAAAGAGCGCTCAATCTCATATTGAGTGTCAGATTCGTCATGCGCGTCTTCGGCATCAGAATTTAGTGAATCGTGGGCTTGGGCGGTCTCGTCGTTAACACGAGGGCCTTCTAGGTCATTCTCCGGCAAGAGGTCTGAGGGCGGAATTGCATTACCCGGCAGGTCATCGCCTGGTGGAGTACCGCTTTGTTAAATGATAAGTGCAAAATGATATCTTGGGTGCTCTAGACAGTTATCTTGCTGTTGCTTGACCTTTCCGCTGCCTTTGACACTATTGACCATCAAATCCTTTTGGATAGACTGAGGGATAGATGCAACGTCAAAGGTCATGCACTCTCCTGGATTCAGTCATACCTAATGAACAGGAAGCAATGTGTGAAGGTGAGGATCCAGAGATCCCGTCTCAAGTCCCTAAAATATGGGGTACCCCAAGGCTCAGTCCTGGGTCCTATACTGTTCACCATTTACATGACACCCCTTTCTGATATCCTTGCCAAATATGGTCTGAGCTATCATATTTATGCAGATGATACTCAGATCTACATCCCTGTAGACCACACATCTCCCCATCATGTGGATATGAGCAGACACAAACTGGAGGAGTGTGTCAGTGAGGTCAGAAACTTCCTCATATCAAACAAGATGAAGATAAATGATGGAAAAACTGAGATGCTCATATGTACTGACAGGTACAGTACTACCCACCATGGCAGTACCCCAACCACAATCAGAGTGGGTGGCTCTGATATTGCTCCTAGTGAGTCAGTGGTGGATCTTGGCATCACATTAGACTCCAACATGGACATGAAGGCCCAGATCAAGAAAATGTGTCAGAAGGGCTATTATCACATTAGGAACTTGGCAGCCATCAGACATTGTCTAGACGAGAAGACCGCGGTAACACTTACCCATGCTTTTTGATATTTGGAAATATGATCACATTTCAGGAAGATTACAGGAACTGCACTGGCTCCCTGTTCACGCGAGAATTAATTTTAAAATTCTTCTCTTAACCTGGAAAGCCCTAAATGGTAAGGCTCCGCCTTACTTACGTGATCTACTCCTGATCAAAGAAGGGGAACGCTGTCTAAGATCCAATGATGGCACCCAGAAGTGGGGATGGAATTGTTTATCCATTAAACTCAATCTCCTCTGAAAGATTCGATTCACGATTGAGTCATAGTGTGAACAGTTTTAGAAAGTACGTTTGTCACATTGACTGCCTTTGACCAGCAAAGCTCAGTGAATATTATATATCATTATAAAGTAACTGGAAGACATTTCCAGAAAAATTACAAAATGCAATGGTTAGCACAGCTCTCTGACCTTTGGAGAGCTGTACAAATATTTTAAATATCATCAGTTCCTGTAAACCTTTTCATGTTATTATATGCATTCAAATTGGAATTATGACAAACACTAATCATTATCTTGAAAAATCTAATATAGATATATTACATACATATATATATATATTATATGTGTGAAACCCTTTGGATTTCTTGGATGTAAATATTCATTTTTAATCTGTAGATATGTAATCTAATTAGAATTAAGCAGAGTAGATGAATGAAAAATAAAATGATTTTAACATTAAACCGATGTTAAAAACGGATTAGTGGTAAGCAGAGAATCAAAATGTACAAAAACATAGTTGTTTACATTACAGCTGTTTGCTTAAAAGTAATCATTGTTAATCATTACTCGTAGTTGGCTTTTATTAGGTTAGCTCAGTGCTTAATAAATAAGCTAAATGCAGCAGTCCCAGTACTTGCTAGCTCATTGCTAGCTAGCGCTTAAAAAATAAGCTAAGAGACATAGTCCTGGTAGTAAGTGCTTAATAAATAAGCTAAGTGCAGCAGTCCTATGACATAAAAGCTTATTAAATAATCAATCATTGAAAGGTAATATTATTGGAGACCTGGAGGGGGTCTGTGAACTTATCTATGTGATTAGAAATAAGCTTGGGTTTGGACCCAATAGAATATTTACTTTAAAATAGTCAGATTCAATAAAGGGCAAAAAAAATAAATTGATGGGTCCAAAATTCATATACCTCACTTTACTAGGATTCACAAAATAAACAGGTTCGGATTAACAAAATATATTGGATGTTTGGGCACATCAGTTTGTGCATATTGTGCGATGATAAGATTCTTGTTATCTCCTACCAGCAAAGGTGCCTATCCCGCTCATCTATCTTCTTACATTAGCTATTGCAAGACAAAATTCAACCAAAAGATTCAGAAGTTGGCCGGGTCCCTCTGTCTAAAGGCTTCCAACTACTTCACTCAAGGAATGCAACACAATCAGCCGCAAATATCTTCAGCTCAGACGAGATATGTGCAGCTGATGTATGGTGTATCTACAGTACATTAGACAACCTCCTTTCTGACACATCTTCCAAGCTTCACATTTAGCCATTACTACCCACTACACATAAATGTATTGAATCTGGCTATTACCATGATATTTAACTCATAATCTACAAGTCAATTATCAATGAGTGATGTTATTATGTTATTGATGTATTGATTGTAAAGAGTGTTAAATGATATTGTATCTATGATTGTTTGCTGTGTGTGTAGTGTGGTTTCATGAGCGCCTGTTGCTCCGCTTTATTAATAAAGCTCCTCTCCAAACTTTATTGCCACATTTTGCCATATGTGTTCTGTAAATGTAAGTCAATCCACATACATATTGTTGGAAAAATGGAATAGATGATGGACAAGATAGACAGCATTTGACACATTACTAATGACAGTATGTTAAATACTCCCTTGGAAGGTTTGAGATACACACGCACTCTCTGTATTTTAATGATTTGATTTATCTTCCTTTATATTGCAGGTATAAAGTTTAGTATTGAAACAATAATAATCATTTATCTAAATTTGATTTTATTTCAATAGTAATTTTGCAAATGTTACCTTTTTGTATTTAACCATCATGGAAAACAGATTTTCATAAAAGAGCAGAAACCTTAATTACTGACATATTTCTGCATTTCTTACCATGATCGGGAGCAGAAATTGAAATTTTTAGAAAAAGCAGACACCTTTAGGGCTGACTTGAACAGTAATTTCATAACTGTATACTGATTTTCTAAATGTAACCTTTTCATGAGAGAGCACACAAACTTTACAGCTGACCTATTTCTGCATTTCTAACCATGATAGGGAACAGAATGTATGATGCTTACAAGGGAGAACTTCATGACTGACCTATTTCTTTATTTAGAATTAAATAATATGTACTTGTTGACTGGTTAATATTGGCTTGGGTTTCACCAACTTTATTTGTCAAAATCATAGTTTATAGCCATATTACCCTATAATTATTCAGCATATCTTTCTAATATTTCACAGACATAAGATAAGGTAGATTTATGTTTTAAGTCAGTTAGTTCAACAAAGAAATAGCACAGGTAATTATCATTTATCTAGACTAAAATATCTTAACAAATATGACTACATTTGTTGCAGTTTTACCATATCCATGCAATTGAGAATTTTGAACAAAACCCTATGTAAAAAAAGAACTGACATTATCACAAAGGTATATGAAATACAATTACAATTTTGACCTTTTCAATTATTTTATAAACACTTAAAACACGTGAAATGGTTGTGATAATTTAATACACTATTTCATGTATCTGTTCTATTTTTATCTGATATTTTTTCTCAATTTTTAGAACTATTCATTTCTTTTATTTTGTTAAAGGATATTTTCTCATTTAATATGAATTTGATTTGAAAACATAAGATTGAATCAGAATACCTATCATATAAACCACACCCTTCTCAAAAATATGTTTAATAGTTAAAAGCCCTTTGACAGCAAATACATTCAGGCTAACCTTCACCTTTAAAAAGGTAGCTGTGAGTTATTAAAAGATATCTAAAAGATGCCCAAGTGATTGATCAGGGAGGTGTTTAAGGATTTGGTAGTGAATTTGGTCAGGCCCAGGAGCGGTATCATGAGATTTATCCAAAGCAAGTTTGAAATCTTCTATTGACAATGATTTGAACAAGATTTTTAATTGCAGAAAGCTCTGATGCTAAACATTGCCTTGCAAAGATGTCCCCTTTTGTAATTACAAAGGGGATAAAGGCATTACCAAAAACTGTTAAAATGATGGGAAATAAATCATTGATTAAGGTTGAGTGGAAAAGCCATGCAGACAATCTTTAAAGATGCCAAATGTTTCAGTTTTAATAATAAAGACCCTGAATAATAAAAAAGGAGTGATAAGATGCCCAGATCTGATGGGAGTTTCTAAAGAGGAAATTGTAGATGAGCTCAAAGACCAGGATGTAGTTCAATGTATTAAAAAGGATGCTACAAAAGTTCTGATCAATACGTTTATTCTTTTGAAGCAACGCAGCTTCGAATTAAACTTGCAGATGTTCTCAATTTTGTCATACAAATCATGGGAAATTAGAAGAAATATGATATTTTGTTTACTTCTAATTGTGTTTCACTGGGCAGTGATGAGGTATAATGTGGCAGCAACTGAATAATGGATAGTCATAAAAGATCAATACATGATGTTTTCATGTGTGTTGATAAACATCGATCCCCTCTGAACTGATATATGGTTTTTTATTTAATTTGTTTTGGTGAGTTATAATGGTGAATTATTTCATGTAGTTCAAGTAGCAATGACATCATAATAGTGCTGTGGTTATTTATTATCAAAATAGTGACATCCTACATGTTGGTATCTTAGCAACTGTCAACAGCACATTTCATCTAGTTGTGAGCCGCTGTATGAAGTGTCCCTGTTCTCCCTAACGTGAATGAATACACACAAATATAGCCTAGGGATTCCTTGGTTGGGCAAGAGAAGGATGGGATATATGAAGTGTCAAATAAAAGGAAAAAGTCTGCTGTATAATTTATAGAAGTGAACAAACAAATGGGTATTTTAAAAGATAAGTGGTAATAGTTGAGTGTCAAAGTTTCAGTTGACTTGTAACTGGTTATTTAAGATAAATGATAGCAGTATGGAATAAAGGCTGAATACAGTGCAACATAGGACATTTGTTAATACGCTGTTAATAAGCTGCCTGTACAAATTATAAATAGAATTAAGTGGATTAAGAAGCCAGATGCCAGTAGATATCAATGAATGAATGGTTGCTTAGAGGCACATCAACCACTAAGGTTATTCAGTGCCTAAAAGTGGTAAAAATTTAGTGCCTAAAATCAATATGAAATGTAAATAGTCTTAACAACACAAAATATCAACAAAATCCTTTCAATATATCAGTTGTAGACATAACAAATTTGTATAAATAAATTCAATTTAAAAGACGTTAAATACCATCTGATGTTTCACGGTTCTTGATAAATAGGCCAATGACCTAGGTAAACAAGAGCTCCACACTTAAAATTGGCTATAAAGTCCTATTTGGTTTAAAAACGATACTATCACAGAAGTATCTACAGTATCAAATAACAAATGTAAATCTTGCACATTAAAATATTGAGTCCTAATTATATCAAAATCGAAACATTCAATTAAAACATGCTTGATAGTCAAAGCCCTTTGACATCCAATGCACTGAGGCTGATCTTCGCCTTTAAGAAGAGTCAGTGAGACAAATGACTATGTCCAATTCTTATACTTGATAAAACAGACTCTTCTCTTTGGTAAATTCTACAAGCACCTTTAGTTTTACAGGCTTAATTTTGTGTAGTTTATTAAAAATAGCTTCATTCCAGCGCAATTGCCATTTGGAACTCTGTATAAGGTATAAGCATATTTATTGGGCGCTTATCCAATGCTGCTTTGGCAGCTTGGTCAGCAGCCTCATTTCCAAGGATTCCAATATGACTGGGAATCCAATAAAAACGAATCTCTTTATTTTCCTCAGTACAGAGTCTATGGTGGCGCTCAAGTATTTTGTAAATAAAAGGATTTTTCCAATCCTTTGCTTTCAATGCTTGTAAACAAGACAAAGAATCAGAAATTTTTTTAAAATGTCCGATGTGGAGAAGTCTCCACATGATCTAAAGCTAGGTATAAAGTATGAAGTTCTGCAGAATAAATAGACGATTGATGTGGTAGACATTCTGAATAAATATGATTGCCCTTAACAGCAGCTGCAGCAGCCTTGTCATCATCAAATGATCCATCAGTGTAAATACACTGATATCCAGTGAAAACAGATTTTATTTCTTTGTATCTATTTATATAAAGGGATGGATCGGTTGAGTATTTCTTTAATTCTGACATGGCTGCATTAATATTTAAAGTTTCGTAGATCCATGGAGGTGTTTATGGATATTGAAATTTAGCTATTTGATTTGGATTTAAATTCAAAGATTGTAAAGATTCTTTGATGCGAATGCCAAAAGTTGGTATTGTATTAGGTTTACTTTCAAAAAGGTCAGCATAAATTGGATTAAATATAGTATCATGGGCAGGATTGTCTGGACAAGCTGCAATTTTTGCAGCATACGGAAGGGCAAGCTTTTCTCTTCTTAAATCAAGAGGCAGCTCATCTGCCTCAACTGCCAAGCTATCTGCAGGCGATGTACGAAATGCACCAAGGCAAAGTCGTAAACCTTGATTTTGTATAGGATCAAGCAATTTAATATAAGATGGACGTGCTGTTGCATATACCATACACCCATATTCAAGCTTAGAATGTACCAATGCTCTATACAATTGTAATAAAATATTATGGTCCCCTCCCCAATCGGTATGGGCAAGAACCTGTAAAAAATGTAATGCCTTCTGGCATTTCTTCTTAACGTATTTAATGTGGGGAATAAAAGATAAATTTCTGTCAAAAATAAGTCCAAGAAACTTGGTTTCTTCGACAACAGGCATCCAAGTTTGGCCTAAAAAAAGATCAGGATCTGGGTGAACCTTCCATTTTTTACAAAAGTGCATACACATAGTTTTCTTAAAAGAAAATTTAAATCCGTTATGATCAGCCCCTTCTTGTAATCTATTTAAGTGTTGTTGGAGCTGTCTTTCTATTGTATGCATGCTTGTAGACCTGTAGATTAAGTTGAAATCATCCACAAAAAGTGATCAATCTGCTCCAGGCCACATACAATCAACAATGCTGTTAATTTTAATAATAAAAAGGGTGACTGATAATATACTTCCCTGTGGAACACCCATTTCCTGCTCAAATGCATCAGAAAGTGATGAACCAACTCGGACCCTGAGTTATCTATTTGACAAAAAACTTTGATGAAAAAGGGGTAAACGGCCCCTTAATCTCCTATCATATAAATCGCTCATTATTCCAAATTTCCATGTAGTATCGTACGCTTTCTCTAAATCAAAGAAAATGCTAACCACATGCTCACCTTTTAAAAAACCCTCTCTTATAAACGTCTCTAAACGTACCAGGTGGTCAATGGTACTTCAAGTTTTCTAAAGCCACTCTGTGCAACAGAAATATAAGCTTAAGTTTCTAAAAACCAAACTAAACGCTCGTTAATCATTCGTTCCATTGTCTTACAAATACAACTTGTAAAAGCAATGGGATGGTAATTATTTGAATCTGATGAATCTTTGCCATGTTTGGGAATGGGAATGATAGTTGCTTCCCTCCTTGAAGGAGGAAAATCACCACTTTCCCAAATTTTATTAAAAATATCTCAAAGATGCCCAAGTGATTGGTCAGGGAGGTGTTTAAGGATTTGATAGTGAATTTGATCAGGTCCAGGAGCAGTATCATGGGATTTATCCAAAGCAAGTTTCAAATCCTCTATTGACAATGATTTATTATATTCTTCCAAGTTATGGGACATAAAATTCAGTTGATTTCTTTCTTTTCTAATTTTTATTTTTGAAATTTGGCAGAATAATTATTGGATGAGGAATTCTTGGAAATTAATTGACCTATTGTGTTAATACACATTCCTCTTCTCAGCAAACCAATCAGAATTCAGCCCGAGCTAATCGAGCCCCTGTTCGTGGTGGGAATGTAAATAATACATATTCGTCTACTCGACCAGCCAATGACGAGGCAGGATCCACACGAAGCAAGAAGTCTTGCTGCAGGCTCTCACTTAATGGAAACAGGCCTGCAAACCGCACCCATATAGGTGGCACCACTCGCCATAGAAACAATGGGGTTTCCATGACAACACGTAAAAACAAGGAAAACCTAGTGATTGGTTCATGCAATGCCCAAAGCATCTCTGGCAAGGTTCTACTTGTGAAAGACTACTTCTCTGAACATAACCTAGACGCTCTATTTGTAACTGAAACATGGCTACAGGACTCAAATAATGAAAAAGTGAAAAGGGAACTGGAGGTGGGTTCCCTAAAATTTCATTCTTTCCCTCGTAAGGGACGCTCGAGTGGAGGCCTGGGTCTATTGCATCGTGTTGAGCTTCCCTTTGAAACCGATAGGTTAAACCAACTAGTCGTGACAACAATGGAACTCCTAGAAACGACCCTTTTCTGGTTCTTTGTCTTGTTTACAAGCATTGAAAGCAAAGGATTGGAAAAATCCCTTTATTTACAAAATTCTCGAACGGTATCATAGACTCTGTACAGATGAAAATAAAGAAATTTGTTTTATTGGATCCCCAGTCACATTGGAATCCATGGAAATGAGGCCGCTGACCAAGCTGCCAAAGCAGCATTGAACAAACACCCAATACTTTTAATTATTCCATATACAGAGTTTAAGAAATATAGTTCTGTTTTTTACGTTCTAAATGGCAGTTGCGCTTGAACGAAGCTATTTTTAATAAATTACATGAAATTTAGCCCGTTCTAGCCATAACTAAAAGTGCTATTAGAATTAACCGATGAGAAGAGTCTGTTTTAACCCGTATAAGAATAGGTCATAGTCATTTGACGCACTGTTATCTGCTTAAAGGTGAAGATCAACCTGAATGTATTGGTTGTCACAGGGCTTTGACTATTAAACATATTTTAATTGAGTGTATCGATTTTAATAATATACAAACTCAATATATTAATGTGCAAGGTTTACATACATTATTTGATACTGTAGGTACTTCTGTGATAGTATCGTGTTTAACTCACATAGTAATCAGTTTTAAGGGCAGAGCTTTTGTTTATTTATGTCATTGACTAATTTATCAAGAACTGCAAAACATCATACTGATAAAGTCTTTTAAACAAATTTTACATATTTATTATATTTGATTGATATTATATAAACGCTGTTGATAATTCTTGTGTTATCTACATATTGTATTATTAACATTTACATTTTGTTTCTAGTCAATATTACGTTTCTATTTTTATTGTTTTGGCACTTTAATGTGTTGATGTGCCGTAAATAAACCAATCATTCATTCATTCATTTTACCTAAATAACCTTAGTGGTTGATGTGCCTCTAAGCAACCATTCATTCATTCATGTCTAATAGTAGTGGGCTCTGTGTTGTTATTTTATATTGGTATTTGATGTTTCCAGTTTTCCATTGTGCTATATTTATTCAACTCTACTAGAGTTTGTGGTCTTGACAAATCAATGACAGGTAACTGTGGTCTTGTTTGAACATCCTTTGTCTGTGATGTTGATGGCTGGGTTTTTTCTGTTTGTTTATTTTTTAAACCATCTGGAAAAATATCTGGAATTCCATATTGTGTTCTTGTGCATAAGCTCTTGTCACTCTACGTGTGGGATTTGGTGCAGATCCTACTGGGTATGATATTCTAATTCTGAGATAGAATACCTTGCACATTGTGGTCCTTAAACCCTACTTGTGAAACATATTGGAACTTCTTTCCCATTTTTGGATCTGGAAAAGTGCTCCTCCTCCACCTGTTATTGTGGTGTCACTGTTAAATATGAATTTGCCTGATCACTTTTGAGTCTGTTTTTGATTTTGTGGAAATTTGAATGGTTTCTTATCCTTGTTCACCATATCTCATGTCCTATGTATATAATTCTTGACTTAAATAACTGCACTTTGGATGGGCTGATTTTCAAATAATACTTTTATAATGCTTGCAAGATAGATGCTCTTTTATGGATTTGGAATAAATGCACAAATCGTCTGCAATACCCAAACAAAACTTGTCTGATTCCCATTCGAAAGTACTCTTTTTGCTGAAATATTGAGTGGTTGTGAAATTTTTGCGTATCCCTCTACAAATCGACGGTAATAACCTGACAAACCCAAAAACGCTCTAACATCTTTGCAAGAAGCGGGGCGGGGTAATCATCAACAGCCTTCGTTTTAGAGGGATCGACCTCTATTCCATTTTTAGATATGATGTGACCCAGGTATTTAATCTGTTTCCTAGTACGATGCTTCAGCTTAGCCTTACGGAAGCGCGTAAAGACTTGAGTGAGGTCAGCTAGATGGCGTTCGAAGGAAGGGCTGTGGACGAGGACATCGTCCAAATATATGAGACAGAGATCAGAGAGGCCTTGTAACACAGTCTCCATGAGTCTTTGAAATGTCGGGGGTCCATTCGTAATGTATTCGTAAAGCCCACGATGTGTGATGAAGGCAGTGAGTGGTCGGGAGTCAGGGTGGACACTCACTTGATGAAAACCGCCCATGAGGTCAAGTGTACTAATGTGAGTTAATTTTCGAGCTTCCAAACTGTCTAAAGTGTCCTGGATATGTGGCAGTGGGAAGGAATCAGGGACAGTGACCTCGTTTAACTTCCTAAAGTCTATGCACATGCGATATGAACCAGTACCATCCTGAGCTGGTTTTTCTGCCAAAACAGCGGGGAAAGCCCACAGACTATTGGAAGGTCGGATGATATCTTTGTCAAAAAGGCATTGCACCTCTTTGTCTATAATGCCTCGTAGTTTGTACCCGGCATGATAAGGCCTTAATATGATGGGACTAACAGAACCCTTGAGATAAATAGTATGCTGTACAACATTTGTGTCCCCAAACTCACCATCTCTAGTCGTAAATATGTCACTAAACGAAGAAATGAGACGTTTCAAGGAATCTTTCTGGCTAGGAGACAATTCTGAATTCGTGAGGTCTTTTTTATGATGAGGGTTAGGGTCAGCGGGGGTAGTGGAAATAGGGGCCACTCCTAGATCGTCTGCACCCTCAGGCGGAACGGCACCCCAAGTAAGATCAAAGGTGGGAAGCTCTTGTAGCTCAGAACCCAGGGGAATCGGGTCAAAATATCCGACTGAGACACCTTTTGGTAAAGTGACAGCGTTTTCCCCCCTGTTTATCAATCGCACAGGAACCCTCTGGTCATCATGAACGGTGGCGAAAACTCTCGCCATGGCAATCGCAGGGTAGGAGGGCAATTCACTCTCCATAGTGCAAACTCCTAGAATGCCGGAAATGTTACTAGACTTAAGTCGAGCATGAGTTATGTATTCTGACTTAGCTGGGATTCTGATGGTTTCGGACAGGCGCAACTCACGCTTCAACTTGAAAGCAATACCACGTTGCGCGAAATCAAAGACTACGCCATAAGCAGTAAAAAAATCTCGGCCCAATATTACGGGGTATTGCAAATCAGGGACTACTTGAAAGCAAACATTACATAGCTGATCTCCAATAAATAAATCAAGATGAGTCTGAAAATAGATGGGAACAGAACTACCTTCCGCAACAACCACTATTCTGCTGTCTGACACTTGTTGTGAGAAGGAATTATCAGGGCATAATTCATGTAGGGAGGCAAGAGTAATAATACTATGATGTGTGCCCGTATCTAATAATGCATCAATGGAGCTCAATTTTGTTCTAGTCGTGATTCGACCATCCTGGGAAAGAGGGAAAAATTTAATATCATTGTCTGAAACAGCAGGGATTTCCTCTGGTGTAAATATGGGGCAAACAGGCACTTGAGCATCGTCCTGTGGGCCAGGAGGACTAGAGGACATCTCTGCGAAATAACAGTGAACCTTGTTCAATACGTCTGATTTGCTCTGATTTATTTCTACATTAAACGAATCACTACTCCTATCACTTGGCTCACGGGTCGAGACAGGAGTTAATAGTTTTCCTGCCGATATGGTGACCTATTGTCCGGTCGGGGCCCAGAACGACGCTGGTCATTATAGGGAGGGCGTCCGAAAGCGTTCCTCCCGTCACAGCCTGATCTGTTACCCTGATAAGGCCTATTCTGGAATGGACGTTGTCCATATCGGCCATTATTGGGCTCATAGCGGCCACGACCATCACCGGGCTCAAAGCGACCGTTAGGCCGGTAAGGCCGGTTGTCAAACCGCGGCGGGCCACGGGGGATTTGATCGCGGGAGCCACGGGGCCTTACAGGACAATTGACAGGCATGTGTGAATCTCGACCGCAATACCTGCAATCATGGCGTGCTTTACACTCTTTTATCCAATGGCCAGGATTCTTACAGTAAAAGCAGAAAGAATCGCCCCCTTCGTGATGACCTTTAAGACCATGAACCTCTTTAGATACATCCGCGACCTCCTCGGGAATGGCAGCAAGGGTGGAAGTTTGCTGGGATAAGAATTGAGACGTCGCATCAGGGTGTAAATCTAGGCCGTTCAGAGTGACAGATGAATCGCTGGACATCGTGCAAATGGTCTCAGCAAGTTTGATCTGTTCAATAGTATCATCAAGTGTTTTAGGTGATTTCCCCACTACAAAAGCCTTAAGATTAGGGAGGAAACCTCTGACCAATATTTTCTTTGTCTCCATATCCTTCTTCTGTAACCTCTGGCACTGGCTCAAAACATCATTAATATAGGTCTCAGCAGATTCTGTCTTTTTCTGAATCCTAGCGTCTAGCAATTGCCCGAGCAGCCAAGCATTTGTCTCACTACCGAAAAATTTAATGAAAGCTGCATAGAATGAACCCCAGGAGCTAGTGACGTCTGCCGGCAGAGAGGTGTACCAAACATCTGCCGCACCATGCAACAACATACGACAAGCGGGAACCTTCAAGTCTTCAGAAGTGTGTGAAAGCTGTGTGTAAGTGAGAAATTTGTTCATGAAACGAAGGGGATCATCCGTGGATCTGCCAAAAAATGGGGGTAGGAGAAGCGATTTAGAGCCCTGCCTCTGGTGATGGATTCTGCCATCTCTACTTCTGGAGAATTTGCACGATCAGAGCCCGACTGATCAGAGTCAATATGTTGAGCAGACACCTCAGAAAAGGCGAAAGACTCCTGGTCACTATCTGCAAGGTGGAAAGGACCGAATTGGACGTCCGAATCAGAATCGGATGAGTTAGAAGCTTCTGGCTGTAACGTACGAGGCTCAGATGAATTAGGGCTACCTGTACTGACAGACGTATGAGACAACGGGGCTTGATCACTGCTCGTAGGAGGAGAAGTGGCCGCACCCGATGAGACGGTGAGATCCGACAAGGGAGGACTAGATGGAGGCGCAACTCGTACAGAATCACTCACTTGGTCATTTTGCTGCTCAAGAAAGGCTGGAAAAAGTAAATCTAACTCACCTTGTAATGTAGAATCGTCATCTGCTACCAAAGAGTTGTGCGCCACTTGCAGCTTGGTGGAAAGCTTCTTCGAAGATCTGAGCCACAAAGACTTAGAATCGAGTAACAGGGTGGTGATCAGGAACTCCATATAGTATCAGCAACGCTCAAAGCCATGGATCGATTCAGATTTCTCTACCAAATTGTTAGCCATGAATGGAGAGTATCCGTCGTTGGGGGGACATGGACGGGGGATCGATACTCTACTCTGACCCTACCGTACTGTACTGTACTGTACTGTACTCGCTGGCTGTGAGGCGGGGCACGGAACCTAGCAACCCTATCTACCCATATGAAGGTGTGAGGTAATAAGGACTGCAGACACAGGATATACACTGCACAATAGTTACCTTTTATTCGGTGCTGTGAATCTTCCTTGTCTGGCTAGGCCGGCATGGCAATGAGCGAGGCATATGAACTACCCAAATGCATGATACTTATAGAGTCCTAACAATACACAAAACACCCAAGTCTATGCAGTTACGACACTGAGATTCGTGGATCTTCCGTGGCAAGTGGTCGCTGTAGCTCGGTGTCTTCGGTCTCCAAGTTCTGCTCTCCGAGGATCCAATGGTTGTGGGCCGTTTTAAAGGATCACTCTGCGTCATGTGTGGAGCTTGCATGCGTGGCTTCCTTACGCGACACCGAATGGACTCATCTTGCCTGCGTGGCTGGCATGGGCTCGTCTGCCTGCACGTGATCTCTCAGTGTGGTGGTTAAGGCGATGCATCAACCTGCACGCAACACACAATCTCTGTACATGACATTCTGCCAGAGATCGCGATTGTCCATGATTGTCTATATATTCTCAAGAGTCTCTGGATGTACAATCCATATCCTATATTATCTCTAAGTGAATATCAACAGGCGGCATCAGTGTTATGTCAGTTTAAATAACATGTATCACATAATATTAAGGACCTTAGAGTGCAGTGCTTGATAACTAATTCTAGGTAGTGAAATCATCAACTAATGACTTTATTGCCACATTTTGCCATATGTGTTCTGTAAATGTAAGTCAATCCACATACATATTGTTGGAAAAATGGAATAGATGATGGACAAGATAGACAGCATTTGACACATTACTAATGCCAGTATGTTAAATACTCCCTTGGAAGGTTTGAGATACACACGCACTCTCTGTATTTTAATGATTTGATTTATCTTCCTTTATATTGCAGGTATAAAGTTTAGTTTTGAAACAATAATAATCATTTATCTAAATTTGATTTTATTTCAATAGTAATTTTGCAAATGTTACCTTTTTGTATTTAACCATCATGGAAAACAGATTTTCATAAAAGAGCAGAAACCTTAATTACTGACATATTTCTGCATTTCTTACCATGATCGGGAGCAGAAATTGAAATTTTTAGAAAAAGCAGACACCTTTAGGGCTGACTTGAACAGTAATTTCATAACTGTATACTGATTTTCTAAATGTAACCTTTTCATGAGAGAGCACACAAACTTTACAGCTGACCTATTTCTGCATTTCTAACCATGATAGGGAACAGAATGTATGATGCTTACAAGGGAGAACTTCATGACTGACCTATTTCTTTATTTAGAATTAAATAATATGTACTTGTTGACTGGTTAATATTGGCTTGGGTTTCACCAACTTTATTTGTCAAAATCATAGTTTATAGCCATATTACCCTATAATTATTCAGCATATCTTTCTAATATTTCACAGACATAAGATAAGGTAGATTTATGTTTTAAGTCAGTTAGTTCAACAAAGAAATAGCACAGGTAATTATCATTTATCTAGACTAAAATATCTTAACAAATATGACTACATTTGTTGCAGTTTTACCATATCCATGCAATTGAGAATTTTGAACAAAACCCTATGTAAAAAAAGAACTGACATTATCACAAAGGTATATGAAATACAATTACAATTTTGACCTTTTCAATTATTTTATAAACACTTAAAACACGTGAAATGGTTGTGATAATTTAATACACTATTTCATGTATCTGTTCTATTTTTATCTGATATTTTTTCTCAATTTTTAGAACTATTCATTTCTTTTATTTTGTTAAAGGATATTTTCTCATTTAATATGAATTTGATTTGAAAACATAAGATTGAATCAGAATACCTATCATATAAACCACACCCTTCTCAAAAATATGTTTAATAGTTAAAAGCCCTTTGACAGCAAATACATTCAGGCTAACCTTCACCTTTAAAAAGGTAGCTGTGAGTTATTAAAAGATATCTAAAAGATGCCCAAGCGATTGATCAGGGAGGTGTTTAAGGATTTGGTAGTGAATTTGGTCAGGCCCAGGAGCGGTATCATGAGATTTATCCAAAGCAAGTTTGAAATCTTCTATTGACAATGATTTGAACAAGATTTTTAATTGCAGAAAGCTCTGATGCTAAACATTGCCTTGCAAAGATGTCCCCTTTTGTAATTACAAAGGGGATAAAGGCATTGCCGGGGTACCAAAAACTGTTAAAAGGATGGGAAATAAATCATTGATTAAGGTTGAGTGGAAAAGCCATGCAGACAATCTTTAAAGATGCCAAATGTTTCAGTTTTAATAATAAAGACCCTGAATAATAAAAAAGGAGTGATAAGATGCCCAGATCTGATGGGAGTTTCTAAAGAGGAAATTGTAGATGAGCTCAAAGACCAGGATGTAGTTCAATGTATTAAAAAGGATGCTACAAAAGTTCTGATCAATACGTTTATTCTTTTGAAGCAACGCAGCTTCGAATTAAACTTGCAGATGTTCTCAATTTTGTCATACAAATCATGGGAAATTAGAAGAAATATGATATTTTGTTTACTTCTAATTGTGTTTCACTGGGCAGTGATGAGGTATAATGTGGCAGCAACTGAATAATGGATAGTCATAAAAGATCAATACATGATGTTTTCATGTGTGTTGATAAACATCGATCCCCTCTGAACTGATATATGGTTTTTTATTTAATTTGTTTTGGTGAGTTATAATGGTGAATTATTTCATGTAGTTCAAGTAGCAATGACATCATAATAGTGCTGTGGTTATTTATTATCAAAATAGTGACATCCTACATGTTGGTATCTTAGCAACTGTCAACAGCACATTTCATCTAGTTGTGAGCCGCTGTATGAAGTGTCCCTGTTCTCCCTAACGTGAATGAATACACACAAATATAGCCTAGGGATTCCTTGGTTGGGCAAGAGAAAGATTGTGTAGTTTATTAAAAATAGCTTCATTCCAGCGCAATTGCCATTTGGAACTCTGTATAAGGTATAAGCATATTTATTGGGCGCTTATCCAATGCTGCTTTGGCAGCTTGGTCAGCAGCCTCATTTCCAAGGATTCCAATAGTGACATCCTACATGTTGGTATCTTAGCAACTGTCAACAGCACATTTCATCTAGTTGTGAGCCGCTGTATGAAGTGTCCCTGTTCTCCCTAACGTGAATGAATACACACAAATATAGCCTAGGGATTCCTTGGTTGGGCAAGAGAAGGATGGGATATATGAAGTGTCAAATAAAAGGAAAAAGTCTGCTGTATAATTTATAGAAGTGAACAAACAAATGGGTATTTTAAAAGATAAGTGGTAATAGTTGAGTGTCAAAGTTTCAGTTGACTTGTAACTGGTTATTTAAGATAAATGATAGCAGTATGGAATAAAGGCTGAATACAGTGCAACATAGGACATTTGTTAATACGCTGTTAATAAGCTGCCTGTACAAATTATAAATAGAATTAAGTGGATTAAGAAGCAAGATGCCAGTAGATATCAATGAATGAATGGTTGCTTAGATGCACATCAACCACTAAGGTTATTCAGTGCCTAAAAGTGGTAAAAATTTAGTGCCTAAAATCAATATGAAATGTAAATAGTCTTAACAACACAAAATATCAACAAAATCCTTTCAATATATCAGTTGTAGACATAACAAATTTGTATAAATAAATTCAATTTAAAAGACGTTAAATACCATCTGATGTTTCACGGTTCTTGATAAATAGGCCAATGACCTAGGTAAACAAGAGCTCCACACTTAAAATTGGCTATAAAGTCCTATTTGGTTTAAAAACGATACTATCACAGAAGTATCTACAGTATCAAATAACAAATGTAAATCTTGCACATTAAAATATTGAGTCCTAATTATATCAAAATCGAAACATTCAATTAAAACATGCCTGATAGTCAAAGCCCTTTGACATCCAATGCACTGAGGCTGATCTTCGCCTTTAAGAAGAGTCAGTGAGACAAATGACTATGTCCAATTCTTATACTTGATAAAACAGACTCTTCTCTTTGGTAAATTCTACAAGCACCTTTAGTTTTACAGGCTTAATTTTGTGTAGTTTATTAAAAATAGCTTCATTCCAGCGCAATTGCCATTTGGAACTATGTATAAGGTATAAGCATATTTATTGGGCGCTTATCCAATGCTGCTTTGGCAGCTTGGTCAGCAGCCTCATTTCCAAGGATTCCAATATGACTGGGAATCCAATAAAAACGAATCTCTTTATTTTCCTCAGTACAGAGTCTATGGTGGCGCTCAAGTATTTTGTAAATAAAAGGATTTTTCCAATCCTTTGCTTTCAATGCTTGTAAACAAGACAAAGAATCAGAAAATTTTTTAAAATGTCCGATGTGGAGAAGTCTCCACATGATCTAAAGCTAGGTACAAAGTATGAAGTTCTGCAGAATAAATAGACGATTGATGTGGTAGACATTCTGAATAAATATGATTGCCCTTAACAGCAGCTGCAGCAGCCTTGTCATCATCAAATGATCCATCAGTGTAAATACACTGATATCCAGTGAAAACAGATTTTATTTCTTTGTATCTATTTATATAAAGGGATGGATCGGTTGAGTATTTCTTTAATTCTGACATGGCTGCATTAATATTTAAAGTTTCGTAGATCCATGGAGGTGTTTATGGATATTGAAATTTAGCTATTTGATTTGGATTTAAATTCAAAGATTGTAAAGATTCTTTGATGCGAATGCCAAAAGTTGGTATTGTATTAGGTTTACTTTCAAAAAGGTCAGCATAATTTGGATTAAATATAGTATCATGGGCAGGATTGTCTGGACAAGCTGCAATTTTTGCAGCATACGGAAGGGCAAGCTTTTCTCTTCTTAAATCAAGAGGCAGCTCATCTGCCTCAACTGCCAAGCTATCTGCAGGCGATGTACGAAATGCACCAAGGCAAAGTCGTAAACCTTGATTTTGTATAGGATCAAGCAATTTAATATAAGATGGACGTGCTGTTGCATATACCATACACCCATATGCAAGCTATACAATGCACCAATGTACCAATGCTCTATACAATTGTAATAAAATATTACGGTCCCCTCCCCAATCGGTATGGGCAAGAACCTGTAAAAAATGTAATGCCTTCTGGCATTTCTTCTTAACGTATTTAATGTGGGGAATAAAAGATAAATTTCTGTCAAAAATAAGTCCAAGAAACTTGGTTTCTTCGACAACAGGTATCCAAGTTTGGCCTAAATAAAGATCAGGATCTGGGTGAACCTTCCATTTTTTACAAAAGTGCATACACACAGTTTTCTTTAAAGAAAACTTAAATCCGTTATGATCAGCCCATTCTTGTAATCTATTTAAGTGTTGTTGGAGCTGTCGTTCTATTGTATGCATGCTTGTGGACCTGTAGCTTAAGTTGAAATCATCAACATAAAGTGAGCAATCTGCTCCAGGCCTCATACAATCAACAATGCTGTTAATTTTAATAATAAAAAGGGTGACTGATAATATACTTCCCTGTGGAACACCCATTTCCTGATCAAAAGCATCAGAAAGTGATGAACCAACTCGGACCATGAAATGTCTATTTGACAAAAAATTTTGAATAAAAAGGGGTAAACGACCCCTTAATCCCATATCATATAAATCGCTCATTATTCCAAATTTCCATGTAGTATCGTACGCTTTCTCTAAATCAAAGAAAATGCTAACCACATGCTCACCTTCTAAAAAACCCTCTCTTATAAATGTCTCTAAACGTACCAGGTGGTCAATGGTACTTCGAGTTTTTCTAAAGCCACTCTGTGCAACAGAAATATAAGCTGCAGTTTCTAAAAACCAAACTAAACGCTCATTAATCATTCGCTCCATTGTTTTACAGATACAACTGGTTAAAGCAATGGGGCGATAATTATTTGAATCTGAGGAGTCTTTGCCAGGCTTAGGAATGGGAATAATAGTGGCTTCACTCCATGAAGGAGGAAAATCACCACTTTCCCAAATGTTATTAAAAATATTTAAAAGATGCCCAAGTGATTGATCAGGGAGGTGTTTAAGGATTTGGTAGTGAATTTGATCAGGCCCAGGAGCGGTATCATGAGATTTATCCAAAGCAAGTTTCAAATCTTCTATTGTAAATGATTTATTATATTGTTCCAAGTTATGAGATGTAAAATTTAGTTGGTTTCTTTCTTTTCTATTTTTTATTTGTTGAAATTTTGCAGAATAATTATTGGATGAGGAATTCTTAGAAATTGTTTGACCTATTGTGTTACCTATTTCAGTGGGATTTGTAATTAATTGGCCATTATGAGTTAAATGTTTGATCCTTGCTCCACCTCCCTTCCCCGAAATTTTACGCACCATATCCCAGCATTTTTTAATCGGTGTACGCGTATTTAATTTGGAAACATAATCCTTCCAACTTTTTCTCTTGCTTATTTTAATAATATAACAGGCTTTAGCTCTTTTTACTCGAAATTGGTGCAAATTATATTGAGTTGGCTATCGATTAAATTTTTTCAGAGCTTTTTTGCGCTCATTGACAGCTTTTTTGCACTCATCATTAAACCAGGGTTTTTCTTTAATTTTAGAATTTGGCTTTGATTTGGGAATACACCCATCAGCAATATCATACAATGTATCTGTAAAAACTTGAAGAGGATCATCTACGTTGTTAAAAAGTTCTGGAGTTATTTTATTAAAACAGGATGTTTGAAATTTTGCCCAATCGGCTTTATGAAATTTCCACTTGGGGATTCGTTCGTCTGGTGGAGGAAAATGGTTATTTAAAATAATGGGATAATGATCACTACCCCATTGATCTTCCTCTACTTCCCAGGAATAGTCTAAAAATAAATTTGGAGTGCACATGGAGAGATCTATTGATGTTAAAGAGCCTGTAGCAGGATGTAAATATGTCGGGGAATCGTCATTCCAAAGGCACAAACTATTATTATTTAAAAAATCTTCTATTATACGTCCTTTGGCATCAGTATTATTTCTGCCACCCCAAAGATAGATGTGTGCATTAAAGTCACCAACTAACATATATGGCTGTGGCAGCTGGGTTATCAAATTATTTAAATCTGTAATATTAACTGGCTCACTAGGCGGTAAATATATTGAACATATAGTTAATGTATTATGCAGGGTAACCCTGACTGCAGAAGCTTGTAAATTAGTATTTAATGTTACGTTACTTTGTGGTATACAGGATTTAACAAAAACAGAAACTCCGCCATGTGCTCGGTCCATTGCATCTATTGAACCAATTTTATTATAAGGTACATACCCCTTAAATGTTGTGGAATTATCTTTGAATTTAGTTTCTTGTAAACAAATTACAGATGCGTTATATTTTTGGGCTAATAACTCCAGTTCTGGCCTGTTTGCCTCGAATCCTCTACAGTTCTATTGTATGATACTGCTGATAGCCATATTAAAAATAATGAGGATAAATATAGGATTTAACATAATCATTTAAGTTTATGATTATGTTTTGAGTGAACAGGTGTAAAATGTATATCGGAAGGATCACCTGTGTCCATCCTTTCTAAGGATTTAGTTCTATTTATTTTAGTTTTGCTTTGATCTTTGATTTCTTTTTTGTCTGATTTCTTAACTGGTCTGTTGCTATTGACATTTTTACTGGATGATGTGGAGGGAGTTTGTGAAGAGGTTTTAGTGGATTGAACTGTTGGTACATTTATTGCTGGGGTAGTGGGTGTTTGGGTTTGAGTGGATGTTCCTGAAGATTTGGAGGTATTTGAAAAATAAGAATAATTCTTTTCATCGATTGGCCAGGTTATTTCTGTCTGTATTGCTATTGTTTTTGTCTCTTTGGTTTTTAAGGCGGTAGCATAGGATGTTTTGGAATTATTAAAACTTTCTACACGTATACGTGCCTCAGGAAAAGAAATGTTTTAGGTGTGGCGTATTCGCTGAATTTCCTTCTCTTTTAAAAATGAAGGACAATTCCGCGAATACGATGGGTGATTGCCTTGACAATTCACACATTTCATGGTTTCCGAAGAACACTCTTCTCCACTATGCTGGGCTGTACATTTCGGGCAAGTTATGTTTCCTTTGCATCGATCAGATCCATGTCCATACCTCTGACACTTGAAGCAGCGCAGAGGGTTTGGAATGAAAACATCAACTCGGACGTTTAAATATCCAACTTTAATAGATGTTGGAAGCTGCGCTGCTTCAAATGTCAGAATGAATGTGTTAATTGGAATTTTGGCTCCATCCTTCTTAATAAAAATTTGTTTGCATTGGACAACATCTTGATCTTTTAGTTCATCCACTATTTCCTCTTCAGAAACTCCCGCCAGATCTGGGCATCTTATCACTCCTTTTTTACTATTGAGGGTCTTATGAGCCGTTATCAAAACTGGAACTGTGGCCAACATTTGGCATCTTAAAAGATTGTCCGCATGGCTCTTCCGCTCAACTTCAATTAATAAACGCGTTCCCATTTTTTAAACTGTTTTCGGCACCCCGGCAATGCCTTGAATCCCCTTTGCAATTGCAAAGGGGGACATTTTTGCCAGGGTATGTTCAGCATCGGAACTTTCCGCAATTAAAAATCTAGGCCATTTTTCTGTTTTATTTGAGTCATCATCACTATCTATGTCATTCCTAGGTCGTTTTTGTTTGTTTTGCGCCATGTGTGTTATTTTAAATTTCATCAGTTAGGTCCCCTACCCACCACGGAGCCCAACAAGGGGACGCCTTTCTGGGCCGGTAACTCCAAGCCCTGACGCCATGAGGATACCCAACATGACATACTCTAAGAATAAAAACTCCACCCTTTCGGATTTTATTTATATCCCTCGATTGACCCAATCAGCAGTAATCTCCTTTCAGGAAATATAAATCAAAAATTTATCAATTATTCTTAAATTTTAAACTTTGAAATTGTCACTTATAAAAATAAAATAGCCAGAATACATTAAAGGATGTTTACCACAAGCCGGTTAAATCAGATCCAGGCCTAATCTGATCTGCCTGTCTGGTGAACATTTGGATCCAAGACAGGCGTGTTGCAACTGGACCGGTATTACTGCCAAACCAGCCCAGTGCTCAGCCCGTCAGGATTCCATATCCTCCCCGACACAGGTCGCATCCCACGGCAAACAGGACGCCCCTTTAGTCGCCTTTTTACGACATGCTGGGGGGCAGTGGGGCTATTCTTTAATCCCCGCACCTACAGGGGAGTCTTTGTGTCAGCTCCGTGTATAGAGGCTGACTAATACATGGTGACCTACAGTCATTCTCAATACAGTTCACATAAATTAACGTCATACGAATTTGATGCAGACGTGAACTTTTGACACACTAGCAGTATTAGTTATTTATTAGAACAAGTTTTACAGAATATGAATTGCAGTAAAAACTATTTACCGCTGTGTTTTTGACCGCTGTCAGAGCGAGACATTTTGAAAAGACCATTGTTCTCTAAGAGACAATAACTATGGTTAATAGACCGATGATAATTGCGTACCAAAAATGTCCTTTTTGCGAAATATCGCTTTGTATGTGCCAATTGCCCTTTTTCAACCATGACCAATGACAGTTATTTAAACCGAGTTAGGAATTGTGCAAGATGGATGAGTGGAAGCGTGGTGTTTGCGTAACTTAGTGCTGAGGTTGACTTCAATTGGCTCAGACTTCACTTCTCTCCTGCATTCCCCTGCACTGACATCTCCGCTTCATCCTGCGTACTTCGTTCTTCAACATCAGTTATAACAAATTTCATATTTCAAGTTATCTTGTGTGTTGCCGACTGGCCGGTGAATTGAGTTGAAACTTTCTAAAAGATTAACCGTGAGTATTCTCGATTCTTCGATTGTTTCCTCATTTTTAGGTGACACCAATATTTCTTGTTCATTTTTGGCTACTCTTGACCGTGACTTCATGACTTTTCGACTTAAGGTACAATACTTACTCATGATTGCAAAATATTTTATGCTTGTACAATCCTATGCTCAGGTTAAGAGAAAGATGACTTTTTCCTACCATAATACCGCAACAGTGATGATTATATTTCTTATATTATATATGGTTAGGACTTGATAAATAATTATTTGATATTGGCAATACTATATGTTTTCTGTAACAGTAAATAAGTTACGATGACAGTGCAGCCATGATGTGGTAGGCCTGACCGTTCTGGCATAATCCTGAAAGATATCGACATGACGTCCGTAAAAAGCAGGTGACTCTGTTAGATTAGTTTTTATGGTACAAAATGAATTTTAACAGATGAATATAACTGATGACTTATGATATATTTTACAAAGATGAATTTACAAGATAATTTTATTGCATTTCCGTAACTAGTCGCAAGTTACAATGACGGTGTAGTCACACAGAGTAGATTAATGTTTTAGGATAATCCTGAAAGATTTCGGCATTACGACCGTGAAAGCAGGTGATACTACGGATAAACGATGATAGAGACATTTAATACGACTGAGAAATTGAGATCACTGATACTATTGATATTCGATGAGACAAATGATATTACTGATAGTTATGGAAAACGTACTGATATATGTAACGATGGATGACTTTTTTAATTTAACTCTTTAAAATATACTAGGCAATATTACAACCAAATGTTGTAATCAGACGGTATAGATTCTGACCCAGACTTATCGAAATTTGTATATTTACGAATGTTGGATGATAGATCTCTAAAGTAATTGTAATATGTTTTACTTTCACTAAAAGTTGAGTTTCTCCTATGATTAATCTAGACAATGGTTGATAGGAAAATACTGGTTATGTGGCATAAAGTTCAGAGATGCTGTTGATTTTTTTCCACGATATGTCAGATGCATTAACTAAGAAAATACTCACTACTAGATCTTATGACTCGCACTCCTACTAATTCACGTTACTAATTCTTAGATTCACCATAGAGCTTATACTTTATCATTCACCCTTCAGGTGAGATGACTATGTTCCTGTCATGAATCCTGACGACACTCCTCGCTTCACTTCTGACGATTCACCATTTGCATTTCTGTCAGACGACAAAATAAACACCATTTTAGATTCACTTCCCACTGACAAAAATCTGTTGGCTAACGTATTCGAATCTGAAGAAGATTCTATACCTATTCCACAAACTTTCACTCGCACTTCATCTTCCACTTCCTCAACCCTACCGCTTGTTCCTCAATTCTCTCCCGATAACCGACGACCTAATCTCATTCGTCACATTCTGCAAAATTACTCTCCAAACCCCCCTGCCCCGACACTACCAACTCAACTTACCACGTATCCTGTAGCTTATTTATCAGGGAATTAATACATACTACGACTTCTGTTGTCCAACTTTGCCCCAATTGCAAAGAGTGTATACAAATACAAGAATTCACTTTAGCTCCTGTCTGATACATAAAGAGGCTGAATAAAGGCCCTTGCTGTTAAAATGTACATTCAATGCTTATTTTTACTATGTGTTCATACAGTGGCATCCGCTACTGTCCTTGCCCGACCAAACATCGGTGCCCTTCTCACGAAACACGGTTATGAAGCTAATGGTGCAGCAACGTGGCAAGTTATGTTTGCTGTCCCTCACCTCCAACTACCGACAACCACACCTCAATTTGGTATGTGTGACGATTCAATGCCTTTAGTGGTTTCCCCCAGCCGTAGAAGAGATATCTGTACTGCCCAAGGGTTTTGTAACACTTTCTGTTCACTCACAACAGCATATCGGAATTTGAATGATTCCTTAACGAATCATATTCACCGTTATTGGCGTTCTATGAAGAAGCTATGGCCTGTCCCTCAAGCTTCTGTATCCGAAAGTGGCAGACACAAATGTTCACTTCTCCCATTCGTAGGATCTTTTCTTGGTTCTGCGTTTGGAATAGTTATTGACAAACAGCGAAACAAGCTAGTTCGTAGAATAGACATGGTGGAGAGTAATTCTAAACGCTTCCAATTAAACCTTCATGCTCTACATGACCAAACATCCACCTTAGTCAGAGTTAGAAACGAATGATTAGATATTGTTTCTGACGGTGTAGTGAATAGCACACTGACTATTGCTTAATTGTTACAAAATAGTGTATAAATAAAGACATGTATCACAGACTTGAAATTGTTCAGGTACAAACAGACGCACAACGACTTCTGTTAAAGTCATTAGCTTACTTTACTTGCGCCAGTGTTTCTGAAATAGGACATATCCAAGCCCTCACTCTTTTAGAGTTAGAGGCAGGTGCAACATTCCTCGCTCTGGAAACTATTGCAAATAATAAACTTTCACCTATTTTAGTCCCTCCGGACGTTTTACCTAAGTCAATAAGACAAGTTGCTCGTTTATTACGTTTACAGTATCCAAATTTTAGATTGATGTATGATCAACCAAGTGCTATCTACGCAATACCAGGTGTCACAGCTCTTAGGAGTGACTTCCATCTTTATTTAGATGTTAGTTTACCCCTTATTGTAAAAGACAATGCTATCACTATTTACGAGGTATCCTCTTTCCCAATTCCTACTGGTAGTCCAAAACCAAATCAATTCACACGCATTACAGGTTTCTCTGAATTTATCAGGATATCCCGTGACAAGAGATTCTATATCGAATTATCTAGAGCTGACCTTACAGAATGTTTCGGCTCAGGTGTCCATATTTACGGGTACAGTTAAAGATATCATGTTATATTGTCAAGTTGACTACCTAGTTATGAAAACTCCCCCTCATGTTGTAAGAGATTTGCAAAACTCATCATTTCTAGCTATTGGACACAGTGAGCCATGGATTGTTTCATGTCAATTAGATGTTACCCCCACTGATGTAGAACCATGTTCATTTTGTACATTCACATTAAGATGCGGTGGCAGTATGCGATCGAGTTCTGGTGTTTACATTCCACCAAGTCTCACCCATTGTGACAACAAATTGATGACTCGTGTTGAGAAATCCTATACCACTAATTTACTGTATATCTCGCTCTTTCACCCTGTTTAACGATCCGCGTGAGTTGAGGCATGGCCAATGCTCCCCTCTATTTTACGACAACCCCATCAATTCCAACAACACATATATCAATTCCAACAATTGATTGAAGTGTACTGAAGATATTTGATAAATCAGATCTATCTTATATGTTATTTTATCTAGAAATATGGTTGTATTATATAAAGGAGAAGAATTTGATCAATTTGAACAAACTATCTGTGTGTGTCCATCAATTCCAACAATTCCAACAATTCCATCTAACCCATGAACCAATATAATTCAATATTGATCATACCTTCAGTAAGTATTCTATGTACAGACCTGCACAGTCCATAAGCTCTCTACATTTTACTACACCTATCTGGTCAACCCCAAATTTCTAGAAATGAGAAAAATCGGATGTATCTGAACCATTCCATCTTTGGCTACTTCCTATAAATTCCAACAATTCTATCAATGCGATCCATAGCATGTCGTGTACTTCTGTCTTTGATAAACTGGAAACCAATCTATCTGAACTTTCCTTACATATATTAAACAACCTGCTAATCTATTGATGGTGTTAATGAGGCCCACCTATGGTGAGTTGTGTAATTAATGACTCTATTGTTTCTATCAACCATTTCAATCAGTCCCCTTGTACTTGTTATAATCAGAATCAGATCAATCAGAACTAAGGCATATATGTCTATTTGTAATCTACCCCTTGACTGTTACCATCCTTTATGAAGGCTCTATCAGGAAAGGGGATGAAGCTCAGTCAAATGTTGCTCAAAAGATCAAGAATTCATTTGTGGAATGATAGTCCTGTCTTTTGTATGTGTTGGTATTATGTCATGCCACCTGGGATACCTACATCTACCCTCTGTCCTTCCCTCTGCTCTTACATACATCACCCAACTTGTGGTCAATGGTCTGTCAGAGCACTTTGAGGATGTGGTGCCACATCAAAGCATAACAGTGTAAACATTATGTAATAATAAACATAGGACAGGGTGTTCCTCTGACTATGATGGCACAGCTATAATCCTTTCATGTTAGCTAGAAATCTGCACATCCCTACAGCACACAAATTGATGTCTGCAGAGCTGTACTTCCTCAGTTCTCGCACAAATTGATCATGACTGATTGACAAAGTTGACACAAGCTTTACTTTATGTTGTTTTGACAAAAACTAGTGATCCTGGTAATATGTGCAGAGTAGATTTAGATTCTGTCACCAGCAGGTCAGTTGTGTGGCACTGTATGAGGCTTTCTTTGTGGGATGCATGTTAGTACTACAATTACTACTAGAAGTAGTTACTCACATGATTATCTTGCATGGGAAATTTAGACAAAAGCTTGTAGGTAGATTTATTAAAAGTTAGATGTGTTTGATTGCCCTCACAGCAGGGTGGTTTCATGCCCCTGTGCCAGAGATGACAATCTGCCATTTGTCTGATATTATCAACACCTCATGAGATATTGATATCGTTTTATCCAACTTCCAGAATTTGTCACCTCCAGATATATATTACTCTCAATCCTGACCATCTTTTCTGCCGACATCCTAGTTTAATTTTGTGACAATTAGAATTTTGATGAAAGCATGAAAGATCAAAATCATTATTCAACTTTTTTTCTTGGATTTACCATTTTAAAAAAAAAAGAAACTTTAAGATTTATTAATACTATAGATATGCTAATAATTATATGATTTCTAGAGGTATTTTTTCAGCAAAGATTTGTATATTGCAAAATATTATGTCAAAGAAATAAGGTAAAAATCATCTTGATGAGATGATGTATAACAGTAACATTCTAAGATCAAAATGTGTACAAAATATCACCAAGTGACAAAGCAATCTGATATCATGTGGCATCAGTGTAGTGTCCATGGTGGTGGAGCACCTGTCACACCTCACAACTTGCAAAGAGCCTTTATCAATTATATAGGGTCTTTTCTGAATGTGTAATCATAACATTTGACAAGGTGGTGTGCTTGAAAACTAATTCTGGGTGATGAACCCTGATGACTTTATTGCCCCATTTAGCCACAGGTGTTCTGTAGAATGGGAGTCGATTCAATTGATGGGATAGATATACATATTGTTGGAAAGATGGGATTGATGGTGTATTGCTTGGGTCTTTGGCAATGGATGCTTGAGTTAGATGGTCCAGACCTAGACCTACATTCATTAGGTGTTGATGACTTTGAGTCCCATCAAGGTATGTTAATAACCGATCTTAATCGGACTGCCTCGGCGTGGAAAGAAGCTCAATTACCCTATATTGACCCCTCATGGTCACTACCAGGAGGCCTTACCATATCTGACGATATGAGTTGGCTTCGCCTCCTCAATACAGCAGGTACAGGTTTAGCGATAGGTTGTGCAATTTGTTTATCTATTCTCTATGGAAGATATGAACATCTTAAGAAGACTATTCTGTTGTTTCAATTTAGTCAAGTCCCAGCTGCGGACGCTACTTCTTCCTACACAGGAATAATTAGACAGGAATTAATAGACTTAACGTGTTTGACGTATTTAGCGTCACCATCCTGATCATTGTTATTATTGTGTTTCTCCTCCGTAAAGCTCATGATTCATATCAAAATAGACATGATTTGACTTCTGTTATGCGACTGTTTGACTGAGAGACTAAAAGCCCTCAAACTTAAGTATTACTCAAATTATTTTCGGGCACCTCTTGAGTCGTCCTTTTAGTCACTGAAATTTTGACCTTTCCTGGTTACATAAAGGTCATCCCTGGTGAAACTATGCCAAGTGCTGAACTTTCCAATGGATGTTTCCATACACATTTGGTTATCGATTGGAACCTGACCATGTTGAAGGATTTACACCACGAACTTAAGTTCCACATGCCTTCTGTTATCAGTGTTCCATTTCATCTCAAAAATGTCTTATCCACTCCACATGCACTTAATCTCTTGATTGGAAGCGATGGTTATAACATACTCCACAATTTACCTTCCGATTTACCTCTTCGTCCTCTTGGACACATGTTCACTCCTCTTTATAGGAAAGCGCCATCATCACCAATTGACCCCCGTAGACAGACAAAGAATGGCATATCCAAGTTCAATAGACCAAAATTTCCATCCCTTGATCAACATTGTGAAGAACATTATGACCCGAAGGTTGAACAACTTGAGAATATTCTCACTCCAGCTAGGTCTACGCCTTGCCTGACTTTTTAGGAACCTGCTGTCAAAAAGGTCAGATGGGAAGATCATGCTCGAACCAAGAGCATGGATAATGATATTCCCATTGGTTCAGAAGGAAAAACATAAGTCATTTCGATATAGCTAAATCCAAGCTGAAGAACAATCCATTCACCCCCCAGTTTCCCTTTCAGAAATAGATACATCCAGATGTTCGATTTTTTCACAATATCACGTAAGTATGTCTGTCAACACAACTCATCCACAGGTAAGTTCTTCTTCTCGGAATAGTCACACTATATCCATGGAATCTCTGAAATTCTAAATTGACTTGCAGGAATTGCGGCATCTTGCTGCTAATGTGTGTGAAGCCCCAGACCACACTATTCCTCTTCCATAATTTCTCAGATTTCCAAAAAGTTAAAACTTACACAGCCCTTACTGGTTTATTGGCTTACTATGTTCTATGCATAGATAACGCCATGTGTGATGTTTGTTTCCAAATTAGTAAACCCTGTTGCAATAACTGTTCGGACAAACTAGCTGTCCAATTTCTAAAATTATTTCATTGGTCCCATCCAATGTCATGGTGCTATGCCGAATGTGTTGTTCGACGAACCTTAACCTATTTCAAACATCTAGGCAAAGATAAATATTCGGTTAAGTACTTCAGAGGTTTGACTGCTCTAGGCCCATGGATATCTTGTACTATGTTAACTACTACTTGAAATTTGGATCATACATAGTCTCAACCTGTAGTTTAATCCATTAAGTAGACTCCATGTTTACTGGTGCGATTGCGCATGTCACCTTGAACAGTTAATTGTTTATGCTTCTTTCTTTTCACTCCCTTGACTAATATTTCTTTTTTTTTTGGTTGCTCATTTGTGGTTCAGATTTTCTACTTTCACCCGCAATTAGTACAGATGTGTTTTTGCTAACTTGCATTCTATATGTTGTGTTATGTTATCTGTTTCAGATGGTAAACCCACAAGACCCAGAAGACTTCATTGAACATCACCAGGCGTGAACGATTCTTCATCAAAGTAGGTAGCATGCTTCTGACTGACTTCCCTATGGAGGAAAAATTGACCTTTGAATCGGTCATCTCTCATCGTGTGGGTGACGTAGCTCTAGAAGGATCCGCCAGATTGCTTCCGCGTTTCATAAGCATTCCGCTGGAGTGCGCCCCTAACAGGCGAGTACTGTTTTTCCATGACTTTCGCTCGTTCAAGCATGTAGTTCTTGAAATCCACACTTCTTGTGGTTTAGGACTATACAATGTTATCCCTGGAACACATAAATCTTTTTATATGACCTTGCGTGAAGTATGCCATTTTGCATACTTTCCGGATCTCATCAGAGTTGTCCCTCTCAAGTCACAGAAACAATTAGTCATTTTCTCAAATGATCTTTTAGACTCATGGCCCCGATCCAAAATTTTTTCACCTTCCCCCACTCTTAGAATTGTACGCCCTGATCCATTCTTTTGAGAGTATGGATTTTTCCATCTCCCATTCGTCCCCACATGTTCCCTTCCGGACGCCGTGTTGTATAAGACCATATCAGACACCCCCTTTAGCAATTCAGATGCCCTGTTCATTAGAACAGCCGCCAACAGTTCTTCTAAATCAATTCATGCCCTACCTGTGATTCCTAAAGATCACATTGACTCTCTTTATCCCTTACCTTTATCACCCCCTCATCTCCAAAACCTAAACTCTGTTTACATAAGATGGATAGTATTCGTCCCCCCAAAACTTGGCCTTTAAGTCTTCCTCCCCCCCCCCCATCACTTGGCCATTTAATACTTCACGTCAACCCCTCTGTTGGGATTGTATTTCACGTCCTTCGTCCCCACCTGTCCCCGAAATTAAATCCACATGGATTCCAAAATTAAAGTAAATTATTTTAATAATACTATATTTATTCACATCTTAAATAACACATTTTTACATTTTCAAATAATTTATCCCAATACCCCTTGTAATCCCTTTAAATCTAGTTACTTTTGAATACCCCTATAGTCCTACGTGTTTCATAACGGTACCTTACCAGTCCGTAAATGGTTAATTATCTTTTGGAATGCAACATATGTTCGCTAAATTCCACTAGAATAAGGTTCAGCACATAGTATTTTTATCCTTTTGAATATCACAGTTAGTGTTCAGAACCATTTTTAAGGTCCACGGCTTTATGCGCCGATTTCACACATGTTGATTTTGCAATTGCTTGTTGCCAATCAGCACTTTATGACTTTAAATTTTCACACCAAGTTCCAAATTTGTTACCCGCATATGAGACGATGCCACGTCACGCATTGTCAAGAACTCTTATCACTTTCCTTGCATCAGTTACCATGTTGCTTTAAAAAGGCACATATTATATTGCCTTATGGTTTCACACCATTTGAAGGTTCACGTCGCCTCACATTTCAGTGTGACATATTCCAAATTTATGACTGTTTCTCTTGGCATTTCTCACTTTGGTACACGTGTAGGAACCAGCCTTCTCACGTCACAGTTCACATTTGATGCCCTCTTGTCACATTAATAGTCCCTCATTACTGATCCACAAAACCTCAAGTTTATATTTCTATAAAGTATCTTACCCTGTTCCACTTTTAAAGAACATTATTTATATTTTGACAGAGCAATTACATCTCACTTTTGTTGACATCTCCTTTCACTTCACAGCCCTATCTCAGTGTGGAATACTGAGATGTTCTGTTTATGATCTGTCATCACTTTGCATGACGTGTATTCTTATGATAGTGACACATAATGATTCAGTTTTTCAGTCTCTTGGTGCTAGATTGCATCAGTTGCTGATTAACGATGTGAAGAATGGATTCTTCTCTTGAAGTTCTTTGGAATGACAAACTACCTTTCTAACTGATTTTTTCTACTCTCTTCAAAATTCTTAAAAAAAGCATGAAACTTTTCTGTTTCACACTCAACAACAACAACAACATTCATGTTTATAGGAAAATTTCACATGATCCACATTTACATGACACCACAGTTCCTAGAATCTTGAAAACATATGATCCCAATTTTGTCATAATTTTGAACTTTTCACAAATTTTGCTACTTTTGGAATATTCAATTTTGAATTTTGAAATTTTGACTAAATTTTTTTAGAGTGACACAGGTAAATCATTCATACTCATAACAACAACTGATAATAACAATCTTGGATAAATACAATTGAGTAAATACAACTAACATAACTATCCAACACTAACATAACAAAACTACTTAACACTACTTTAACCTTGATAACTTGAACAAACATTCTGAATAATAATACATTCTCATTCAGGCACGAATCACAGTGCCACCAGCCTCAATCACCTGAGGAAATTAAAGACCCAACAATCCAAAATATATACCCTACCCCAATCTACTCTAACCCTCCCAACCTTCTCTAACTGAGGAACGTTTTCTCCCTCCACTTCTTCTACTGGCTCTCCCCACACTATTCTTCTCCAAGCCAGCCACAACTGAAACATAAAAGTCATATTTACAGTTCTCTTCATCTTACTCTTTGACCCTCAATTACATTTTACTACGCAGGCTATTTCAGATTTTACTTGCCTGACATATGAATTTTTCATGATTTATCTCAATTTAAACATTCCATTTACATATTCAATCCTGATGAATTTATTCAATTTTTTCCTATTTTTACTGAGATTTATTCATAACTCTTTCACCCCCAGATACGTTATATTTTTTCTCTTACCCCATTTCGTTATATTTTAACATTATACCATTTAGAATTGACCACAGTCTACATTATGCTTTACATTTCAATATTTAATCTTCTTGTTCTCTTCCAGCTTCACGATTCAACTTTTTTCTCAAAACATTATCTTTTTTGCAATGTTCATTCTGTTAGCTACGCGACCCAGCTTTTGACCTTTTGACCTCTGCATGAATATGCATATTTAATCAATGGACCAATGACGTCTTGATACGTTAATGAAAGTTTTCATCTTTGAACACGAAACATCTTCCAAATTAATGACAAAAACATTAATTTTCTTCTATTCTACCTAAAATATTCGTCTCTTTTTCCGAAATAGAAAACTACAAATGTCCGTCGATATTTGTGCTGGACCACGTTCAATCGCTTTTGGTGATGTGCATTTTCGTCAATTATTTTCGATCACTTTATCGGACAAGGTAATTTCTATTTAATTTCCAAAATATCCAAAATGACCAATATAACGTCATGGCTTCACGTTCACGTGAGCATCTTCCTTATGCGACCACTGACAACTCTGTCCTTTTTATCAATTTATCTACATATCACCCCGGTCCTTCCTACATATTTATATTTGCAATTAATGCCCTAGACTTTCGAAATTTTACTTTCAAAAGTTGTCATATTCTCTGATGACGACGGCACATTGCCGACGCCATCACATGCATCAACATGCATCAACTATTTGAAAAGTTGAATAAAAATATGTACTTACGTCCACTCCCAGCATGATTAGTTCCACGAGGAAGTGTCCCAGGTCATGCCATGACCACCTCCCCATCGCCAGATCCTCCAGGAGGCCCGCAAAAGCCTCCTCGGTGAAGTTAAATCTTCCTGGCATCTTGTCTGATTGAAAGTTTTGTCAGAAAGTATCTGTACATGAGCCCCCCACACTGTTGCACTCCAAATTTTAAGTCTTGATCAGCATTTTTACTTAAAAACAATTAATCACAAGTATCTGTCATCACTCCAACAAAACTGACTGTTGTATATTTATTATTTTTTCTCACATCTTTTTATAACAATGGTATTCCCCTTACCGACAGCTCACATCACACAGCCCTGTGTGATCCACATGTTGGTTAATCATTTTTTCACTCATGTAGTTTAACGTTCTCAGTCCCCTTCATCAAATTACTTAAATTTCTTTGACAGATAGTTCTCAAATCGTCCTTTATACACACATATTCAAAAACTATTCACATATCTTAATTGAATAATATTACAATACTTTATCTGTTTAAACATCAATTCTCACTGTAAGATTTTTTTTTTTTGACAAACATTCATACTACTTCTTGATATCATTTTGTATTTTGAATGTACTAAATTTCATACCAAGTTCTATTATACCAGCAATACATCATTTTAATAAAAATGACTGTTGTAAACTCTTCACTACTTTCTAGTACGTACTTGTAACAGAAGTCAGATAGGATTTACACTTCTCTGTTAGGTAATAGTTTCACTATTACATTAGACTATGTTGTCATAATTTCAATCTTGTACTGAGTAAACACTCCTTGTGTTATATGTTGTCTTAATTGTTCTGATATATTTATATAGGTAGCCGTATTACGCTGATAAACTACAAAGATCACGCCTTAATGTTGTCCTAGACACTGCGTCCGCGCTTGTCGGCAGTTACATCCTTAAGATTAGATTGAGTGGCATAAGCGCCACCTAGACGTCAAGGTTCCGCTTTCTATTTTGAAAGAACAGGTTACACGTAATTTATTCTCTTTTTCTAGACCTTTTAGTGATTAATGTTCGATGTGTTTATGTTGTGTATGTTTAATAATTGATCTATTATATACTTTTATCTTTTCCAAATGACCAACAGCCATCTACAATAGCAAATTCTTAGGTACACAGACTGTAAGGTATTATCGTTCATTTATATTTTATTTATTTGGCATGAATTTATTTTCCTGTACTCATGCCCTTGATGTTTGATGTATCAATTATACATACCTACCAATATTACTATAATTCTTGCTTACTGTATTTTAACTTATACTATGTCGTTGTGAATTCATTCCATTAACAACTTTCCTTCATCATTTTCCCAATGATTCAGTTCATTGATGGCTGCAATAGCCATTAGGGTTCTGCGCATGCGTTGAGAGTGGAATGGCGGCTTTCATTTGAGCTCCGATAAAATCGTCCTTCTTGGTCGATTTTCTGGAGTCTATTGCTAGTCTAGCGCCTCACTTTCTCGCAGAGAACCCGGTCTATACAAAGGTCTATCTGATATCGGACTTATTGCAAGCTCTGACGGCAGTTTTGATTGGAAATCCGCTCGCGAGGGCGGGATCATACTGTGTTGTCTTTGCGAGGCACCGCGCTCACGAGTATCCACTCTTTGCTGCCAGTGTCGAGTGCTTGGTCTGATACCTTATACCCTCTGTATTCATTAAACTTGTTGCTCCTGGTGTCTAGAATCACCTTCAGACCCATTAGCGACATATTTTTGTTACTACAGTGATTTTCGGGCTTGTTCCGACGGTGGTTGTTGATACACAAACAAGGGGCTACTACCAGCCATTTTTTCTTGTTGTGACGCACCACCCGCTGTCCAATACACACTTGCAAGCAACTACGTAAGTGGTTCTTTCTTGCAATATACCTATTTATAGGTACATATACCAATCTAATTTGCACGCTATACGTGTCTGGAAACATTTTCAGACGCTTCTAGAAGCAAATTCGGTATATTAAACCATTATACAGTGTTTTTTCGGACTTGTTCCGACGGTTGAAGAACAGAGTACTCGTTACCTGCTCCACCACGCTGTTCAAACCAACTAAATTGCAAGCGGCTACACAAATAGCCCTTTCTTGCATTTCAACGCCTGGGTATTTATTTGCCTGTGTCGAGTGCCTGGTCTGTTACCTTATACCCCTCCGTATTCCAAACAACAACTTTTGCAGCTACCTTCTGCAGACTTTCCATTTTACGTTTAAGATAACAATCGTAGCTGGCCCACTATTTGGCCTCCCTTCTGCGATAATCTTAAACAAGTTATCAGTGCAACGTCTACCTTCCTTGTGGACTCCCTTTTGCCTGAGTGTACTTACTACCCCCACGATCTTTGTGGACCTTTGGTAGTTATTTGTGGTATATACCTACGATAATATACACATTGGCCAATATTTAATTTTTGGTTAAATTTCTACAGAATATTTGTTGTGCAGGACTACATCTATTTATAGCGTCCCACAACTATTACAGTAGTTCAAAATACAGAACGTGTCAAGCTCTCATATAGCAGCTTGACCCGTACTATACATTCTTCATTGAGCTGAAATAATCCTTAAACAAGGGATTACCTACCTGTTCAATGCTACACAATCATGGCTTTGTGTGTATATGTTCGTGTTTTAACATATACAACAAGATTTCTAACACAAATATTGAGACTCTATCCTTGCCCCACAATGGTATAGGATCGAGAAAAGTACTGTTATGTGATGACCATGCGAGCACGTTTAAGAAGAATTCTTCTCTGAGACATATTAATTTTAATATCATCTCAGTTGCCCAATTTCAATCATTACTTAACATTGTTGCTAACTCAAATATTAATATATTCGAGTCTGAGAATGAAATTGAACTGTTCCCTTGTCAGTTTCGATGGGTGCTTGATACTTGTGAATACATAAAGTCGAACACACTACTATCCGTACATGGGGCAAGCAAGCTAAATTGTCAGTTCAATTTTGTTAGATATACACAAATATCGCACCCAACGCATCTTTATTGGGAAAACATATTTATTCTGCCTCCTCGGCCACAAAAACATAGACTGAACAACAAATATGTTGAGAGTCCATGCAATTCGTCAAAATCATGCAGTTTTGGCAAAATTATCAGAGGGGGCGTTTTTCGTGGTAGGAATTGCGTGGTTGGCAAACCTCCAAAAAATAAACATAGGTGTCGCCACTCTCCTGCCAATGAAAACAGCATAGATACCGCTAATTTCTTCTCTCCGCTTCTAGAGAGCTCAGAAACGCAAACAATGCCACCAACAGATGGCACTGCCCAACATGCACATACAGAGGGCGACACAAACCCTACCACTCAGAATAGGGGGCCTGATGTTGCTAAACTAAATAACCACATTCAAATTGGTTCTTGCAACATTCAAAGCATTACGCATAAGGTTCTTTTGGTCAGAGATTATTTCTTTCAAAATAACCTACACGCTCTCTTCATAACCGAGACTTGGTTAAATGAGTCTGATGATAGGGTAAAAAGGGAACTTGAAGGGGGGTCCCTGAAGTTCCACTCTTTTCCCAGGAGAGGGCGCTCCGGAGGTGGGTTAGGACTTCTCCACCGGGTGGAGCTCCCTTTCAAAACCAACTCTGTAAACCCTCCAGTGGTTAAAACCATGGAATTGATGGAATCATCCATCCTGCTTAAAGGAAAAAAACTTACCCTTGTGACTATTTACAGACCTGAGCCATGTGAAAGGAATAGATACACCTATTCCGAGTTTTATGATGAATTCACTCAACTGGTTGCTCACTATGGCTCGTTCAATCATGAAGTAATTTTCCTGGGTGACTATAACTTCCATGTAAATAAGCCAGATAAGCCTGATGTGATCAAATTTATGGATATTCTTTCTACCTTTGACTTAGATCAATGGGTGACTGAGCCTACTCATAGATTAGGCAACACCCTTGATCTCATTATTACCTTCAAAGGTAATAAATCCTTCAAAAGTCATACAGTAGACGAATATATCTCTGATCATAAAATGATCATTTTAGACATGGGGATCACAGCCCCTAAAATCCCTAAAAAAGCTATCAAATATAGGAATTTTAGGGACCTAAACATGGATTCGCTGAAAAATGATATCAGGTCCCTGACAAATAGTAGCTCACTCTGGGACAAACTATCCCTCAGTGAATTAGTGGACTACTATGATAGGGAGCTTACGGTACTAATGGATAAGCATGCTCCTTTCAAGCATGCCAGAGTTACCCAACGTAAACCAGTACCCTGGATGAGCAACCAATTAAAGCACGAGAGATCTCTCAAGAGGAGGCTTGAGAGGAAATGGAACAAAACCAAACTCCAGATTGATAAGGAATTATATAATGTTCAAAGAAACAAATATAACTCCATACTGAAATTGGCTCAATCCAATTATTTCTCTAATTTGGTTGAAGAAAACAAGCATGACCCTAAAAAACTATTCAGGGTTATTGATACGGTCATGCACAAGAATAAGGACACCCCAATGCCCGAAACCAACTGTGAAGTCGCTTTGGCTGAGAGGTTCAATGACTTTTTTCTTGAAAAAATTGAGAAAATTCGCTCTGATATGGACAATAATCCACAAATGACTTTCCCACCACCAGGTGACACTACGAACAATAGTGATGCTCCGGTGACAGAATCCCTTGATAGATTTCTCCCCTTATCCAATGAGGAGGTGCGTAAATTAATCAGAGGGTCTGCGAATAAGTCATGTGAGCTGGATCCAATCCCTACATGGTTACTGCTCAACATCCTGGATGATCTTATACCTTTAATTGCATCCATTATAAATAAATCCTTAATGGATGCAACAGTGCCAAATAACATGAAGATGGCCATAATCACACCCTTACTGAAGAAATTGGGTCTGGAACTGATCGAATGTAACTATAGACCAGTTTCAAACCTTACTTATATCTCAAAGCTAACTGAAAGGGCAGTATCTGAGCAATTGATTCCCCATCTGGTAAGGAATGGTCTTACTGATAAGTTTCAATCTGCCTACAAGAAGTATAATAGCACAGAGACTGCCCTAATCAGGGTACAAAATGACATCCTTCGGGATCTAGATGAGAAAAAGTCGGTAATCCTACTTTTGCTAGACCTGTCTGCTGCCTTTGACACCATTGACCATCAAATCCTGCTCAACAGATTGGAGGGTAGATGTCATATCAAAGGTCATGCTCTTAATTGGATACGGTCATACCTAAGTAACAGGAAACAATGTGTCAAAGTTGGAATGAAAAGGTCCTCTGTAAAGGACATAAAGTATGGGGTCCCACAAGGCTCAGTCCTTGGTCCTATTCTTTTTACCATATATATGACACCTCTTGCAGACATCTTGGGTAAATATGGTCTAAACTACCATATCTATGCGGATGATACCCAGATTTACATCCCCATTGACCATTGCTCTGCCAGGCAGGCCGAAATCAGCAGATGCAGATTGGAAGAATGTGTCTGTGAGGTCAGGGACTTTCTGATTTCAAATAAAATGAAAATCAATGATGGCAAGACTGAGATGCTAGTATGTACTGACAGGTACAATACTGCCAATCGTGGCAGTGTCCCTAACACTATTAAGGTGGGCAGTACTGATATATCGCCTAGTGACTCAGTAGTCGACCTCGGCGTCACTCTAGACTCTAATCTAGACATGAGGGCTCAGATAGCAAGGATGTGTAAGAAGGGCTATTACCACATCCGGAATCTGTCGGCTATCAGAAATTGTCTAGACGAGAAAACGGCTATAACACTTACCCATGCGTTTGTCACATCCACATTGGATTATGGTAATGGCCTCCTTGCTGGCCTTCCAAATACTGACATCAAGAAGTTGCAATACCTACAGAACTCTGCAGCTCGTGTAGTGGGTAAGATCAGGAAGTTCGATCATATATCTGAGAAACTGAGGGAGCTGCATTGGCTCCCAGTCCAGGCCAGGATTGATTTTAAGATCCTTCTTATAACCTGGAAGGCATTAAATGGTAAGGCGCCTCCTTACCTACGTGATCTACTCCTTGTCAAACAAGGGGAGAGGTCTCTCAGATCAAATGATGGTACTTACCTTCAGGTCCCTGGGACTAGGCTCAAGACAGTGGGCAATAGAGCCTTTTCATCAGTAGGGCCGAGACTGTGGAATCAACTTCCTAATGAGATTAGAACAAGTAGATCAGTTGTATCCTTCAAGAGTAAACTGAAAACCTATCTCTTCAGGAAGCATTTCCCTGACACAGCGCTATGAACAGACTTGTCTGGTATACGCGCTATAGAAATTTTGTTATTATTATTATTATTAGAGCGTTCTGGTATGGCTTGCTCCTTCTGTTCGGTGATCCCGAATATTTTTTTTTTAAAAGTGTGTCTGATCCTAATGTATTATTACCAATTTTGAAACATGATATGATTGAAACAAACAAACCACTTACGTTAAAACCTTTGGAGAGTGCTATTACCAGTTCTCAGAGTATTCTGTTTGACTGTTCTTCGGAATGGTTTTCGCTTTCACGATATTTGTTAGTGCTTTCCTGGCTTCTTCTTGATATTCTGTATCAATTGATTTCACTTCCTCGTGACATCCGTCACATTGCTTGTAGAAATGTGCCTACAGGTTTTCTTGACCCAGTCCCGCATATCTTCCAGGATCAACCACGAATCAAGCACGTGTTAGCAATTGGTAATTTTCCTCATCATTTTCATATTGACATAAGCTGACAGCTTCACAGCTGTAATTACCCAAAGTAAGCTTTATCATTCATTTTATACACCCCTGTTGTTTGATCCCTAGATTTCTGTTGAATGATTGTTACCTATCGGAAGAGCATCGATCTCTTTTCAGACAGATTGTTTCTGTTTGATCTTACACGCCAGCTTTACCAGCTGCAGTGCAATTGTTTGTCATCATTACCAAACAAAATACGAGAAGATTTACCTCCCTTTATATAAAATAAATCTTTGCCATCCAATTGGAACCCCTCACATTCTGTCACTATTTCAGAAAGCTATGTTCCAGTTGTGTTCCAGTTGTGTTCCAGTCTTCCTCTTGTTGTAGCAATTGTTGTTGCAATTGTTGTTACAATTGTTGTTGCAGTTGAACCTGTGTTGCCGATTTTTGCAACTTCTCTGAGGAATGGACTCGTTTGTTGTTAAATTTAATCACATACATTTTTTTTCATTCAGATTCCTTATAATGTTAGCTTATGAATAAGGGGGGTTAAAGTTGGGGAGCCGTTAGGTGTCGCATTAGTCAGGTCAGGGGTCACACCCAGTAGGGGTGTCCAGTAGCCTAGCAACGGCGCGTGGTCACGTGGTGGTCTTGAGCATTGGCCAGCGGGCCAATTCAAAATCATTCTGTTGCTGACCACCGCTCTCACCACCAGGGAGCAGCAGCGCACTATGGGCCATCTTGGCAGCCCAAGGAAGCAGTCCTCATACCAGGGTTGACCCCACTGCCGTCAGTGCACACACCCCCACAGTTGGGCGGTCCGGTCCCAGGCTTGACTAACGTCGACAGTGTAACAGATTTTTCCAAGCTATGTAAAGTGCAGAGCACCCCTGAAAAGACTGTCAAAGCTGCGTTACAGGGTGAGTTTATCCATATTGATGACTTTTTACAGAATTTGCATATGCCATCTGATAACATCAATAACATTGAGTCTTACATGGATAACACCGGGGCCATAGCCTATCGCCAGAAGAGACAACGCAGGCGGGTTTTTGATTTGTCTAGTTGGCTGGAGGCCTGGGGGGAGTATGAGCGCTTAATGGTTCACCAGCATGGGTTATTCATTTATGACCAAATGGCGGACTACCGCAGGCAGATAACGTCCTGGGAGAAACGTTATAAATGGTATAACGTTGCTACCCTGGACATGAGACATAGGTTAGAGCTCAGTAAGGTATCGATAGAATCTAGTAAGATAAACCCACATTTGGTTTACACCATTCTCGACACAACAGCAGTTAAGGCTAACGTCCAGACATGCCCACGTTGCATGTCTGTTGACCATGTTAGGCAGGCGGATTGCCCCTTTCCCAGGGCGGCGTCGGCGGGTTATCTCCCGCCGACGCGTGAATCCAGCAAGACGCGCCAGGTACAGACTGAAATCTGTAACAACTACCAGACCCTTAAATGCAACTTTAAGGGCTGTCGCCACCTTCACGCCTGCAGGCAGTGTAAAGGCCCCCTCCCATTTGACACCTGTATTAAGCAGGGCAAATGCGCAGCCGGTGGCGTCAAGCTCGTTTCTCAAACCTGAGTTCTGGCGTCACTGGTTGCAGGACTACCCCGATAGGGCGTTAGCCAAGGAGCTATATGACAGGGCCTGCGTAGGTGTGAAGATAGGCTACACAGGTAAGCAGTTTAAGAGGATTTCCCCCAATTGGCAGTCTAGTTTGATATTTAAATCAGAAGTTACTAAGTTTGTCCGGGACAACGTTGCTTTAGGTAGGGTCGAGGGTCCCATTAGGGACCTCCCCACTAATTTTAGGGTCTCACCGTTAGGGGCCTTCTCAAGAAAAGACAAGTCAAAAATCCGTGTTATCCATGATCTCTCCTGGCCACCGGGCTGGTCTATTAATGATGGCATTGATGGGGATAATTATTCTTTAATATATGCTACTGTGGACGACGCCGTGCGCCGCATCCAACAATACGCCTTCCAGAGCATCAAGATTCATCCCAGCCAAAGACACTTACTAGGTTTTATGTGGCCGGACGATAATGGTAATGATGAGTATTTTCAAATGGCCTGCCTGCCTTTTGGCCTGCGTAGCGCCCCCAGGCTATTTGATGACTTTGCATCCGCCCTGGAATTTATATATAAGAAGCGTGGAGCGTCCAGGGACACGATCTACTACCTGGACGATACAATGTGCATTGATGGCAGCAAGTCAGCTTGTCAGAAATCATTAGATATAGTCTTGGAGACATCTAATATGGCTGGGTTTGAGATACAGCACAAGAAAACGTTAGGCCCATCTAAGGTCCTGGAGTTTCTTGGGATAGTCATAGACACTATAAAAGGCCAGCTTAGGATCTCTGAGGAAAGGATGCAGGAAGTGTTAGCCAACTTAGAGGACCTGGGTAACGCCAGATACGCCACCAAGCGGACACTTCTCTCAATCACAGGGAAACTAACGTTCTGTTCTAAAGTTGTCTCTGGGGGAGCCATCTTCACGAGAAGGCTAATACACTTAGCCAAGAAGGCAAAAGCTCTACATCATAAAATCAGATTGTCTCATGAGGCCAGAGCTGACCTTGCATGGTGGAAGCGTTGCATACGTTCACACAACGGCGTGACGTTGTTTCCCTCAGCTTGGTCTATGCAGGATGCACATATTATATTTACTGATGCCTCCGACCTGGGCCTGGGTGTGGTATATGAACAGTCCTGGACTTTACTGCCGTTCACCAATAACTTTGCCTGGGTTAAGGAAAAGACTATAGCATGGCGTGAACTGATGGCAGTTGTTGTAGCGTTAGCCACATTTGGCCCTCGCCTTGCCTATAAGAAGGTAGCCATGAACATAGACAACACGGCAGTGTGCTTCAGTATCAACGACAGGAAGTCTAAAGATCCAGGCATGATGAACCTCATACGTTCACTGTATTATTACACTAGTATTTATAATATTGACTACAGGGCATTTCACCTGGGGACAATGTACAATGGCCCTGCTGACGCCCTCAGTAGGATGGATATCCAGAGGTTCAGGCACTTAATGCCCAACAGTGAGGGGCTATGTACACCCCCTGTTAATATCTTGTATGATTATTGACTAACTGGCCCGTTTGGGCAGAAGCAATGTAAAAGGGGTCAATTTAAGTAGATTAAACTATATTATATTATATTATATTATATCATATTATATTATAGGTGTATTATAAAGTGTATTTAAGTATGGTGGCTAATAGGCAATCATATATTTATATCTTATTATATTATTAATTTTATATTATATTATTTATTTACCCACTAGCTGGTCGGATTCTCATAAGAGTCACCTTCAGGGTCTGCTACGCAGGCACCCGTTAGCCCGCAGGCGACGTAGCGTCACGTCATCATTGGTATCTCACTGAACACATTGTTCACCTTTTTCTTGCATTTATATACTTTGTAGAATTGGACAGGAGAATAGAGACGTTAGTCCACAGCGGTCTTAGGCCAAACACTCGGAGCACATACAGCTCTGCCCAAGCTACGTTCTGCAGGTTCTGCTATCAGCATGGTCTTCTCCCCATGCCCGCAGATGAGCTCACAGTTCTGAGGTTTATAGCTTATACAAGCTCCCTCACAGGTAAAGGCAGACAGGGACTGGCCCATAGCACCACTCACGTATATCTTGCTGCCATTAGGTCCATGCATGTAACCAATGGCCTAACACCCCCTCCAACTAACACCCCCAGGGTACAACTAGCCCTTAGGTCTATATTCGCCAACTCCCCCCCGCCTCTTCAAAAATTGCCCATTAAGTTCGACCTTCTCCACTTAATGCTTAAATCACTCCCTATGAGCTTAGATAGCCTAGCTTGGTCTGCTGCCCTAACACTTGGTTTTTTTGGATGCCTCCGGGGGGCGGAGTACACCGCCGTCAGTCACTACCCCACTGGTAGAATCATCTCCCCACCCCCACCAGTCTCGGCCGTTAGGTTTGGCTCCCAGGCAGGTCTTAAATTTATGTACTTCTCAGTTTCCTCTTCCAAAACATCCCCCCATGGTTTTAAAAAAACAATAGGTTGTTCCAGGCACAAGATATGTGCAGTCTGCATGATGTGGGACTATTTATCTGCTCGAGCGCGGATAGCGCGCATAGGCCATAGCGCCCCACTATTAGCTCTGGGTTCAGGCGCTCCAATCACTAAGCAGGCCCTTAACGCCACTATCAAGTCTTTTGTCAGTGCCCTAGGGAAGGACCCCGCAGGTTACTCAACCCATAGTTTAAGATGCGGATCAGCATCTCAGGCAAACATCAATAATTGGGAGGATGCCGACGTTTCAAAGTTAGGTTTATGGCGTTCTCAAGCTTATAAGCTATATATTAGGGAAAATCATCAGAAAGAAATTAACTTCTCCACAAGATTAGCACACAACAATTAATTACCTCCTACAATACATGGGCTTTAATATTTCATATAAGTATATATAATATTAATATGGGTTCATTCATGTATTGTCAATCATAGGCATTAGTCATACATTAGCGTTTATGTAATTGTGAATGTAATGTATTATTTATGTATATGTGTGGTTAATTAAGATATTCTATGTATGTTTGTATGATTATCTAGCGTTAATGCCACAGGTAGCCGCCAGATGGCGCGGCGGTCAATAAATGGTATAGCATTAATGTAACGTTAGGTAAGCCTGGTTGTGGTAGATTTAGTAAATAAATCAATTGTGTGCAAATTAAGTATTTTGTTCTCGGCTCCCAGTTCTTTAATGTTAGCTTATGAATAAGGGGGGTTAAAGTTGGGGAGCCGTTAGGTGTCGCATTAGTCAGGTCAGGGGTCACACCCAGTAGGGGTGCCCAGTAGCCTAGCAACGGCGCGTGGTCACGTGGTGGTCTTGAGCATTGGCAGGCGGGCCAATTCAAAATCATTCTGTTGCTGACCGCTCTCACCCACCTTCCCACCCTTTTAGCAGGATGAGTGTTAATTTAATATGTAATATTCCATATTATGGGTATTTGGGTATTATACCGCCTTATGGGTTCATTCATGTATTGTCAATCATAGGCATTAGTCATACATTAGCGTTTATGTAATTGTGAATGTAATGTATTATTTATGTATATGTGTGGTTAATTAAGATATTTTTTGAAAAGTGCTAAGAGTAATTTTCCAAAGAGCTACTTGGTTTAGTGTTTCACTAAAGTGCTCTTTGCAATTCTGAAGAGAAATTTTACCTCTTTGATGCAAGGAGCTCTCTGCTTCCAAATATGGCGGGGAAAAAGTTATGGGGGGACAAAATATGATGTTACACTGCCAGGAAATGCAGACGACAATGACAACAGCCAAAATGGAAGCAAGTCAAGATATTGCCAGTGTGAGCCAAAGTGTAAGTAAATGTGCATGTATAGCCTATCCAACCTTGTTTAAAGAATGTGCGGTTTATATATGAATGTTTTGAGGTATGCTTTTTGTGAAAATTTAGCAACAACTATTTCACACTGTCCGTCAATCCAATGTGACAGTGGTGTGCTCATGAGCTCCTTGGCATGTTGGTTGAAATAGAAAAACTTGGTTTTGAAATCTGTTCATAACTTGGCTTTAAATAGTCCGATTTTAATTCTGTTTTTTTTTAAAAGCATCTATGCTTCAAGGGGAAAGCAATGAAGTGATAAGTGTCAATGTCTCTATTGAATCTGAGCAGTAATTACGCATTTATCGGCAATCGCGATAAACAACAAAGAAACACAATCAAGCCCTGTACAAAATTCTTCACCTGAGACCCAGTGATAAGGGAAGTCACAGATTTGGCTTTGGAACATTTTTGATGCAAAGCAGGTTTCATTCATTGTCACTTTCTTACATAGAAATCTGAGATGAACAGTTTCCTGCTCCAAATCTTTAATATTATCTAATGTTTTTGCACAAAAACACCAAATTTGAATGACATAACATGCCATCATCTTTCATTCTTGCCAATTATCATTTTGGTTTACTTTATCTTTGAGAAAATTGACATTTTGAATGCAAAGCAGGTTTCATTCATTGTCACTTTCTTTCATAGAAATCTGAGATGAACAGTTTCCTGCTCCAAATCTTTAATATTATCTAATGTTTTTGCACAAAAACACCAAATTTGAATGACATAACATGCCATCATCTTTCATTCTTGCCAATTATCATTTTGGTTTGCTTTATCTTTGAGAAAATTGACATTTTGAATGCAAAGCAGGTTTCATACAAATATTTTATTACTATTTTGAATAGAAATCTGAGAATAGAGGATGTGTCATCTTGCCATCACAAACTGAATGTGTCATCTTGCCATCACATAGAGGATGTGTCATCTTATGGTCACATAGAGGATGTGTCATCTTATGGTCACATAGAGGATGTGTCATCTTGCCGTCACATAGAGGATGTGTCAGCTTGCAAACACAAACTGAATGTGTCATCTTGCCATCACATAGAGGATGTGTCATCTTACCGTCACATAGAGGATGTGTCATCTTGCCGTCACATAGAGGATGTGTCAGCTTGCAAACACAAACTGAATGTGTCATCTTATCGTCACATAGAGGATGTGTCATCTTGCCGTCACATAGAGGATGTGTCATCTTGCACCCATGTTCCTGCCCGGGCAATCTTTGCTTGGGGGGATGGGTACCTTGTTCTGTCAACATGACAACCAGTCCAGCACCCATGTTCCTGCCTGGGCAATCTCTGCTTGGGGGGATGGGTACCTTGTTCTGTCAACATGACAACCAGTCCAGCACCCATGTTCCTGCCTGGGCAATCTCTGCTTGGGGGGATGGGTACCTTGTTCTGTCAACATGACAACCAGTCCAGCACCCATGTTCCTGCCCGGGCAATCTCTGCTTGGGGGGATGGGTACCTTGTTCTGTCAACATGACAACCAGTCCATTGTGGCAAACATTGCAGCAAGTGCGGATCTATGTTGTGTGTGTCAAACAATATAAACAAAACCAGATTTGATCTGCAAAAGAAGTTCGGCACATGGGTGATCTGCGAAAGTAGTTCGGCAGAGGGGTGATCTGCGAAAGTAGTTCGGCAAATTTATACTCAATCAAATATTCCATTCATTTTTTAATTAATATGAATAGAAAAGGAAACTAAAAAGTAAAAGAAAAACAGTTTGGCACAGGGATGATGTGAGAAAGTAATTCGGCACGTGGGTGATCTGTGGAAGTAGTTCGGCAGAGGAGTTATCTGCGAAAGTAGTTCGGAAGAGGGGTGATCTGCAAAAGAGTATCTCATAGGTGCAGAACATTCTCTTGAAGCACCAAATATGAGATAATGCTTTAGATTTATTTTTGAGATGTAATGTTATTTGGTAATAAATATTTTTTGTCTACCTTATCAAGTGATTGTTTATTTTTATGTACTTGTTATTGATGATTATTGGTACGTGGGTAAGCTACAAAATATATCTAATTGGTACTTATCACCCTCACAGAATTTGAGATAATGATTCAGAGAGTCTAATAATTCACTTACAGAATGATAGTGAGGACTTTGATGATGCATCATCTCAACGTCTTCAAGAGATGAATGATGCGCTATTCAATGATGGCTTTCCCAAAATGTTTATGCCAAAAAAGAAAGACCGAACAAAAGATAATTTAGTAAGACCAAATGAGAAAATCAGAATGTTTCTGTTATATTTCTGAACATTTTCACCTGAAAAATTCAATTAATTTTGACATTAGTTTCAATTATTTTATTCTGTTATTATTGTTATTAGCTCCCTCCACCTGAGCGGTGTGGGAGCTATACTATCCTGGCTCCGTCTGCCTGTGTGTATCAACAAACAAAAATAAAAATTGACATTTTACTACGTCTTAGCTATTTGAGATACAGGCTCCAAATTTTTACCATACATGCATTCCGTGAAGGTCTAAATATGATGACCTCAATTGTGACCTTGACTTGTTTTTCAAGGTCACATACAGATACAAGCTCCAATTTTTTAACACACATGCATCCCATAAAGACCTGAATATGTAAGTTAAGTTTTCGACAAATCATTGAAGCGATATGTGCACACTTCAGATGGTGTAATACATGTAATACATCTGATTGCTATATAATCATCTCAAATACTACTCACAATCATATTTTTGCCGGTCTAAAAAAATTGACAAATACTCTAGGTAAGTTATACAAAGGTAAGTATTTCATACACTTCTTAGAAATATATCACTAATGAGTCAATTTTATTAGTTTAAAGTGATATTAATGTTTCACATAGAACTTTAAAAAATTCTTTACAGGCCCAAAGCAAGGGAAAAAATCCGCCTTGGTCAGTTGATGAGTGGAACATGCTCGTCGATCTCCTCGAGGAGCAAAGGGGCATATTATATGCCTCATTCAATAAGACCAAGGGTAAGACATTATTTTATCTGACACAAATTTTTAAATACACAAAAAATTTGATCAGGGCTAGCAAATTTTGATTTTTTTTGGCTATTATTCATTGTTTGACAGATAAAAACAGGCTCAGGGCAAACAGCATTTTGAACCAAATTATAGGCGCTGGTGGCATATGTCGTTAAACAATAGAAATCATAAACAATGAGATAAACCAATTAATCTAATACAGCTTATTTTTGAAAATAAAACTTTAAAAGGGGTTGCCATATATAGTTATATTTCAACTGACAGTGTGTCTCCATTGTATGCTGTACACAGTGTTATTCAGATTATAAATTTTACATGACAATAATAGACCAGAATGGAAAACAAATGAAAGGCGTCACCTTTGCCCAAAAGAATGAGGCCTGGATGAAAATCCAAAGAGGATTGGCTGCAGCTGGGCTCAGCAGCCACCTGAGAAGTGTGGGCGAGATAAAAAAAAAGAAAGAATGTATGTTCAGCCATATAAAAAAGAAGGTGAGAATTTGTTGCCAGAATTAAATGAAAATTTCTTTTCACCATTTGGTGATTTTTTATTTATGGGTGCATTATATTTCATTGAGCATTTTAGTTTATTTGTGCTTAATTGTTTTCCTTTTAGGGAAATAATGGTTCTCTTCTTATGTGTTCACAATTAGGTATACTGTTTATGGGGTAGGTCTGTATGTGTGCCAGTTTTGCCATAGTATGTGGGGCTATATGGTGCACAAGTCCAATACATTATATTCTTATTTATAATTTTCAAATTGGAAAATATTATTTCTGGTAGGCTACAGAGCTCAGCGAGCACAAGAGAACAACTGGGGCAGGAGGGGATGGGCCAGCTGCCCTTACAGAGACAGAGGCGAGGGTGGTGGCCATCATGGGAGAGGTGGCCATTGAAGGTCATTGCTATATTTCCTTTGATCTAATTTACCTTAAAGTTAACTTATTTGTGAATTAGATATATACTTATGTAAAAATGAGTTTAAATTGTTTCATTTTTTAGATTTCAGAAAGAATGCTGTTTGTTATAATATTGATGGCGATGGTCATTATAATATTTTTTGAAAATTTTTATTTTAGGGATTAAAGGTGGCACGATAAGTGGCCAGCCATCAGAAACAAGTGATTACCTGTTTTTTCTCTCTTATTTATTTTTTGACTACTATGCTTTGAAAAGAATGATTCACTTTGATTATCAAAAATAATTTGAATTGTAATTAATTTATTTAATAATGAACTAAGTATGATTAGGCTATATTCAGTGGCTATTATTATAATATTGTGTATCTAGTTTTGAAAAATATTTCTAATCCTCAAAACAGTTATTATCCTAGCCTGCAGAATATTTGTTAAGATATAACCTTGTATTTCAGTTACAGCTAAGCCTGTTGATGAAAAGGCCACGACCAGCAGTACCACCACTTCAAATGGGCAGCCTCCATTAAAAAAAATGAAGGTGGAAGACTCCATTGGTAAGTGAACTATTTGATATGAAGGTAAGTGCAGTAAGTGCAATTTCAAAGGAGACAGATTTCATTAGTCCCTGGAAACTTGCAAGGACCTTGGTTCTTGTCTTTATGTCACACTTTAATGATGTAAATAAATATCATTCATTTGGTATATTATTTTGGTATGGTACTACTTCTTATGACATTATGCCATCATGAAATTAAGAGAACCAGGGCAACAAAGGGAGGAAGCTTTTAGTAGTTATTCTTAGAATTCTCAGTCCTATAATTTCAATATAAATTAATTTTAGTTTCATTTCTTTGATATTTTAGGAAAATGACAACAATGGTGTAACATGGATACAGAAATGGTTAAATTGATAAAAATGTAAAAATAAAGTTTGTATCCCGCTGAGATTTGACTATTATTTTAATTTTGTGATCTAAGGTGAACAGCTCCTTCAGGAATATAAGACCCAAACAAAGATACTGGAGGAGATGCTGGCTGTTCAAAAGGAGAGGCTGGGAGTGGAGAAGGAGGTGCTCGCAATTAAGCAGCAAAAGCTCACTTATTTGCAATTAGAGAAAGGATTGCTGACCATGTACGTAAGTGCTGAGAAGGCCTTTGAAATAAATGAAATATACACAAGTCATAAATTCTTATAAAATTGTACCATATTGAAACGTTTATTTTTGATGAAGATAAGAATGTAAATTTCATAATTGCTATCTACTTTGTATATTTAGTGTAAAAAATCAAATAGCATCAGCAACAATTATTTCTATAAATAAGATATTTACAAAAAATTATCTAATTAAAATGGTGTACAAAAAATTATCTAATGAAAATGATGTTGAATTAAATTAGCTCTTGTCCTGGCACCATCTACAGCAGGAGCCCTCTGTGGTGCATTCTCTGCAAAGTTAACGTGAAGGCTCTCATCGTCCTCAGGAATAATGTCTGGGACAACTGCTATATTGTGTAGCACCCCACAAGCTAATATGATTTTACATGTGGTCCCAGTTTCAAATTGAAGAACTCCGCCAGTTTTATGCAAGCACCTTTGAAAGAAAAAGAAAACAGTTGACCACTTTCAAATGAATTATTGGCCTACAAGTATCAAAATAACGTTAATAAAGAATTTAAAGAAATCAGTTGAAAATCAAAGATTATACCTGAACCGCGATTTTAGAACACCTATACATCTCTCCACCACACACCTCTGCCTTCTGTGTGAGACACAGTATCGCCGCTCTGCTGCATTGCTTGGGTTCAGCAGAGGTGTGAGTAAATTCTTGCGGCAGGGATAGCCCGAGTCGCCCAATAGCCAATTCGATCCAAATTCTCCCCCATCGATGTTGTTTTTTATTTGTGAAAAATTCCACATCTAAGAATCATGGGTGGCTCCAGGCCAACGTGCCTCCAAATCCCGTATCCTGAGGTCTGCATCACACACAATCTACAAATAGTACAATTTATAGCAATAGAAATAAACAAATTTCCAATATTTCTCAAGTAAAGATATTTTAAAAGCATATTGAAAAGGTACCTGAACATTGATGCTGTGTTCGCCTTTCCTGTTGACAAAGGCAAACTCCTCCCGCTTTGGGGCCCTGATGTTAATGTGTGTGCCATCAACACATCCAAAACAGCATGGAATTCCTCCAACTGCATAGAGCTTTGCTATGATCGCATTCATTTCGTCTCTAAAATAATTTTTTTTTAGAAAAATTATTTTAACTTGCAATATATTTAAGGCATTTTGAAATTTTGAAATTTTTTCATGATTCACATTGTTGATAAGACCATATTATTTTGTGATCATTGATCAATAATATTTTTCTAGAAATTACCTGTCATCGGGGTATCTGATGTGCTCTTGGGCTATTGAAACAAAGTACGAGGCTACTTTTTCTACAATCCGACTGACGCTAGCCTTCGAAATTCCATGAATTGTTCCTTGTTCACTAAGAAGGCCTCCTTTTGCAATGAAACGAAGGAACACCAACATCTAAAATGAAAATAGTTCAATATTTCACTTGACCTTTACATTTGACTGCAGTCATTGACATTAGCTGGATACTTCTGTTCCAGTTGACTGGTGGTCAAGTGCTGTAATTCTTCCAATATCCATATATGTTATCAGCCAATATTTGAGCAAATTATTTGAGCATTAGCCCTACACTGTATTCAGATATTGGGGAAAAACTGTGATCTTATTTTTTTCAGGGCAAGTGAATATTAATTCAGGGCAAGTAGATTTTCAATTTTACTTGCCTGGTGGGAAAGTGGGTCAAAATGACCTTTTCTCACAAAACATCATTATACATGTGGTTTTAAAAAGGTGTGAAATGATATGTAATTGCATTTTCTAATCTATTTGCAGACTACCATCATGTGATGCAGCAATACCATAGGTTGGGGTTGCTAGGAGAAATATTCATTCTAAAATATGTTTACATGGAAGAAGGCTTATTATTAAAACCATAAATTAATATTCAGTTTTTAGCTATGCATAGCATAGCTTCTGTAGTGATGGGGGAGAAATTTTCTGTCATTCTGTCCATCACCTTTGATTTTTTCCTCTGAAATTACTGGTTGGAGTTCTTAGCCTTAAGTAGGCAAGATGTATTTTCAGGGGATCTATTTTCCATTAGGCTCAGAATCTAATCAAATTTCTTATGATTTAAAAATAAAATCTATTAGCTACCATAACAACATGGCAAATATTTGCCATTGAGAATCAAGATAATAAGCTGGGGTCAAATTCAATATGTAACATGCATTTTGATTGGTCAAAATTATCATCAGCATAAGTCTGCTCTGAGAAAGGATTTAAATGATCATTTATGAAACAATTTCCTGAAATTACAATGATCAGTATAGCTCATTGCTCTATGTTTTTGTAAAACATTTAATTAAGTCATTAATGATATTATACATTTTAGCAACTAAGTATTTTCACTGATATTTAACATATACGGTTTGAGTATCTTGTCTCAATATATATTTCATTTCACAAACAGAAGTAGTTATTGGATATATTTGGTAATGTGTTATCTCTTTGTTTATATACAATTGTGCATTGTAAATATTACGTCTTGTACATATAATGTCTTGTACATATAATTTATCATGGAATAAACATAAGAAAAAAGTTATTTTCTTTTTTTACATTTATTAGGAACATGATGTTTGATTAGCTTTAAAGCACACTAGAAGTCTTGGTTAATTTTTTTGAGTACATTTTAAAAATCAAATTTCATAAGATTGCACTTCCAAATTTTCCCAGGTATTTAACCTCACTAATTCTATGTTCTAGAAGTAATTTTTTTCTGGAAGTTTATCTTTGGGTTATTGTAGAATAAGGCCAGACAGAAAATCATTAATTCAGAAAGTTGGACTTTATACTTCCTTCAATGGTGTCATCTGGTGGATTTTCAGAACAAATACTTTTATGCAGAAAAATAAAATCATATTGGGGTTCTTTTTTAGCAATATGAACATCATAGAACATAGAATAAAATAAAATTGAATTTTGCAAATGAAGGAAAACTTGGAAAATATAGAAAAAAAAACCTTACACAGAAACTAAAGCAATAAAAAAAATAAATGAAAGCAAAGTTTTTAAACTTCGAGTAAGTTTGATTCCAATATTATGGTAAACCTTGAGCATGTAAATATATTATCATTTCTGACTAAATGATAGTTACAAAGGTTAAACATAAATAGCTTAGGAATAATGCACTTCACAAATTCACTTCATTTGTAGATACCCAGACTGTGGTGCCCCCTGTTGTAAAATATCCATACATTTATGTGAGAGAACATTTCTTGTTACATAGACAGGAAGTGGGAATGTTTTCATTTTACTGTTCACATGCACCACACAAGCAGAGGACAAAAAAAGTAAGAAATCTTATTTACCTGTGTTTCACTAGATATGGATTTTGACCTCGCTGTTGTGTTTGCCCATGTGGATTGGTCATATCCAGCTATGAGCTCTTCAATGACCTCTCTGGGAAATCTGTAGTTGGAGATCTCTCGGTCTGACAAATTTGCCAGAAGTTTCCTGTCCTCAAAAACACGGGGTCTACGAATTACGGCCTCTTGGGCTCCAGCTATCATTATGAACGCCATGTTTAAAGTACCCAGAGAGGAATTTATTCATTCTAAGAGGTAATCTAAGAGTGCCCTTGAGCACTCTTGGGCCAAAGAGGTAGATTCAAGAGGAAAAAGCAAAGAGGAACTTTAGTGAAACACCATTTATTTCAAGAGCTAGATCCTGAGAGCTACTTCAGGTTCTAAGAGCTAAAAGTGGGTTCTAGGAGCTCCTAGCAATGTTAGTGAAACTTCTGTTAAAAGGTATTTTGTATTGTGCTAATCTTTGTCGTACTACTCTGTTTTAGATTTTTGAATGACTATTGGGTTTTCTGCAATGATGGTACGTAAGTTCTGCAACTTACTAGTGAATTGAGAATCTCCGTCGTTGGGGCATGTGAACGGGGATCAAGAACTATACTCGCTGGCTAGCTGTGAACTAGGCCTTGACCTAGCTACCCTATCCACCTATATGAGTTGGGAGGTAATGAGGACTGCAGACAGAGTATTCAATGTACATGGGTCTCCTTTTTCGGTGCTATATACACTAGTCTGGCTAGGTCGGCATGGCAAAGAGCGAGGCATATGAAATACCCAAGTCTATGCAAGTGTGGCTGTCATGAGGCTGAGTGTCATGGATCTTCTAGGCAAGTGGATTCTGCTCCCTGAGTAGCGATTTCGGGGCCTTTTTAAGGAAATCTGGGCATCTGCGTGAGGGCTGCCTTCGTTGCGTCTTCTTCAGTGCCGGGGCAGTGCTTCTCTGTGGCGTTTGCCTGCGTGGCTTCTCTGCAGGATGAGTAATTTGTTTCCTTAGCCTGCACTTGTTGGCCTCTACTTTGCACTCAGTAACCCCAGTCACTAGTAGGTTGCAAAAGCAATCTAACAATATATCCTCCTCTATTATGTCCATAGTCACTTTGAGTGTTATGTTTAATGTTAACCTCCAATTGGGACAGATCTAATCCCTAAATAGATGGGATCCCTTCCCCACACAAGGATGGCCAGTCGTGGCATTAAGCTGTTTGTTGATTGTGACAACAAAGGCTTTCTCCTCAAACATGGCAAGAAGATTTAGAATCAGTGAGTTGGACTTTCCCGATCAAGAACACCCTTTTCTCAACATGTTTTCCCTTGAATACTTTTGCCACAGACAACACAAAGTTAAACAGGTTTTTGATGTAGTCCGGTGAGTACTTAAATGTGTTGTCACAAAGATCCTTGTCACAAACATCAACACATAGGGGTAAGAATGATGACAGACCTTGTGGCCAGATAGAGCTCTAAACAATAATTAATGTGTGGCGTGTTTATCTTGTGATCAAACCTCTCTTATTCATCTTAAAACATACATGATCTCATATTTAAGTATTGATAGAGAGTAGTTGTGCAAAATGCAATTTTGAAGGAGCCTTAAATCTTTGAGAAAATTTGATTTGTTAAACAATGTCTGTTTGATTAGTTTATACTTTATTGCACATTTTGTTACACTTTCAACAATTTACGTTGCACAAACATCATAATATATCTTTCATGATATACCATGGATGGATCAGAAATAAGCCACAAAGATTAGATTCCATTAAATGTGGTACCTGTGGTAAAAGAATGTCCCAAACAATTCATACTGGTTTTACAAGTATGTGAAAAGCTGGTGAACTGTTATGCTGATCAAACCCCAGGAATTGAGACATCCAAACTATGGATTCATGTCCCTGTTTACAAAACCAATTGTAACGCTGTCATTCCTTGGACGTTATTACACCCGTCACAACAATACTGTTGTATTTTGCAAACTGACATTTACTTCTGATATGGAAAAACACTATTACAAATTACCAGGACATTTTTCAAAGAAGAGAAGAAAACAGAGAACTTGTCAAGATAAAACCTGAAAGCAATCAATTTCAAGTGGAACCAGAATCTAGTATCTGTATATCGATCCAACAATTTCATATCAAAATCTACCCAATCTCACCTCATTACAGAGGGATAGTGTTTATTTAGAATCTGCAGTTGGACATATTTAGTATAGAAATATACCCATAGGGGTGGTCAAACTGGGAGAAAGTAGACTGCACCAAGCAGGACAGGATATGGAAGAAAAACAACAGCTATTAAGAAAAGACTGCAAAATAAAGATAGGTAGAAGAAAGACAGATCTTGGTTCTTGCCAGAAGTATGCAATGTGTATCATTGCAGATAAAGATGATTGGGTATCTCTTGTTTCATTTGATCACACACACATACCTTTACTAGCAATAGAAAGAGAAAAGAGTAGAGTAAAAGACACTGCAACTAGTGAAAACAAAAAGGGAATGAGAAGAAAGTTCATTTTAACAGAGCAAGATGTTGTATTCAGATTGAAGAAGACAAAATCTACAAATATTATCAAACCAGATGAGTGTAAAGATAATAACATTAATTAAATTGAGAAAGAGCTGTTCCTGACTTCTCTTTTATTTACGAATAAGTTCACTTTAAACTGCAATATTCTGTGCCATTTGAAAGTTGAAGAGTCCTCTGCTAAAATCCAAATCATCCATTGGACACTTTGTCAACAAACCTTGATGACCAGTGATCTAGTGCAAACAAATGCTTAGTAAAGTTGGTAAACAATAGGGCACCTTCATATTGGAACAACAGAGTGATTTGGCTTACAAAGGCCGGTTTGTCCATTAATATTTGTCCATTGGTACAGGCCTAACACCCTGATAGACCACAATGAGGTCAAAAGAGTACAGCTATTACTTGGCATTTTCAGCAAAAAACATAATCAACAAAGTCAGTGTTTTATGGTTGATTTTAGTGAGATAGCTTGCTTGTAGCACAATTTCGTGGTCACATATAATTCAAGTATACCCCAAACCTCCGAAAAATTGCCTGTGACCTCTATGATTCCATGACTGCCTTAACCTAATATGCTGATCAAAAATGATAGCATTTATTTAGTGCGTAAAGAACATTTATTTCACTTTCTGAGGCCTTCAGTTATCTTTTTTGAGAAACCTTTAGTACTATGCATTTTTAAAACAGCCTTCTTTTTTTCAACGAACTATTAATAAAAAACAATTCATTTACCATACACAATATTATGCAAACAATTTAGTGTTGAGTATTATATATAGTTTTTCAATTAAGCTTGCAATTTCCTAAAAGTGTACATGGTTTCCAGAAACTTGAATTGGCAAACATACAGTTTCAGATCATTCACCCTTATGCAGCCGACCGACAACCACTGATCTTTGTGCCAAGTGATCTTCATTTATTTTAGGACATAATTGAAGAGTATCATATTGTCATTTCTTTGAATAGAAGTGAGAATTTGTCTGCCATGCTTCCTTATCACAACTCAAGCACTTTGCCTTCCTTCCATGACTAACCATCAAGGTGACCTAGATGTTTTCAGGCCATTATAACTTACTATCCCTTTCACCTTGCTAGCAAGTAGCAAGGTGAAGCAAATACACTGCATACTTATTAGGTAGACACACAAATATTTCTTTCTCTCATGCTGAACTGTCTACTCCTTATAGCCAATTAAACTAAAGGTAAGAATATACTTTAACACATTAAAAACTTTTAAATTGAGAAAGAGCTGTTCCTGACATTTCCTTTATTTACCAATTGGTTCAGTTTATAAAAGAAACCATTAGAGGTTTACCTTTTGGGACAGCATTCTTCAATCGTTTTGTTAACAAAAACCTCAGGGCAAAAATATACCTAATATGAATATATTCATTGTGATAATTAACTGAATTTCTGAATATATATTGGTCTTAAACACAACAAATTCATAATATTTATTTGCCTTGTGTTCTTGTTATGAGATTTGTCTTATTAACTAACAGTTCATAATAATAATAATAATGATAATGATAATAATAATACTAATAATAATAATATTAAAACTTATATAGCGCTGATGCCTGACAAGTCTGTTCATAGCCCTGTGTTCAGAACATGTTTTCTGAAAAGGTGTGTTTTCAGTCTGCTCTTGAAAGAGGTGATTGAAGTACTAGTTATTATATCACTAGGGAGAGAGTTCTAAAGTCTGGGGTTTGTGGATGAGAAGGCTCTATTACCCACTGTCTTCAGATAAGTCTTAGGAGCTGACAGGTAAGTGCCGCCGTTAGATCTCAGGCACCTATCACCCTGTCTTATTAGGAGTAGGTCCCACAAGTAAGGTGGCACCTTACCATTGAGGGCCTTCCAGGCAGGTCATAAGTAGGATTTTGAAATCGATTTTGGCATGATCAGGTAGCCAGTGTAGTTCCTACAATTTTCCTGATACATGATCAAATTTACTTATCTTACCTACGACACAGGCTGCAGCGTTTTGAAGGTATTGTAGCTTCATAATGTCAGATCTTAGGAGACCTGCAAGAAGGCCATTTCCATAGTAATCCACGAGTTCAAGTTGAGTAAATTCATCATAGAACTAGAAGGTATATTCTGGTCTGTAAATGACTATGAAGGTTAGTTTTTTACCCTTGACTAGTAGATATGCCTCCATGAGCTCCATTATACTAACAGTAGGTGGGTTTAGCCTATTGGTTGCAAAGTGTAGTTCAACCCGGTGAAGTAAGCCGAGACCTCCACAAGAGCATCCAGCCTTGGGGAATGAGTGAAATTTGAGGGAACCACCCTCAAGCTCATGAGTGACCCTCTCATTACCAGTTTCATACAACCATGTTTTAGTCATGAATAAAGCATGGAGATATAGTCTCTGACATCCAAGACCTTGCAAGAGATACTTTGGACGTTGCATGAGCCTAGTAAGATCTGGTTGCTAGGCTTGTATTGAGATGAATGCCTGTTATTGCTATTTTCTCCTTGTGATTCAAGTGTGGGTGGCACTGCTTCATTTTTTCCAAAGACAATACAGTGTACATATTGGGAGAAATAACGGTGTTGTGTGCTAGATGAGTAGCAAGCTCAAGCATCCGGGATTGTGACATTACGAAAGTAGGGTAAGTATTGCCATTAATTATGTTTAAAAAACTGGTAATTATCACTCAAAACAATGTTTATAATGTCTGGGTAGGTGCATTTTGAGTTACATACCTTGTTAACATAGCAGATATAATGAAGCGAGACCACTGCTTGAAGTTCAAACAAGACCCGGATTTGAGGCAGAAACTATGCGTTTTATAGGTCCTGGAACTTGTGTCCAGTATTGATGTTTAACATGTTTCACTGTCCTCTCCTACATTTATCACTGCCCATGGCAAGTTTGGCGTTGGCTGTTGCAGTATGTGTATTATAAGAACTTGTATCCAGTATTGACTTTAATCAGGTTTTACTGTCCTCTCCTATATCAAACACTGCACACACCATGGCACTAATTAAGATACATACACGATCAACAGAAATATATGTTTCACCACATTGAACTGGCAAAGAATTGGTATATAAGATATATCACAGAAATGCTGTGTTTCCTAAGTAGTTATGTAATCACATACATGCATTTGTATTTTATTTTGAGGGGATGTGATATGTTTACTTGACGCACACATACTGTCTTTTTTTGACAGATTATAAGCAGATGATATATGCAGATGGCAGATATCTCCACTGTTGGAAGGGTGACATCCAGTTATTATATCGACATGTTAATTGCAATTATTAATAAGACAATTTCATGTCACACCACTATCACCTGAAGGTTCATATTTTCATCATTGCTTGGAAAAATGAAATGTGTATTATAACAATTCCATGCACTCTTGTGAACCTATAACAGGTAATACATTGGACAGTGACCCTTTTTGAGGGTGCAAAACCAATCACTTACATGTTCAAAGTGTACTATGAATAGAAACCAGACAGTCTTGGTCACAGTCAATGATTAAAGGGTTTTTGGTATAAGGCAATATACATGCTCAATATTGATCATATGTTATTATACATGGATGTAGTAAATCCTAAAATGACCACATTTCTCATAGATATTCATGCGATAATGACTATATATATAAGTCATATATAAGTCATGCAATAATGACTATATATATAAGTCATATATAAGTAGAGTGTGAATAATAGAATATACTATAATTAAGCAGCAGCAAACACTGTTACGCGGCAGCAAACACTGTTGCCAATAGGGTCCGCACCGTGGAAAGCAGTCAACAACGTAAGAGATTTGCATATGACTTGGAAAAGACCAAGGAAGAAACCCTCGGCATCCCAAGAAACAGAAAGAGTAAAACAATACCAAACATGCAACAACAAAAGTATTGACGCATCACAAAAGGTGCCAAACGCAGGATCCCAAACAGCGAGGGAGCCACAAACAAGAGAAACTCAACAAAATAAGCCCACAGTTGGTGACCTCATTGGTGACATCTATTTAGTTTCAAAGGGTCAAGTGAGCATCCCAAAGAGAACGCTAACAGAAAACTCATGGACAACGCTCTCGAATCAAGACAACAGTCAATACAAAACTTTAACAATAGTAAAAATGAGAACAATGAAATTAATACAGAACCAAGTATGGTCCAAAAAGTAGGCAACTTCAATGAATGCATGCCAAACTAAAATGTACCAAATAGACAAAATAAAAATTTCTTAAACCAAAAAAATAAGATGTCATTCTTTAACAAAAGTGTTGCAATCAACCATGATAACAAGGATGAATGATCTGTCATTAACCTTTCAAGCCATGCCTTGACCCCTAATGAAAGAAACATTCTGCTAAAAATTCTGCCCCACCCCAGGTGAACCCAAAATGCATGAAATTCAGTCAGACTTGAGATCCTTTTCTAGAAGAATGAGACTAAAATATTTTGGCATGACCCATACCACTGAGTCAATCAGACATCCCCAACCAAACTCAACCGAGCATAACAACCTATTTTGCTCATACCACCATCCCCCCAAATTCCACAACTGACCCCCAAATCTCGGACCCCCAGTCTAAATTCAAACCGAAAAGCACATGGGAACCAAAATCCACTCCCCGAGATCCAGCGTTAGAAACTTTCTTCAAATGTGTCTAAAGGGACATCGACCAAATTGTCCTAAAGCCGCCCGTACCCAAAACCTCAATAAAGAGGAAAAAGTAGCCTTTGAAACCCTAAGTAGGAACAATTTCATAACTATAAAAAAGGCAGACAAGGGCTCTGCCATAGTAATCATGGACACAGAAGATTATATTAAAGAAGCAGAGAGACAACTGGATGACATCAATTTTTATGTCAAAACCCCAATTGACCTCACAGAACAACATAAGACCAGTGTTAGGAACATACTGAACCAAATGTATCACAAGGACGAAATAGACAATGACGTTTACATGACATTGTGTCCACATTCTACAATCTACTTCCTACCTAAAATACACAAGAAAATGGTCGTAGGGAAACCATCCTAAGGGACACCACAGATTTCATCAGGAAAATTTCTTCCTTCAGAAGCAACAATGAAATCATTTTAGCCACTATGGACATGACTAGCCTGTCTACAAACATCCCCTATAACAAGGGCCTTAATGCAGTATACAGATGTCTGGTAAAAAAACTATAAAGGCAAAGCGAGCATCAGAAGCCTGATGAACCTTCTCCAGGTAGTACTGAAAATGAATAACTTCACCGTCAACGGTGATAATTTCCTCCAAATTGGAGGAACAGCAATGAGAACAAGGGTAGCTCCATCATATGCCAACTTCTTCATGGCACAGCTAGAGGAAAACCTCCTAAAGAATGCCCCATCGACACCATCTCTCTATCTGAGATACATCAATGACATGGTATTCATGGTATTCAACCAAGGAGAGGAGAAACTCCTAAACTTCATTGAATAAACCAACTCATACCATCACAAAATCAGGTTCACCTCAAAACATTCCAAAATAGAGGTAGAATTCATGGACACTCTAGTAAAACTCGATAGGGAAAATGGCCCTATCACTGATCTCTACACAAAAGATACAGACACCCACAACAATCTTCACATCAGCTCCTCCCACCCTAAACATTGCAAAACAAGGGTTCCTCATGGAGTATTCATGAGAATAAGGAGGAATTGTACAAACATTGAAGACTATGAAACACATTCACAACTATGAATGATAGACTATCAACAAAGATATTACCCAACTGATGTTCTTGAAGTCTCATCATGAACCAAAGCGAGAAACAAAAGCAGGGAAGAATTGCTCAAACAGAAGAAAACCTCCAAAAGCAAGCAACCAAAGGTACCATTAGATGCCCAAAAAATATATCTGACAAAATTGCAAGAGCCACATGCAACAACCAATCAATGAATAGCACTTATAAACCAACTGCACCAGCATGCAGGAGACCTTGGAGATGCCAATTTTGCCTCTCCTGGAGAACCCACAAAACTGTGAAAAGCTCATTAACTGGAACAGAGTACAAAGCTCCAGAAAAATACACCTGTAACACAAGAAACTTAGTCTACCTCATAACGTACATAGAAACAGTATATAGGTGAAACTTACAGGACGTTCAAACAACAAATGAACGAACACTTAGGCTACATAAGAAGGAAAGAATATGACCAAGCTACAGGTCATCACTTCAACCAACCAGGTCACAGTATAGATGATATGGAATTCCAAGTGATATACATTCTTTACAAAAAAAAACAATCCCATACAACCAAACTAGAGTAACTAGAGAACTGGAAAGGTTAGACAGGTTGAGAACGTTTAAACCAACCTCTTTAAATGAAAAAGGTAGATAAAAAAGATTATTTTCTTATCCTACACAGACACAATATCAAAAAGTAGATTTCAATCTAGTCCAACGTCTACCTTCATCGGTCAAAGCTATACGATCAACTGCTGAACCATACCATTTTAAATAGGTTCTACAAACCAGAAAACAGAAGCAGTAAAATCGCATATTGGAAATCTCCTAAAAAATAAACAAGTTTTTGGCGCACATTAAGTATTCCAACTAGGTAAGGCCATCTAACTTTTTAAGATGCCAGCACTACTCAAATTTTGTTTCACGAGACGAACACAGGAGTCCAAAAGACAATAACCCGAGCGACGTTGCAAAGTAACAACGCTCCCGTCACCCTAGCAACCATGACAATACACAATACGCCTCTGAAATCAAAACAAACAGAACCATGGCGGCAAACCAAGCACATACATTGTGCACACACTGTGGCAAAATGTACCCAACGCTAAGGGCCATAAAAGGCCACGCCCAGCATGCCCTTACACCAACACCAAGGTTGTACCCCTGCGATTTCTGCACGGTGAAATACAGAAAGGACAATCTAAGGTGGTATTGGCAGCGTGACCCTTTCTGTTCCCTTTTATACCAATGCAATATTCAAATGTGCATGGAAGCTGAGGTCCAAACCTGCAATCTCACTCAGACCTTTAAGAGTAATTACCTCGCAAGGTAATACCACTCAGTTATAGAACATCGATAAATAATTCTTCACTCAGCCTTAGAAATTTCTAAACCAACAAATTTAACCACTTGGTACCTCTTCTAAACTTTTCAGTCATGTGGAAAAGGACAAATCATGGAGGGAAATGCAACCGTTATCTTTCCCTCCATGGGAACAAGTACCCCAAATCAACCTCCTAACCGCCTCCCAGAGTCGCCTAACTATGAAGACTTCTGGGAGAGCATGTACTGGGACACATCCAACCCCCCGAGGAATTGGAAGAAATATCCTGGGACAACTCTAAAAAGAACTGTACTAAACCTAATTTTATACAAAAAAAAATGTCTTGTCTGACTTTGTACTCAACCAAACCAGGTTGCTAATTAACATTGGAATACAAACACCCTAACAAAACGGCAAAAAAACTCAACGAGAACCCAACAAAAATAAGGTATCTTTATCTTATAAGAATATTAAAAAATTCTCATATTACACAACATAGAAAAAATAGAGATCAAGAAAATTTGTTTAAAAACTGGACATTCTCATCCAGCGCCAGGATGTTACGAAGCATAAAATAAACGAAATAGTCTGGGGGCCGTAAGTGAGAGGGTCTGCAAATTTAAAAATAATTAAATATTAGAGATCAAACAGATTCGAATTAATAAAAAGTCAAAAAATCTCTCAAGAACATATTTAGAATGTGTTACAACTCGCTTGTAACCCACTTAAAGCTTGAAAAACAAAGGTTTCTCGATAGCACCTCCACCCAGGAGCTGATAGAAACCTAGAACACCTCCAGTCATTAGGTGCTAGGTGTGAAGGAACAGCACCTCCAGAGGTGCTGGCACCTCCACCAGATTCAATATAAACAAGAATTAGGATAACGCAGTCAGTCTCCATCCAACTGAAGAGATCATATCAGATTAAGATCGTCGTCTAGCTTATTCTTGTGGACACTTGCCTTTTCTACTAGAAATAATTCTGTATGTATGTAATTAATAATGATATTTGTATATGTACTTAATGATGATATGTGTGATGACAAATGTAGAACTAGTATACTGCAACTGTTGATATAAATGTATTGTCTATAGCAATATGAATAAACAAGGCTAGAGATTAACACATTATCTTGACCAAAATGCAAGTACATATTCATAGTATACCTAAATATGGTCAAGAATAAATGGACTAAAAAAATAAAAGGTATCAATAAAAAAAAAATTTAAAACCAACATAATTTTTTATGGGGGGATAAATCTGGGGTGTGGGGGTGTGGTGTGGGGAATAATGTCCTGGGTAATGTCCGGGGGGTTATTGTCCTAGAACCGGCCCCTGTGATTGCGGCAATAACCATTAGCCTTTACTGGGGTCTCCCTGGCCATAATACTACATTAATTTATGCTTTAATCTTACAGAGTACGTTATTTATGTAAATAATATGACCAAATAAAATGAATTTGAGTTTGAGTTTGAGCTTGAATGAATAAATTCAAATATGTTGGTTGTATCTTTATAATATTAATGGCTAGTCAGCAAAGCGAGACAATATAGGCCATTCCATGCACAAGGTAATATATATTAGTTATCATATATAGTCATATGTTCAAATTGAGGTGAAATCAATCCTATTTCTATATATTGTATACCTAGTACGTAAACAACATAGGTTTTGTGAAACTATGATTAGTGCTTGCTTTATTCTTAAAACACTCATGTTTATATATTGAATTCAATGTAAGTTCATATTTTAGAGGCATTTTCAAAATATATGAAAAATTCAACATAGTTTTAAACTAATATATGGTTACGGAAAAGAATGTATGCTTGATGATTGTAATGTATGTGGAAAAAACATTTGGAAATGTGTGAACAGTTATTGGACTGGCCTGCAGAGCCCACCAAACGGTTGCTAGTTACACAGTTCATGCCTTTATTTATTCCAGCCACTGGATAACACATGTTGAGTAATACAATATGACGTGTGTGGCTGTGATTGGAGCAGGAGTATCAGGCCTCGTAGCTATCAAAGAATGCTTGGACAATGGAATACTGACTACATGTTTTGAACAGCATGATGACATTGGTATGATAGAAAGTACAACATGACAATAGAGGTTTAAAAGTTGTAAAATATAACATTACATTGTAACAAATATCAAATTGACAACTTATATGGTAAAATGTTGTATTTTAGGAGGACTCTGGTATTATACAAAAGATAAAAGGCCAAACCAAGGAGCAGCTAGTTTTCACAATCTTACAACAAACACAAGCAAGGAAACCATGTGTTTCAGTGACTTTCCATTTGCAGACCACTACCCTCAATTTATGTCTCACAAATTATTTCACCAGTATTTAAATGAATATGCTAACCACTTTGATATCAAGAAGCACATTAAATTCAATACACAAGTGAAAAGTGTATGTAAAACAGATGATTATGCAGTAACTGGTAGATGGAATATTGTGACACAGAAAGGAGATAAAGAAGAGAACCACACCTTTGATGCTGTATTTATATGTACTGGAGGACTTAGAAAACCATTTTATCCAGTTATTAAAGGAATGGAGAAATTCAGAGGTCAAGTGATGCACATGGCTGACTACAGGCTACCTGATATCTTCAAGGAAAAATCAGTCCTGGTCATTGGTTTGTAGTACCACTAAAGCAATCTAACCAAAAATAAAATATTAAGTTAAACATAACTTCAACAAAAAATGCTCAGCTCTGAATATACATGTATTTAATTGTGGACATTTGAAATATCTGTGGATAGCCTGAACTGAGTAGTGGATTGGGATGTCTGTACTCATGCTAACCAGTTGTTTTTCATTCCAAGCAATGATTCTTGACTGGCTATCAAAGGTCCTTTCTGACAAGATATTGCCTAAGTGGTACTGAAAAAGTTGTAATTACATTCACATTTTAAACAAAAGCTATTTCACACATTTTGGTTCATTGTTCATAATAGGTTAACCTTCCTCAGTTTCAGCATGCATACAAGAGGCCAACACAACTCAACCTTAAACGCAATTAAATATGCAATTGTCTTAAAAACAATAGAAGTGTGTCATTTGTGTCAAATGTCCATTATTAACCTTAAGATTCTGACACTAATTATTGAAGTTATAGGTTTATGGCATTAAGCTTGTTATGAACAGAAAAGAAATGAGGAATTTTCAAGAATTTTATGCAGATAAGGAATACATATGAAATGTTTAGAAAATTTTATTTCAATCCACTTATTGATGCAATCAAAAGTTAACGTTAGGGGAACAGGAACATTTCATACAGAGGATCACAGCTGTGTGAAATATGTTGTTTATTGTTGCTAAGTTACCAAAAGGTATTACCAAAAGGTATGACTTCACTTTTCATTGAAGAATAGCCACAGCACCATTATGACGTAATTTTGTTAAGTACAGGCTGTGTCCCACAATTACTCCTTGAACTACATGAAATAGTGCACGTGTGTAGCATACACATGAAAACATCATTTAGTGATCTTTTATGAGTAATCAATTAGTCATTAGCTGCTGCTTTCGACAAAATAAGAAGTGAATAAAATATATTTCTCAAAATTTTCTTACAAAATTTAAAACATTTACAAGTTTAATTAAAAAATTAAGAACAAGTTTACTCTGAATAGTATTCTTTTTTATTTAAATAGAGGTTAATTTGATTAATGGTCTATATTTTCTGATATCTGATATTTCTTCAAACTCAAGCTAAAAATTACAAAATGGTGTCAAAAATATTCAACTTTTAAGAACTTTAGAAAACACTCTTCCTCTAACATTAAGCAGAGTAACAATAATAGGCTAATGCAAGAAACAAGGGTTGATTTTAATAGTTACTTGAAGTGAATGTGGCACTTTTTGTGATGGCAAATAGTGAATGTCTGATTGGCTATAGAATGCCGTAATTTTTCACCATAAATATTGGACCACCTTGTCTTTCAGGTAATCAGAATTCAGCTGGAGATGTCGCTGCAGACGCGGCTCATATGGCATCCACGGTCTGTCTTTAAAATCAATGACATTCATCTCCTATTTATCACAATTGAATTAATATTCTGAAGCGTCAAAATGAAGAAATATTTTATAACATTGTGATTCGTATCAATTAAGGTATATCTGAGTGTGGGAAATGGTGCTTGGTTTACGACCAGAATTGGACCAAGAGGTCATCCGAGAGACATAGGAGCACCTTACTTCATCACTCGGAATATGTCATTATCTGCACACGGATATGTCTTGAAAGAAAATTGCATTGAAGAATTTGATCATCAAAAGTTTGGGATCAGAGATGGAGGAAATCCGCGGACAAATGGTTATATAGCAATCAATGATGAAATACCAAGTTTAATAACCTCCAAGAGGATTAAAGTGATAGAAGTAATAAGTTTCACTGAAAACGGTGTTCAGTTAGATGATGGAACTACTGTTGGCAATTTGGATTTAGTTTTCTTTGCAACAGGATTTCTTCCGGATTATTCTTACGTTGAATGTGAAGATATTCAAGGTGAACCTGAGTTTAGAGATTCATACACCTTTGATTCAGAATGTGATATTCTATTCATGATATATCCCATGTTATTATTATTTGTATGAATTGATTATTTCAGGTGAATGGATTATAAATTTGTACAAATGGACATTTCCAATTAATTTGCCGAAGGCTACACTTGCAGTAATAGGCAGCAGAAACGTGCAGGGCCCATTTCAAGCAGCCTGTGAGGTACCATGTAGATGGGCTGCCATGGTATTTGCTGGGAAATCTCGACTTCCATCCCAAGTTCATATGAGAAAGCACATTGAAAAATTGCAATCTTTTATCAAAAGAGAATGTGGTGGCAAAACAAGAGTAAGTATGCACTCAAGGAACCAAGGCAGAAGAACCTTTAATCTAGTTTTTCACAAACTTATAATAAATAAATATTGAATTTTGTGGATAACAATACAGCATTCACAAAGATGTGGATTCAAAGATTTTCACAAATTTATTTCTGTTATTACTTGCAGTGTTATTTGATTCAAATACAGCTCCAGACTAGTGAAAATAAAAAAAATGGTGTTTTTACGACCCTTTCAGCAACTATGGCCATATCAGGTCGACTTCCAAGCCTTTTAACCAGTGTGAAAGTAACACTGCCGGCAGTGGGAGTCGAACCCACCACCTCCCGTCCTCCACTTATATAACCATTAAAGGCACAGATCCTACACTCTACCAACTGTGCTAGTGGGCTCCAGACTAGTACTTTTTAGCATAACATCTTTAAAAATTGATAATAGGTCTTTTCATATGTTTCTGATATTTGATTACCATAAATGAGCAACACGCTATTATTTGTGTTCTTCTTGTAGGTGTTTGCCAGACATCTTGCAGCAGAGATTGCCACAGAGTGTGGTTTTGCACCCTGCTTTTGGAAAATACTCCAAAAGGATCCGCTTTTGGCCTTGAAGGTATATCTGGGGAGCGAGCTTCCCGTTCACTACCGTCTTATTGGACCTGGTTCAAAACCAGAAGCGTGGATTATGGCCCATGATGCTTATGATAGATTAGTCTTAGAATTGCGTAAAAGCAATATTATGATTACTGTCAATTTTTTTTTAAAGCTAATTATGCTTGTATTAGGTCTTACTGTTTTGTACTACTTCACAATGAACTTGAATTAAATAAGCCATTTGGGTACATTTATTCACAGATAGGGGCCCCATTAAAATATGTGTGGGAAAGCTTTACATGGTTCAAATACCAAATACCAAAATACCAAAATGGGTAGATCTTCATATAATATTACATATTGTCTATATATTTAAATATAGATATGAACTTCCAATATCAGAAATAGCATTTTCTTATTAATTTTATTTAGTGAAAAAGCAGACTTGAGGAATTGATACAATGTATAACTGACTTCAAAAATCACTATAATTGCACTTTTTCACTGGTTTTTATATCTCGGGATGATTCATATCAAGCTTGTCTAAATTGTTACTGTCGCATGCTCTATACAATAGTTAGTAAAAACAACAATAAAACATTTGTATAGCGCAGACACCAAGCAAAGCTTGCTTGTAGTGATTTAATGTTGCTACAGTTTATCTAAATCAATTTCAGCATTGTAGAAATTTTTAAATAAAAATGTTTTTAAGGACTTCTTGAACAAATTAATGTATTCAGACTTCTTAATATGAATAGGAATCTCATTCCATAGTTTTGGGGAAGCATATCGGAAGGCTCATTTTCCGTATCATTTAGTTTGAATTCTAGGAATAATCAACTCATATTTATATTAGACCTTAGGTTCCTATTATTAGATTTATAAGGTATTTAGGGGCCATACCATTAAGAGCCTTCCTAGTTAATAACAAAATTTTAAACTCAATTTGACCTAATACTGGAAGACAGGGTAGTTTCTGCATTAATACACTAACATGGTGAAACTTCTTAATGCGTCTCACTAGTCTTGCTACACCATTTTGCAATCTTTGCTACCTATTAATCTTGGCAGGTTTACAATTAATGAGTTACAATAGTCAAGATTAGATGTTACAAAATCATGCATTAGCATATTTGCAGATTTTTCACTGAGACTATTTCTAATAGAGGCAACATTTTTTAAATGAAAAAATCCCTTCTTACCGATAAGACCAATTTGATCCTAGTTTCTAGTTCCAATCTAATCTTATCAATCGTTCCAATGAAAAACTTGTAGTCATCAACTACAAAATATTGTAGTCATCAACAGACTCAAATGGGGTTTCATCATTTCTATGTAATAATTTTTTAATTACATTACATAATTTTGGGGGCACGCTTCTTTCTTGGCGTCATTTTTGTGTGGGGTGTGGCCACACAGGCACTGAAGGGTGGGATGATGTCACGAGAGTATGGCAGTGTGCTTATGACGTCATCAAAGTTATTGTCCTTTGAATGGTGCTGAAATGACGTCAGGCAGTGCTGCCCTGCTTTGGGCCTCAATTGAGGTCAGGCATGTCAGCAACATGTCCATAAGCATGCATACAATAGAACGACAGTTCCAACAACACCTAAATAGATTACAAGAATGGGCTGATAACAATGGATTTAAGTTTTCTTTGAAAAAAACGTATCTATGCGCTTTTGTAAAAGGTGGAAGGCTCACCCAGATGCTGATCTTTATTTAGGCCAAACTTGAATCCCTGTTGTCGAAGAGACCAAGTTTCTTAGACTTATATTTGATAGAAAACTATCTTTTATCCCTCATATTAAATATGTAAAAAAGAAATGCCAGAAGGCATTAGATTTATTACAGGTTCTCGCCCATACCGATTGGGGAGGGGACCGTAATGTTTTATTACAATTATATAGAGCGTTCCAAACTTGATTATGGGTGTATGGTATATGGATCAGCACGTCCATCGTATATTAAAATGCTCGATCCTGTACAAAATCAAAGGTTAAGACTATGCCTTGGCGCATTTCGTACATCGCCTGCAGATAGCTTGGCCATAACCACCACACTGAGAGATCACGTGCAGGCAGACGAGCCCATGTCAGACACGCAGGCAAGACGAGTCCATTCGGTGTCGCGTAAGGAAGCCACGCAGGCAAGCTCCACACACAAAGCAGAGTGATCCTTTATAACGGCCCACAACCATTGGATCCTCGGGATAGACTACAGAGAACCTCGAAGAAGCTGACCGACCACGACCGCTTGCTTGCCACGGAAGATCCACGACTCTCAGTATCGTAACTGCATAGACTTGGGTGTTTTGTGTATTGTTAGGACTCTATAAGTATCATGCATTTGGGTAGTTCATATGCCTCGCTCATTGCCATGCCGGCCTAGCCAGACAAGGAAGATTCACAGCACCGAATAAAAGGTAACTATTGTGCAGTGTATATCCTGTGTCTGCAGTCCTTATTACCTGACACCTTCACATAGGTAGATAGGGTAGCTAGGATCCGTGCCCCGACTCACAGCCAGCGAGTTCAGTATATTATTGTACAGTACAGTACGGTAGAGTGGAGTAGAGTAGCTATCATTGGTAGAGTATCGATCCCCCGTCCACGTCCCCCAACGACGGATACTCTCCATTGGTGGGTAACAGTAGTGATTATTTGATGGGAATGCCATAAGTTGGAATTGTATTAGGTCTATTTTCAAAAAGATCAACAAAGATTAAATATGGTATCATGTGCAGGATTTTCTGGATTTGCAGCATTTTTTGCAGCATATTGAAGGGCAAGCTTTTTTCACCTTAAATCAAGAGGCAGTTCATCTGCCTCAACTGATAAGCTATCTGCAGGTGATGCATGAAATGCATCAAGGCATAATCTCAAACCCTGGTGTTTGAATTGGATCAAGCATTTAAATATAAGATGGACGAGCTGATCCATATATCACACATCTGTAATCAAGTTTGGAAAGTGCCAGACCTCTTTCTAAGTTAACTTATAGTTATATATGATATAAGTTAACATACATATACTGTAAGTTTACTTGTACTCTAGATAATTGAAGCATGATATGCCCGTTGCTAGTCCATAAAATTTGAATTGGTGAACCAGTGGGGGATTGTTTTCTGATACTTATTAAGGAAATGTTAACTGCCTTTGAATTAGTAGCAACCAAGGTTATTCTGTAGGATATAGATTACCTACCTACAGACTCTTATAAACATATATAGACAATCATAGACAATCACGATGTTTGGCAAGATACGATAAGGGTTACTGAGTGCTACGTGAGGCCAACAAGTGCAGGCTGATGCAATGCGTCACTCGCCGCAAAAATGAATGAACAATTATACATGAACCTTTGAGAACATGTTGACCTGAAACAAAATTTGAAAAGATTTTATCATTATGAAATGGAACTTAAATTTAAAAAAAAGGTATGCAAATTGGAATTGGCTTAAAAATGTGAGGGGTCTGAACCACCCCACCCGCAAATTATCATCACTTCAGACCCCTCACTTATTAATGCATCCGCTTTAAGTCATAAAAACCTCATTTTAGAAAATATATGAACACTAAATCCTTTGGCTTAGGTAGACTTAAAAACATGTCAAGATGACACATAAACTAACATGATGTTCACATTTTATATATAAATCAACTTGAAGTAAATAACTGTGTACTTTCTGGATCTTTTGGTTGAATTATTTCTTGCATTAGCCAATGTAAGAATATTCGATGAGCTGGGAAGACAGCTGTTGCTGGTACAAGATAACAGAAATATTCTCATCGCACAATATGCACAAACAGATGTGCCAAATTCTCGACATATTTCTTTGATCCAAACCTGTTTATTTTGGACTTGTGAATCTTAGTAGTAAAATAGCTGATACCTTGATGCCAGGTCACCTATTTGTTGAGGCTGTTATGGGCATGTGGTATTTGGCATGGAATAATGCAAAATACTCTCCCCCCCCTGAAAAATAGCAAGAGTTTGAGTTTTCATGTCCATCATTATGCCCAGGAATTCAGTGGTCTGTGTAGCAGGTACTGTCTTAGTGGTTAGAGTGGTGAACCCTACCTCTGTGCAGGTGTTAAGTATGATATCTAGGTTCTTATCACATGAATCCTGGCTATTACTCAGTGATATAATGTCATCAAGGTAATGGGGTGGTATCAGGTGATGCCCCTCATTTTTTATATATGTACTCAAGACAATTGGAATAGTCTTTGAATAATCTTGGAGCCGACCTTAGGTCAAATGGTAAAACTGCCATGTTGAAAAATTTTGTTTTCCCAATTTTGTCATCCCAACTGAAGCCCAGTAATTTGTGATCATTAGGGTGATTGTGATCATTAGGGTGATTGGAAGGCTGAGCTTAAATTGCATTTAGCAGCCCATTATCAGCATTTAGGTGATGAATAGTTGCCCACTAGTTTAACAGCATCGTATATTGTCACATGTTTCAGAGAGCGATACTTGGGGTTGATGTTATCATTCACTGATAAGTAATGTATTGCTCTGGTCTTGTTATTGGTGATTTTGTGGAAGGCTCCCAGCGGGTATGCACTATTGTAGGAAATTGATAACCTACTTACAGACTCTAATTGTAAACATATATAGACAATCGTAGATAATCACGATCTTTGGCAAGGAACGATAAGGGTTGCTACGTGAGGCCAACAAGTGCAGGCTGATGCAATGCACCACTCGCCGCAAATAGAGACAACTCTGTCTCATGGTTTTCTCTTTTGAATTTGTCCACTGCTTTACTGTGTTCCACTGAGGATTGCAAGTAATTTTTCTAACACTGTATTATTTGGCCCATGGATTCCAATCCCAACCCCGTCATGGGCACTTTTAATAAGCTGTGTGGCTTAAATCTGGTCTGGATAGTCTGATAGTTCACTTTTCCAAAATTTATGGGCCCAGGCTATTCTTTGCTGTCCTAGAGGCTGGTGCTCCATGCCTAAGAACCGGCCCACTAGCACAGATGGTAGATATGTGCCTTTAATGGTTATATAAGTGGTGTACATCATATCTGAAAATGGAATAGAGGTTGACCCCTCTAAAACAAAGGCTGTTGACGAATATCCTGTCCCCACTTCTTGCAAAGATGTGAGGGCATTTTTGGGTTTGTCGGGTTACTACCGTAGGTTTGTTGAGGGCTAAGTCTTATCATGATTCGAGGAACAGAGGTTGGAAATTTCAGGTTGGAGATAAAGTGTGGATTTACTCCCCCGGTCCCTGGTTCTAAGCTAAAGTCTCCTTATAGTGGCCAATATTACTTAATTCAGCAAACGTCCCCGCTCAATTTCAAAGTCCGTGCGTGTGATACCCACGTGGAACCCAACTCCTCTATTCATGTTAACAGGTTCCGCCCTTGTGTTACGCGCTTTGACCGCCCTGTTTCTCTGTTGCAATGAGAGGACGGTACTCCCTCAGGCAATGACCTACCGGGTGATGCAATTCCGCCCTCAGACCTTTTGCCAGAGAATGACCTAGCAGGCCCTCGTGATAACGACTAGAACGCTCAAGCCCACGATTCACAAAAGTCTGATGCCGAAGATGCGGATGACGAATCTGACCCTCAATATGAGATTGAGCGCATTTTAAAACAACGGAAAGATTCCCAAGAGATGGAATATCTGATTAAGTGGAAGGATTATGGTACTAAAGATAACATGTGGGAACCATTTTCCTTCCTGGGCAAACGAACCCAGGCAGATGTGCTTGCTGAACCCCCTCCTACTGTTAGGGAGCGAAAAAAGTAGTTGTTGTTATATAGGTTTTGTCTTACAGCTTTCTTTGTTATTGTTGATGTCAGTATTCTGTATAATTGAAAATGAACGAGAAACTTTGTTTGATGTCGACTTATTCCACATTTATTATTCATGATGTCTCCCAATATTCGGTGCATTTAGCTTTGTTACTTCATTATGCATGCATGTTCTCATTTCTATGGTGATCCACATTCTGTATTTTTGCAAGTAGCCTGTTTCAATTATGTTTGCTAAGTATTGATTTATGAAATGAACGCCATTCTGGCGAGCTTGTTTAAATTTATGATCAAGATTGACCTTCTGATACTGCTCCCCACTGTGCCTGGAGTGGTTCCACTTAGTGTTAGTTCGAAAGGATTATTTGTACCTGCCATTGTTATTGGTTGTGTTTTGATGACATCTGCTTTTTCACATTTCTATGTGGCCCTTTGTCCCTTGTCACTGATATTCTATTTTTGTGATCAACAGACCTCCACTAATTGGCCCCATAAAATTGGCCTTGCTGCTCGTTTGTGTGTCCCACCATTTCCCACACGACTCATAACAGGCTGACTGGCGCTTTGTGACTTTGCGCAGGTTGGTGGCTGTGTGTGCGTTGCTACTGGGATGATATAGCGGTGCTGCTGACTTCCCAGACACTTTCTGCTTCTGCGCCTTCGTGTTGCCTCCTACTACGTCCTGCGTACTTCGTTCCTTCGTTGTGGTCTCAGTGTTTCGTATCTCAGGTTGACTTGTGTGTTGCTGACTGGCCAGTTCTTTTAGTTGAATCCTTATACTGATAATCGTGAGTATTCTCGTTTCTTTATAGGTTCCTCTTTGATAAAGTAATACTTGTGTCTCTGATCATATGCTGACTTTTGACTTGACTTTGATGACTTTAGTAGATTGTATCCTAAATGTAAGTGATTTCTTGCGGTCCTCTTGCGAACGAAAATGTTGGTTAGCCATGATTACTTAACCGCAAACAGTAATAAAGTTTGCGAAGACAGCGCATTCCACACGGGGTGTTGGGTGGCTGTATCTTCTTATATTGTCCTATAGTTTAACCGCAATCAGTAATAAAGTTTGCGATGACAACGCATCACACGGGGTGTGGATGGTTGTATTTTGGTACCTTGTTCTCAGACTTAAACCGCTAACTGTGAAAATAAAGTTTGCGAAGACAGGGCATTCCACACGGGGTGTTGGGTGGCTGTACCTTCTTGTTTTGTCCCTAATCTAACCACAAACAGTATTAGAGTTTGTGAAGACAGCGCATTCCACACGGGGTGCTGGGTGGCTGTATCTTATATATATTCTGTGCATACAGGTGTAAGACGCGATGATGATGATTAATAAATATTCCACGCCACGGGACTTAGGACGCGATGATTTGTGCACTCCTCGATTGGATGGATTGCATTATGTACCGGTACATTTATGACATATTAGGCTGACATGTATTTATTCAGAGTGACGGATACAACTGCTATTTTGACTTCATTTAAATGGTGACACACAACGACTGTTGGTCCGATCCGGATGAATAGATCGATTTTCAAACCTCCCATCTACACATCTCACGCTGCTGTTGCGTAATATAATTGCTTAAACGATTGGACTGTCTTGACTTAATTGGTTAATTGATGGTAGGACTTGAGAGTCGTTTCTCAGAAGTTTGGCTATTCTCTCATGTCGGTTACACACTCCGGTTTTAACTTCGTTCATATTTAGGGACTATCGACCTTTACTGAACCGTACTTGACTGATGATGATTTAGCAAGATTGATAGCTATTGACATTGTTGTGGGCTGTCTTAACTTCTTGCCCTAATTCCATGACCAGTAAAGTTGTAATTTATGCTCATATCTTAGTCAAATTCTTGATTAGTTTATTACCCTACGCTAAGTTAACATGACTATTAGTAGATCACATAGATGGACCTCGATACCTCATCTCACTGCCTGTTTCACTACTTTACTCGTTCACCTCTCTGGTAACTAATCGTTGATCGTTCACCCTTCAGGTGAGACGACTATGTTTCTAAATTTGTGGGCTAATATTTTTGAGGCTGACGATCCATCATTTCCTATTCCTGACGTCCCTTTGCATACAGCATCATTTCCTGTCATTCCCGAGCCATCAGTGCCTCTCCCCCGGTTTGCCTCTGTGAACGGTAGGCCCCATTTACTCCCAAAAAGTCTTTATTGCCGGCAAACCCTCCACCTCCTTACCGGCCAACCCCTCCACCTCCACCACCCCCACCGCCCCCACCGCCACCAGCTGTTCCCGGCGCTGTGTACCCTGTTGCCTACATTTCCCGCAACCAACCCACCCTGACTTTAGTGGTCCAGGCTTGCCCGAAGTGTGGCGAGTGTGTTCGAGTACAGGAATTCACTCTCATCCCTTATTGTACCCTATCTCGCTCTGGGTTGGGCCCTCACCCTTAACATGTCTGTGGTGTGGGTTCTTTTTCTCTGCGCTCCCACAGTGTCTGCCATTAGTGTTTTAGGCTGTCCAAATGTTGGTGCCCTGCTCACGAAACAAGGTTATGTGGCGAATAGTGCCGCAACGTGGCAAGTTACATTTGCCGTCCCCCACCTTGAGCTACGGGCCTCCACACCCCCATTTAGCATGTGTGATGAGGAGGTTCCGTTGGTTCTCTCTCGGCTACGTAGGCGTGATGTGTCCACTGCACATTGCTTTTGTGGCACTTTTCGCTCTCTCACTGCAGCATATTGGAATCTAAACGCAGGGTCCAAATTGCCGGGAGCGTGGAACGCTGTATAAGATAACCATGGGTCCAGGGTAGATAAAGCCATCAGATATTTTGTAGAAAAATGTTCTTTGCCTTCCAGTTGAAAATATGATAGAGCTCTACAAATTACACGTTCAGCAATACCCCATGACATAGGGTGGGACCAATGGAATAATCTTAGGAAGCGAAGGGCCAATTTTTCCAGACATGGAGCGCCACAGGGTTTATTAAACTCAAAGCAAGTGAGACATGTGGCGTTATCATAGCATAGAATGTAATAGGCTAACACACCTGTCAGGGCAGAGTTAGACCTAACTTTGAGGACAATTTGCGAGATCAGGGGGAGGGGAAGAGTCTGTCCGGGCGTGTTACGTACATAGGCAGCAAGATGCTGCAATTCCAGTAAATCAATTTAGAATCTTTGGGACTCCATGGATACAACGTGTCGACTATGTGAGGGAGAACTCACCTGAGGCTGGGGTGCGTTGTCAGCCATACTGACCGAATAATGAGTTCTTCCGAGAAGGAGAAAAAGGGAGCGATTCTCTGATAGTTAGGGCTTATCTAAGTCTGAAAGAGAAACTGGGGGGTGAATAATGCACCTCAGAGGTAGGCGCCATCTATATCTAATTGATTCACAGCTGTCCGTCTAGATTGATGGGGAATTTCCCAGGCATGCTTTCAGTTCGGGCATGGTCTCCCCATCTGACTTTCTTGACAGGGGGTTCGTGGAAGGTCAGACAGGGTGATGATTTAGCAGGGGTGAGAATACTTTTAGGGTGAAGGGCCGTGGGGTCGGAGTGTTCCTCGCATAGCTGGTCAAGGGATGAGAATGCGGGGCCAATCGAATCATTGTATTTCTTCTTAAAGTGTCCACGAGGGTCCATGGGGGAGGACAAAGCCTTCCGGCTAAGAGGGGTGAGCATGTTGCCACGTGGTCGTAGAGGCAGGTCTGAGGGCAGGGCGTGGAGAATGTAGTAGCCATCACATCCAATTAGCAGATTTAGTGCATGAGAGGAGGACAGGACTTAGTGAGAAATCTAAGGTGGAATGGGACTCTGATAACAGAAGGCATGTGAAATTTCAGCTCACGGTGTGTGTCCCGTAACATGGTCATATCCCAGTCAATGATTAAATGGTTATTGAGGCATCCGTTGGAAAGATCAGCGTGAGGCATTGCCTCGCCAGGGAGGACCTTGATACAGTCGGGGAATGTCAGAATTTCAGTTACAAGGAGGACTACACGAGAGGTGCCAGAGAAGAGTTCCAGGAACACAATCGTCTGGGGACACTTAGTCTCTTGATCAAACATACGCATGACCGAGGACAGGTCATGCCTGAGCCGATATGAGATGTAAATTTTCTGGGAGATGAACATAGCAACAACGAGTGATAAGGTCGTGAGGCCAACAATGTCAAACAAATGTAGTTGTGGAAGGCTAGCAGAAGTGGGTAGTGCGTCCGTGGTGGGGACCTGACTGAGTTGGTATAACAGAACAGTTTTCTGAAGGTGGGCATACTTGCCGTGCAAGACAAATAAACAAATTGCACAGCCTATAGATAGACCGGTACCGGCAGTCTGATATGCGGGTGTGCAGGAGGAGTGGACGTGTTTTCTAGGAGCTCCGGTTTCTAGGAAAAATAAACTAAATTTGCTGCGTTTTTTTCTCGGGAAAACGCATCAAATTACTGAAATTGACCGCTTGGATATAAAATTGGAGTGCGAGGAAAACTTTTTGTGGATAATCTGTTATTTGGTGAGGATTCTGATCTAATCCTAATAACGAAAATCAAGATATCGCCATCGTGGGATTGGTATATATAAACGTATATATACCAGGTACGTATATGAACGCATTGCGCGGCGGACAATACAAGTCAGTTATATAAACGCTATACCAGGAATAATCACAAGCATTAAGAAAACTCAGGCACACAAAAATAATATTTACGCTAGATGCATAAAGTTACATAAAGGGCATAAACAAAGCATTCCTCCCGCCAAAACCAACATCGACACAAAGAACCCGCATTAAGGCTCGCTGCTTTGGGCCAGGCAATTTCACCAAAATCTAAAAGCGTATCCAGACCTTAAAAAACAAAATAAATACCCACATATATATATATATAACATCTTAAGCCTTTTTTTGATCTTTGAGTTGAACACATCAAGACCATCACTTGACAAGCCGGGGTGAAATACTTGAGTTCTTCACCTCAGATTTGTCTCACTACCTTATTTGGAACCCCATTAATCATATATAAACCCTGCTAGAGTGTGACGCTCTATCGTCACCCAGTAGCAGCACATATCAGCACATCCAGGAGAACCTAGCACGTTTGGCAGATTTTATTCTAGCTAACAGATTTTATATACACATTACTAACCAGGATTTTAAGCAAACTTTTTTTACGCAAACATCGAATCCGTGGATCACTGGGTGACGTGCAAGCCCAACTCTCACACACAATCAGTAAGTACAATTACATACATACATATATACATATAAATATAATTATATACATATAACTATATCAGTTTTCTGATATATTCTTAACAAGATGATAACTCTAAGGTTATTTCTCGTGCGGGGAATAATCACTTATCGTTTCTCAGCAAATTTCACCATAAATATCTCAGTCAATACTCAGCTAAATCAAATAGTCAGTAACTCTAAGATTATTTCTCGTGCGGGGAATAATCACTTATTGACTAAATTTTTTTTTTTCATCCAGTCTCACAATGAATTTTACTGCAAACAATTTTACACAAACAATTTATTTATCAGTTGTTGCCTATTGCTTGAATATTGATTCTAAGATTATTCTCTCGTGCGGGAGCTATTCAAATAACAAACCATAGGCGACTATTTTTCTTCTAACTTTTCTTTTTTTTTTATCTTGAAAACACTTGTACCTTTACGGTAAACTAATCCTTCACAAACAACTACCAGCATATTTTCTATAAATAAAAACACTGGTGTGACTTGGCTATAGTTGCAAAATCCTATAATTGGAATACTTAATCACATTATCATACATATTGGATAACATAATCACATTAGTACACAAAGTTCTATTACTTGAAAACATTATTCTATAATTGGATACCATAAGCACATTAGCACACATAATTTTTTCAATCGATAACAATTACAGATATGGCTACAAATGATCCTGGACTGGAAACCATCCCTGAGGAGGAAGTGGTTGCTTCTGACGATGGCACACCTGCGGCACGCCCTCAACGCACAGCTGCAACAAAAAAGAATGTATCTATGAGCAAGATGAATGAAAAACTTCGAGCTGAAATTGAAAACCTTAAAATTGACATTGATGATAAAGACACTAAAATAAAAGAACTTTCTGATTTACACAACAAATGTATGACAGACTGTAAACCCTTGCATGATTTTAATGCCACAAAAATAGCAGAGCTTAAGATTGAAACGGCAGCCAAAGATAAGGAGATAGCCAGACTTCATGAAAAGTTAGCTTTTGAGATGCAGACCAATGTTGAGCTTTCAATGCTTTCAGGTGATAGGAAGGCTGCTCCTGAAAAGGTTCCTGATGCTCCAAAGCGTCTCAGGTATTTGATAATGGCGGAAAATCAGAATAGCAAAACTATCACTGATAATAATAATTGTGATGATGTTGAATTGGTTCCAGCTTTGCAAGCTGACACAGTTTTTGACTTTAAGAAAGCATTTAGCATGATTGAAACTTTCAATAGATTGAGGCAGTTCAATGCTATTATTTTGATGTTGGGTGCGCATGATATTGCCAACAATAAAAATGTAGATGATATCTGCACTGTGATATCTAGGATTATTGAAACACTCAAGAAATTCACCAATGCAAAAATTGTATTATGTACACCACCACCGTTTAGATTTTATTTTGGCGCACAAGCAATTCTGGCTAATTATCTTCAGTACAAAAACTATAAAGATGTAACTTTTGTAGACACAAAAAATGTATTTGATGCCTACATTAGATCTGACTTTATGGAAGATGAAACACATCAACTTAGTGTAAAAGGGGCTAAAATATTTTTTGATGCGGTCATTAGACCAATCAAAGTAGACATGTCTTTTGACCTATCTGCAAATTTGCCTGAAATCAAGTCTAAATCATCAAATGCACCCAAGCCAGCACCGAGTACTAGCTCCTCGATCTATACAAGTGCATCGGCCGACACTCAGAATGTGGGCACTGTCCAAGGATCATATTCATATAATCAGGGAAGTGCCCAATGAAAAAATGGGCATGTTAATGGGTAGGCAAGGAACGACAATCAAGGCTGTACAGCAAGTTAGCAACACAAAAATTCACAAAATGGCTTGGACAATTCCTGCAGAGGAACCAGTCGAGCAACAGGGTGTGCTTATTTTTGGGAAACCTACTAATATGATGAACGCCCTTGATAGCATAGATGTCGTCCTAGCTGGGCACGATATTTATGAAACATATGGTATCACTAAACCTTCAGATAGCAAATCAGTGTCATGTCAAAATTTTGAAAAATATGGCGAATGCCGTTTTCGGGATAAATGTAAATTCATTCATTCTGTTGCCAAAAGGCGCAAACTAGCTCAATGAAGGTACGAGGGGGATATGAGGACTATCACATTTGGAAAAAAATTTGAAGATTACAGTTTAAACAATGGAAAAAATGAAGATTATAGTTTAAACAATGAAAAAAATGTTAATCTATATGAGAGCAATCGCTTTAATAATGATTATGGATTGTCACATTGTTCTTTGAAAAGTAGCTATTTAATGGATCATACAAAATATGGTAACAGTGCATGCATTAATGATAATAATGATGATATTTTATATATGCATGCAGATTTTATCAGTGAGAGATTGGAAATAAATTTTATGAAAAAACGATATGCATCTATGAAAGACAATTTTGTACATCCCACAAACTCCATGAATATCTCATATTTCAGCCCAAACTCAGCAAACTCCTTATATCCCTGCAGTCAAATAATTAAAGGTAAAAGTTATTCAGATGCTCTAAAGTTAACACCGAGAATTGGTAGCACATCATCTTCAAATAAATCAGTAAGAAGTAATGATCGTATTAAATACATAGCTAGGGGTGAAGGACTTCCCCAAGTGGATACTCTTAATGAAAAGCGTCTCGGCAATAGCTCTAACATGCGGAACATAAGGAAACACTTTAACCTATCATATGCCTCATCCTGGGCAAGTGGTCTAAATAGACACGCCCACCACAGGATGATCCGTGAGAGTAGATCAGGTTTTTCTGCTCCATTAAATGAACTATCGCTTTCAAATCAATTTGAATCTCTTCATAACTCCAACGCAATGGCTATACATAGTTTTGGTCAAAATGAACATGAACCTTATGATGTAAATTGCCACACATCGATCCGACATTAACTCCGCCCATCTTCAATATGATTGGCCGTCATGGGGGGCACTCTGCTGGGGGTGAGGAAGGATCTCCCCGAAATGACGTCATAGGGTCAATGACCGGATTGCTCGCAGATGGATGCATTAATCAAGAATAAATAGATGAAATCAATTCAAATGATAACTTAACAAAAAATAAAACAAATAGAAACAATATACACTTCAAAATAAATAAGGAATTAACAATAGCTACAGCTTACGTACAGAGCATAGGAAACAAGGTAGAAATTCTTAACTTATATATAAATGAAAATAACGTTGATTTATTTTTTGTTACTGAAACATGGATGAACGAGGCAAATGAAAAAATAAGTAAAGGTAAAATTAAAGAAAATAACTACGACATTGAACACTTACCGCGTACACTAAGATCTGGGGGCGGCCTGGCTGTTATCTACAGACCTGAAATTGACATAAAGAAAATTAATCAGAGTCATAACTTATCAACTATGGAGATGATGGAAATTAATATCAAAACCAAAAATAAACTATACACTATAATCACTATCTATAGACCTGAACCCTCTGACAGAAATAAATACACATATACACAATTTTTTGAAGAATTTAGTGACATGCTAACCTACTATTCTACATATACTCATGAAGTACTTTTCGTTGGTGACTATAATTTCCATATGAATAAACCAGAGAGGCCAAATGTAATTAAATTCAATGACATTCTAGATTTATACAATTTACATAATCATGTTACAGAACCAACACACATACTAGGGAATACGCTCGATTTATTAATCACACACATACATAGTGATTTAATAAAAGAACATAAGGTTGAAGAGAAAATATCCGATCATAGTATTATTAAACTCACTATAAACTTTCAAACAAAAATAAAAAACAAGAAAAAGGTATCATATAGGAATTACAATAAAATGAACATACAAAATTTCATTAGTGATGTTGAAGATATATTCAACGACAATAAATCCTATAATGAAAAAGATCTTAATGAATTATTAACTGAGTACAACAAATTGACAAGTATACTTGATAAACATGCCCCGATGGTAGAAAAAACCATAAATAACAGGAAACCAGCACCTTGGTTATCGGATGAGATTAAAAATGAAAAAAAGAAAAAAAGAAGACTCGAAAGAAAATATGATAAAACCCGTCTTTCTTCTGATAAAATTCAATTTCAACTACAAAGAAATAAATATAACAAAATGATTAGGGATTCTAGAAACAGTTATTACTCAGGAATAATAAATTTAAATAAATCGGATCCAAAAAAACTTTTTAAAATACTAAATAAACTACTACACACTAAAGAGGACACTCCCTTTCCCAAACATAATCATAGCAAGGAGTTGGCAATTGAATTTAATAATTTTTTTCTAGAAAAAATCTCAAACCTGAGGGAAAATATGGATAAAAATGATAATACAACATCGCCTTTGATTGAGAAAGTCAAATTCAGTACTCACCTGGAAAAATTTGCATTATTAAATGATGCAGAGGTAGCAAAGTTAATCAAAGATGCAGTCATGTGAACTTGACCCCATCCCAACCTGGCTTCTGGCTGAGTGTATGGGTCCTCTACTTCCACTAATAAAAGCAATTATTAATAAATCTATATCAATGGGAAACATGCCGGATGACCTAAAGATGGCCATCATTAGACCATTAATAAAAAAACTGGGCCTAGAATTGATAAAGAAAAATTATAAACCGCTCTCAAATCTTGCCTACTTATCTAAATTTATAGAAAGGGCGGTTGCTACACAATTTGTTGGTCTCCTTATTAAAAATGATATTCAATGTATATTTCAATCTGCATACAAGGAATTCCATAGCACTGAGACTGCGTTGCTGAGGGTACAGAATGACATCTTAATGGATATTGATAATGGTAAAACGGTAATGCTGGTACTACTTGATTTATCAGCGGCATTTGATACTATTGATCATAACATATTATTGAACAGGCTGGAAAAAAGATGTGGCATTAGAGGCATGGCCTTACAATGGTTTTGGTCATATCTATCAAATAGAAAACAATGTGTAACAATTGAGGGCAAACGATCTGAAAATATGAATATTAGTCATGGAGTTCCCCAGGGCTCTGTCCTGGGACCATTATTGTTCACAGCATATATGGAGCCTTTATCGGACATTATTGGTAATTTTGGTCTCAAACACCATATCTATGCTGATGATACACAATTGTACATTACAATAGATCCAATATCTGAAGAAGATAGAAATAGATCCTGTAGAGAAATGGAAAAATGTATTAAATTAATAAGGAAATTCTTAATAGAGAATAAAATGAAAATAAATGATGGGAAAACAGAAATGCTTTTATGTGGTAAAAGCTGTGATTTCAGAAAAGAAAATTTACCAAATGAAATTCTAGTAGGTGAAACTAAAATCCCTAGATCTAAAACAGTTAAGGATCTTGGTGTCATCCTGGATCAGGAATTATCAATGAAATCACAAATTAAAAAAATGTGCAAGAATGGTTTTTTTCATGTAAAAAATTTAGCTCATATCAGAAACTGTTTAGATGAGAAAACTGCAAACACACTTGCTCATGCATTTGTTACTTCTACTCTAGATTATGGAAATGCTCTTCTCGCAGGTTTACCAAAGTGCGAAATAGCCAAATTGCAGAAATTACAGAATGCTGCAGCAAGAGTAGTGGGTAAACTCAAAAAGAGGGATCACATTACACAAAAACTTATGGACCTTCATTGGTTGCCAGTGGAAGCTAGGATTTACTTTAAAATATCCTTATTAACATGGAAGGTGCAAAATGGCTTTGCCCCAGAATACCTTTCTCAGTTATTAAATTGTAAAAAATCTGATTTGGGACTAAGATCAAACAATAAAAATGAATATGTAGTGCCCAAGACTAACATGAAAACATATGGTGACAGGGCTTTCATGGTATATGCTCCGAAAAATTAGAATGCCCTGCCCCTCGAAGTGAAAAACTGTAAAACAATAGATAACTTCAAGAAAAAACTAAAGACATATTTATTCAGAAAGCATTATCTCGAGAAGCGCTTAGAGCAGACTTAGTCTGATGTAGCGCTATATAAATCATTATTATTATTATTATTATTATTTATGTAGAAGGCTAAGCCAGCTCACACTATCAGATGCAGTGAAACCATTCGGCAATGTCCAAGAAGGGTCAATATACGGAATTTGAGCATCTTTCCATGCGGTGGCAGTACGATTAAGATCAACAATAACCATACCTTGTTGTGCCACAAAATCATCAACCCCTAAAGTAAGCAGATCAAGATCAGGAACATCTAACCCTTGGGGCTCAGGAAACAGCGTGTTTGCCGTCATGCCATGTGTAACAGAATCATTGTGAAACATGGAAATGAATAACAAGTTTGCTATATATGACTTTTCCACACGTGTCATCACATTGTTGTCACAATGAGTGAGGCTTGGCGGAATGTAGACACCTGAACTAGACCGCATACTACAACCACATCCAAGTGTCAATGTTCAAAAGGAACAAGGTTCCACTTCGGTGGGGGTAACGTCTAACTGGCACGTGACTAGCCAAGGTTTGCTGTGTCCGATGACTAGGAAGGAAGAGTTTTGCAAGTCCCTAACAACACGGGGTGGGGACTTCAATTCCAGGAAGTCAACCTGGCAATACAACATGATGTCACGGACTACACCCTTAAATATGGACAGGGCACATGATGGTATGTCAACAGGAAATTCTGGGAAGGTCCTGTAGCAATGGCGAACACCAGACCCGAAGCACTCAGCTAGGTCAGCTCTAGACAATTCAATGTATAACCTTTCATCCCTAGATATGCCAATAAAGTCTGAGAAACCTGAAATGCGTGTAAACTGATTGGGTTTCTTGCCTCCTGTCGGTATAGGGAAGGATGATATCTCGTAGATGGTGAAAGCATTATCCTTCACCACAAGTGGCAAACTAACATCAACATATAGATGAGAATCACTACTGAGAGCTGTGACACCAGGAATGGCGTAGATAGCACTTGGTTTAAAATTTGGATACTGCACACGCAAAAGTCGGGCAACCTGTTTCATGGATTTGTGTAAAACATCGGGAGGGACCAAAATGGGAGACAATTTGTTATTAGCAATCGTTTCCAAAGCGAGCAGGGTGGCACCTGCTTCTGATTCTAACAGCGTCAAAGCTTGGATGTGACCTATCTCAGAGATAAGCCAAAGATTTCAACAAAAGTCGTTGTGCATCTGTCTGTACCTGAACAATTTGGGGTCAAAAGTAACTAAATCTGGAGACAATTTTTTGAATAAAAATAAAACATTATAATAACTAAATGCAATAATTTCATACAAGAGACATTTTAAAAGTACCGTTTGCTTAAGTTGCACATTGTAGGAATAACATTGCCCTCTGGTGGACGCAAGACAAGACTCCACTTCAGTTTTATTTTGCAAGTTTATACGATGTCACCGCTGACACATGATTGCTCCAGTGGAAAGTGCCAATTTGCACACGATTGTGTATAGGCGGCCTGGTCAGTGGATTTCGCCACCATCTGCTGGCGGGTTCCAATCATGTGTACCCTTATTTTTTGTCAGAATTATGTTAGGTATGAAATATTACTCACAATATGCTTATATTTCAGTTTTAGAGCTTTGTTTTCAACCATCAGGAATTTGACATAATTATTGACCTAGTTATTGAATCAGTGGAGGCCCCATGAGGTTTTATACAAAGGGGTCTACACTTGTGAAATGCAAACAATACTGTCGGCTGCACACATAAGAGATAATTACAACAGGGATAATTGCACAATTAAAGACAACTGCACAAGTGAGAGATAGCTGCACAGAAATACCTTATCAGATGAGTACATGACAGATACACACATGTTCATGGACATGATGGACAAAAGTACACTGTGGTCATGGACTAAATAGAGATTTAGTACTTAATCCACACTTGAAAGCAAAGAAATACTTCGAAGTAAATTCATTAACAATCATAACTATTGATATAAAATATCTGTTTTCCAGGTCTATTATCCTACGTATTGATGGTGAAGATGTAGCTGGGGAGGTAAATGAGTGGGAGATAGCCCTCCTTGAATGTAATGGTGAGTTATTGGATGGAATTTGTTTTGGGGAAAAACCTGGACAATGTTGGCACCAATGAATTAAGTCTCACGATTCTCACAATTCATCATCTAATTTCTGGCTTGGCTGATCAACAACAGTCATTTGAAAGTGAAAAAGTATAGAAAAGCATAATCAAAATTGTCTCCATTTACACTAAAAAGTACAATATTTTGATTAAAGCTGTCTTTAGAAATTTGGATAAATAAACAAAAGTTCTCAATTTTGTTAAAATTGTGGGAAATTGTATTTTGAGATTTTGTTTACTTCTAATATTGAATCACTGGGTAGTGTTGAGGCCTAATGCAGCTGCTACTGGCTAATGGATTATTAATAAAAGATCAATACATTATGTTTTAATGCGTAATAAACATTGATTCCCACAGAACTGATATATATACTTTATTTACCATAGTTTGCTTTGGTGGGTTATAATGGTGCACTAATCATCAAGTTGAAGGAGCATCAATGAAATAGTGATGTCTTACTTGTTGGCATCTTACCAATAGTGAACAACACATTTCTGTGATACTCTAAATGAAGTGTTCCTGTTCCCCCTAAAGTTGCAGAATGGGGGACCAAACAACTTGTGATGTCAACAACGTTTGTGGTGGTCCTATTGAAACCTATTTTCTATTTTAAAAAAAACATTAAGAGAAAATTAGAGGTCCAATGTACCAAAAATGTTCATTATTTCACCTCTCACATATCTGATGGCCAAACATGCTTTTTTTTCCAAAGGAGACAAATGAAAATGAGAAAATCTTTTTCACTGGGATCACTGTGAGTTTCCTTCACACTAAAATGATCACTCACTTCTTTACACTATTATGAAAATTCAGTGAGGCAGCAGTATAGCTGCTATAATGTTGAAAGTGATGCAAACTTCACACCTCTGACCCCAAAGAAAAACAAAAATATGAACCAATTACCATAAAGTGCAATATTTTGATTATTTTGTCCTCTACCACAAGGGGGCATTCAGAACTGACGGTTTACATATAGGTCACAAATCTATTTGTAAAACTTAATTTCACTAAATTGTCAATGATAAATATTACCTTTCAGAGATTAAGATGAATGTTGAGATGCAAAGAGTGAAAAGAAATTATCATATATAATTTTATTTTTTACTCCTTAGATCAACATACAATTCAAATGTTCCTTGCCAAATATGGTAAGAATTCGGAAGAATTGGAGAATCCAGAATTGGAGAACCCAGAATTGGACTCCTCAACATGCAGCTGCAACTGCAATTTCAGCTCCAGCTCCAGCTACAGCTTCAGAGAGAGTGAGTGCACAAGCAAGAGTGAGTGCACAAGCGACAGCTAGAGCTTCAGGTCCAGGTCCAGGTCCAGCGAGAGCTCCAGCGAGAGCTCCAGCGAGAGCGAGAGTTCCAGCTCCAGCGACAGCGACAGCGAGTGGGACAGCGAGTCCACAAGTGGAGGAGGGGAGCAGAGAAGAAGGTGCTGGCTCCAACAAAAACATTTTGATAACACAAAGTGTAAGTATTTACTCTGTGGCTAATCATATACCTCTTTAAACATTCATGACATTACTAGAAGCACATTGCAGTTTGTGATAAACAACTTGTTTACATACAAAAACAACATTCAGAAGTCAAAGTTTAATTAGGACATTTAGTAATTAACAAATTTTGCATTTGCTATGTATCACGATTTTGCACCAAACATTTGGCAGCTAATTTTTAAGAAATACCTAATGTATGGACCATATGTTTTTTTGAGCTGTAAAAGATCTGTGGTTAGATTAAGTCTTTTGACTTTGAGTTTCAGTTGATGTAGACACTATTCTACTCAATATTTATATTGAGCATCAGGATTTGCCGGTGTTTAGGGGCAAATGGTTGAAAGTGTCCAATGATATGAAAGGGGCAGTCAGTTCTCCGGAATGGACAACCGAGAAATGCCGGTTGAGGGTTAAAAACCTCAGAGACAAGTTCGGGTAACGGCTGTAGAAGAGGAAAACCTCTGGAGAGGGCTTTGTTGCAATCGACACAATCCTGTTCGAAGCATTCCAGAAGGAGGTAGAGGTTTGTGTGGAACCACTGGAGTCATCTTGTGCACAACGTAAGTTCAGTGTTTTAAAAAGAATTTGCCTAAACATGTCATTAAATAATTTGTTTATGTATGTATGTATGTATGTATGTATGTATGTATGTATGTATGTATGTATGTATGTATGTATGTATGTATGTATGTATGTATGTATGTATGTATGTATGTATGTATGTGTGTATGTGTGTATGTGTGTATGTGTGTATGTGTGTATGTATGTATGTATGTATGTGTGTATGTGTGTATGTGTGTATGTGTGTATGTATGTATGTATGTATGTATGTATGTATGTATGTATGTATGTATGTATGTATGTATGTATGTATGTATGTATCTATGTTTGTATGTATGTATGTATGTATGTATGTATGTATGTATGTATGTATGTATGTATGTGTGTATGTGTGTATGTGTGTGTGTGTGTGTGTGTATGTATGTATGTATGTATGTATGTATGTATGTATGTATGTATGTATGTATGTATGTATGTATGTATGTATGTATGTATGTATGTATGTATGTATGTATGTATGTATGTATGTATGTATGTATGTATGTATGTATGTATGTATTTATGTATGTATCTATTGTCATAGGAAGGACTGAATTCAGCCATCATGGACAGAGTCTGGAACTGACCATGACCTTCCAATAATTGGTTTGGGGATAATTTTGAAATATGTTCCAGCATCTGCTTTAGAATGTAGACTGAATCATTAGCACAGTTGGCAGAGTGATACAGCTGTGCCTGTTAAGTGGAGAATGTGAGGGGGCTGATTTGACTCCATCTGCCATCACACTTGTTTGAAAAAAGCCTTGAAGGTCAACCTAATATGGCTAATGCTGCTGAAAGGGTCCTTAAAACACTTTCGCAATTTTGCATGTCTAGCAAATCACTTTGATCAACTATAATTCTGCACTACATTTATCAAAATGTTTAAAACATAGTGAAATGCATTGCCCATATATTGTAACATAATGGCACAATTTTAAACATTTTCACAATTTTCTTGTCTTGTGACTTTTAAATATTTATTGCTCGTAATACTCTATCTGTTCATAAGTTAATAATTTTGAAATGCATTTCGTTTATTTTTTTCAGTGATTAGATCTCCACCGTTATCAATTTACAAGAGGACATATTTATATAATAGTTCATACTGGCTTCCATACCATCACCATCTTCAAAAGACAAACATAGTCACTCTAGTTTCCCTCAGAGAGCAGGGAGCAAGTAAATGCCAGTGGGCTTGGCTTCGTCACATGTACCATTCCCATTTCCTACGTCCTGGCCAGTTCAGCAGAGGCGTTTGGTTGGATGGCCCAGAGTTTAAATTTCACCCGGGATTTAAGAATGGTTGTTGAATTTGAAAATATCTTATATGTACTTTATATGTACTATTCAGTTGGAGCAATATTCTAAAATGGATTTTTTATTTGTGTCTGCATCAGAAAAATATTCTTGTGACATACATATCCAATAAACATACTTGTCTTAGCTAAATAGATAAAGCCAGGGATTACATTTATTTATTTTTTATTTCTTACCATGATATCATAAATGATGATATTTTTGTACAAGGTACTGTTCAGTTTCACAGGCATATATAGGAACTACATTTATTTAGACCCTGAGTGTATATACATACATATCAAATCAAAATAATTTAGAAATATCAAAATTGCTTGTAAGTAATAATAATAACGGGTCAGGGAGACCACATTAAGACATCTATGTGTCACTACCATTTTGGCCACCCTGATATAGTCAGTCTAAAAGGAAATTGATAAGGTTTCAGTACAGTCCATGTAGTTTAAATGATTGCCTAGTTGCTTTATATTTTTTTTATTTGACATAATAAGGATTTATACAGAGGCTTATCAAAGAGGAAGAAAAAGATTAACAAAAAAAAAAGTAAGGAAGAGAATGTGAGTAACATTAACATTTTGGTTCCTTGCATTATAAAGTGACATGTGGATTACAGCAGTTTACATTCCAAAAATAATTCATATGCTAATATTTGGATATAAATGATTAGAGATTGACTTCTTGGGATGTGTTTTATACATTATTTCTACCACAAATGTAACAGTTCCTTATATGACATGATTCCTGGTATGATTGTATTGTATAGTTATTGTTTTTACATATCTAGCCTTGTAAGCTATGGGTCTAAATTTTCTCAATTATGGAAACTTGAGTTGCATTAATGTTTTTTATAAGTCATGCCTAATGCAATTTTGGGCATACTGATGAACTGTTCCATTCTCATGAATACTGTTATGCAATCTGGTATCACGATCATGCAAATAATAATTATAGGCATTAAGGAATTACTTACAAATAATCTGGTTGATTTTGATGCCTATGCTTATATTAAAAAATTTTTGACTCGAAAAATATCTTCAATTTTGAGCAGATTGAGTAATTTGAATAAAAGTTCAATATGTGATTTGTAGTTACTTGAGCATAGAATTAGCAGTGCCTTTTTTTTGGAATTTTACTATACTTTGACAATTGTAACCCCAAGCTAGCACTCCTTAATTTATATGTGATAATATTAGTGAGTTGTATATCAGAATCATGGGCAAGAAGTGTTTCAATCTGTTTAAAATACCCAAGCTTCTTGAAATTTTATTGCCAATCATGTTTATATGGCTGGTATATTTAAGATGTTCATGTATGACTAACCCCCAAAATATTATATAATAAGTTTGTTCACTGCAACGATATAAAGAATTCCACAACCCATTTTAATGATGTTGTGCCCACTTCTCTATGATGCCATCACACAATATACCAAGTTGTATTTTGTAATGACATAATGAAGATGTGGATGTGGTACCATTTACATTGTGAGGTGGAATCATATGTGCCATGTGGCAAGTATAATGAGTCAGATTGGTTGTATTCTTTGTTATGGAGCTCCTGGAATGTAAATTTTTGGAACTGTGATCATTTAATGTGCATAATGTTTATTTTTCTATGTACGATGAACAAGATGGACAAAGATTTTATTTTATTTAATTTTGTATAGTTCATTTTTCTTTATAAGTACAGGCATCAAATATGTTTTTTTCTCTCCAAACACAAACAATGTCATGCCCCTTTTTAATGATGCTATTCCCACTTTTCAATTACATCCTTGCATAATATACCAAGGTTTTATATAATGTCATGAAGTGGATGTGGTGCCATTTAAATCATGAGAAAAACATATATTTCATGCCTGTGGTATAATAATGTGCAATATGGCAGGTAAAGCAAGTCAGATTGATTGTATTCCTGTTAAGATCTCAAGTACGGAATCCTGGAATGGAGATGTACAATGATATTGTAAGTAGCAATCTAAAATATACATTATTTAAATGAAGATATGATTGAAATTTTCTGGTGCTGGTCAACCAGTGACCAGCAAAATGTTTAATCTTTTTGTAGTTAGTCACTTGATGTGTATCAATATTTCTTAAAGCTCATTAAACAATATTTTTGGCAGTGCAAGTGACCAGGCATTTTTGTTTGTTACATGATTGTTTTCAACCAAAATAAAGCATTCTAAATAATCTACACATTTGTGAATTTTATGTATTACACTATTCATTATTTGAATGGAGAAACAAAAATAGTAGAAAAGCAACACAATTGATTTACTCTCCATAAGAAATTATTGAGATGGAAAAGCTTAACATACTTGTCATCAACATTAATATTCAAACCAATATCTTGATACAAATACCATTCATAAATTGCCATTATTCATAATTCATAATGTTGTCTACTTAGGAGAGACAATACTATTCATTGACATGCACCACCAACCAAAATGACAGCTCTGTCCTTGTGTGCCGCTTGAAGTCAACAAGTGCAGGCTGATACATTGCCTCACTCACCGGACATAGGGATGACATGATGCTCAACGATCCTTTAAAAGGCCACGCAACTGTTAGATGGTGGTCAGAGAGAGAGCAGTCAGAAGAGCGTCCACTTGCCTAGAAGATCCATGACACTCAGCATCGTTACCACATGGACTTGGGTGTTTTATGTATTCTCAGGACTCTATTAGTATCATGCATTTGGGTATTTCATATGTCTCGCTCATTGCCATGCCGGCCTAGCCAGACAAGGATATACAGCACCGAATAAAGGTAGATATTGTGCAGTGTATATTCTGTGTCTGCAGTCCTTATTACCTCACACCTCATATAGGTAGATAGGGTTGCTAGGTTCCGTTACCCGCCTCACAGTAGCTAGCGAGTAGAGTAGAGTATCGATCCCCCGTCCACGTTCCCCAACGACGGATACTCACAAACCATGGGTAACATAACAACATGATGAAAACGGCCAGATGCAATTATTTTACTGAAAAAATTGACTCAAATAAATCGGATCCAAAGAAACTGCTCAAAATATTATATAAACTACTTGACGCGAAAGAAGATACCCCTTTCCCTAAAAATAAGGACAAGAAATAGTTGGCAGCTGAATTAAATAATTTTTTCTTACAAAAAATTACAAATCTGAGATATGAAATGGACTCTAATAATTTAAACAACGATACTATAGTCGAGGAGCTAAAATTCAAAACTAGACTAAATATTTTTGAACCACTAAGTGAAAATGATGTTAGAAAATTATTAAAAGAAGCAGCCAAGAAGTCGTGTGAGCTGGATCCTTTCCCTACATGGCTGCTAAATGAGTGTATGGTAAAGTTATTACCATTAATCACGGAAATCATTAATAAGTCCATTACGCTGGGAAATATGCCTGATAGCCTAAAAGAAGCAATCATTAGACCACTAATTAAAAAATTGGGCCTAGAATTGCTTAAGAAAAATTATAGACCAGTCTCAAACCCACTTTATCTATCAAAACTAATTGAAAGGGCAGTAGCAAAGCAATTTGTTGGACATCTGGAGAAAAATGAAATTCAAAGTATGTTCCAGTCAGCGTACAAGGAATTTCACAGCACTGAGACTGCCTTGCTGAGGGTTCAGAATGATATATTAACAGACATTGACAATAATAAGGCAGTGATGCTTATATTACTTGACCTCTCTGCGGCCTTTGACACTATTGACCATAATATATTGCTAAACAGACTTGAAAAAAGATGTGGTATTGGAGGTACATCACTCAAATGGTTCAAATCTTATCTGTCAAATAGAAAACAATGTGTTACAATTGAGGGAAAAATATCTGAAAATATGGATATTAGTTATGGCGTTCCACAGGGTTCTGTATTGGGCCCCATTCTTTTCACAACATATATGGAACCCCTGGCTGATTTAATTGAGCAGTATGATTTGAGGCACCATGTCTACGCTGATGACACACTGATTTACATCTCCCTGGATCCAAAATCCACTGATGGAATGAAAAAATCTACAAAAGAAATAGAAGAATGTATAAGTAAAATAAGAACTTTCTTGCTGGATAATAAAATGAAGATTAATGATGGAAAAACAGAAATGCTTCTCTTTGGAAAAAATTCTGACATTAAAAATATAAATATACCTGGAAATATTACAGTCGGATTATCTGAAATTCCTAGATCAAGCAAAGTTAGGAATCTAGACATAATCCTAGATCAAGAACTATCTATCTAAATATTTTTTAACAAATTAAAAAATATGTAAGAGTGGTTTTTATCATGTCAGAAATCTGGTTTGAATACGAGGGTGTATGGATGAGAAAACTTCAAATATGCTGGCACATGCATTTTTCACTTCTACACTGGATTATGGTAATTCTCTACTCGCTGGAATGCCAAAATGTGAACTGGCTAAACTTTTAAAACTTCAAAATGCAGCAGTTGGGTTGTGGGAAAACTAAAGGAAAGGGATCATCTTACACAAAAACTGTGTAAATTATTATTATTATAATAGTGTAGGATATAGATTACACACCCAGAGACTCTTGAGAATATATAGACAATCATGGACAATCACGGTCTCTGACAGAACGTCATGTACGGAGATCCCCTTAACACACCACACTGAGAGATCACGTGCAGGCAGACGAGTCCATGCAAGCTACGCAGGCAAGACGAGTCCATTCGGTGTAGCGTAAGGAAGCCACGCAGGCAAGCCCCACACATGACGCAGAGTAACCCTTTAAAAGGGCCCGCAACTGTTGGATCCGGGGGAGAGCAGAACCTGGAGACCGGAGAAGAAGACCATTTGCTACGAAAGATCTACGACTCTCAGTATCGTGCCGCATAGACTTGGGTGTTTTATGTATTGTTAGGACTTCATAAGTATCATGCATTTGGGTAGTTCATATGCCTCGCTCATTGCCATGCCGGCCTAGCCAGACAAGGAAGACTTACAGCACCGAATAAAAGGTAACTATTGTGCAGTGTAGATCCTGTGTCTGCAGTCCTTATTACCTCACACCTTCACATGGGTAGATAGGGTTGCTAGGTTCTGTGCCCCGCCTCACAGCCAGCGAGTAAAGTAGGTTCAGAGTAGAGTATCGATCCCCTGTCCATGTCCCCAAACGACGGATACTCTCACAAATATGGGTAACAATTTGGTGGAGAAATCCGAATCAATCTATGGCTTTGAGCGTTGCTGATACTGTATGGAATTCCTGATAGCCACCCTGTTACTTGATTATAAGTCTATGTTGCTCAGATCTTCGAAAAAGCTTTCCACCAAGCTGCAAGTGGCACATGATTCTCCGGTAGCAAAAGACGGTTCTACATTACAAGGTGAGTTTGATAGACTTTTTCCAGCTTTTCTAGAACCGCAAAATGACCTATTGCCGGAGGATGACCTGACGGGCCCTCGTGATAATGGCGAGAACACCCAGGCCCCTGACTCACAGAAGTCGGATGCTGAAGATGCTGACGACGAGTCTGACTCCCAATATGAGATCGAACGCATTCTGAAACATTGGCAAGGTTCTCAAGAGATGGAATATTTGATTAAATGGAAGGATCATAGTGCTAAACACAACACTTGGGAGCCTTTTTCCTTTTTGGGCAAACGAACCCAGGCAGATGTGCTTTCCAAACCCCCTCCAAATGTTAGGGAATGGAAAAAGTAGTTGTTTTTATCAATGTTGTAGATTTTGTTCGATATTCACTTATTCTATAAATGTTGTAGATTTTGTTTGATGTTCACTTATTCCACATTTATTATTCATGACATATCCCGCTATTTGGAGCGTTTTGCTCTGTTACTTCATTACTTATGCATGTGTTCCCAGTTCTACGGTGACCCACATTTTGTATTTTTGCGAATAAGCCTGGTGTAATTGTGTCACCGAGTATTGATTCATGAACAAAGAGGCCGTTCTAGTGAGCCTGTTTGAATTTATGACCTTTCTAATATTGTTACCCTGCTGTGCCTGGAGTGGTTCTACTAAGTGATGTTTTAAGCATGATTATATGTGGTTACTATTGTTACTGATTGTGTGTTACTGCCATCTGCCTTTCGCATTTTACATGAACCTTTGTCCCTTGTCAACGATATTCCATTTTCTGTGCCTGACAGACCTCCGCTAATTGGGTCCCATAAAATCGGCACCGCTGCTCGCTTGTGTGTCGCTCACCATTTTCAATATGACTCTTGACAGGTAGACCTCCGTTTTGTCACTTGTGTGCGCAGGATGGTGGCTGTGTGTGCGTGTGCTACTGGATGATATAGTGGTTCTCGCTGACATTCTAGACACTTTCTGCTTGCGCACCTTAGTGTTGCCTCCTACTACGTCCTGCGTACTTCGTTCCCTTCGTTGTGGTCTTCGTACTTCGTATCTCAGGTTGACTTGTGTATTACTGACTGGCCATTTCTTTGGGTTGAATCCTTATACAGATTGATCGTGAGTATTCTCGTTCCTTATATTGGTTCCTCTTTGATATAGTAATACCCGTGTCTCTGTCTATATGCTGACTTTTTGACTCGACTTTAATGACTTTGGTTAGGATTTTCATACAGTCATGGTTGTATCCTTACGTAGGTAAATTTTTACGGTCCTCTTGCGAAAGATATGTGGTTTAGCCTAAATGATTTGAATATAATTCCGCGCCAAGGTACGTAAGACGTGATGATGATTGATGAATAATTCCGCGCCAAGGTACGTAAGTCGCGATGATGATGATTAAAAATATTCCGTGCAAAGGTATGTAAGACGCGATGGTGATGATTGATATATATTCCGCGCTAAGGTATGTAAGACGCGATGATTATGTGCACTCCCCAAGAGGATGGATTGCATTATGTACCGGTACATTTATGATATACTTAGGCTGACATGTATTATATGCAGAGTGACGGATACAACTGCTGTTTTGACTTGTTTAATGCTGACACACAAGGCTACTGATGGTCTGGCCGGTTAAGTTCAATTTTACGTCTCCATGATGAGCCTCTTACGCTATCTTTACGTAATCCGTTTGTTCGAACGTTGATCCCTTAGACTATAATTGGTTAAATAATGTTGTCACTATGAACCGCGTTGACATAGCCTACTGTTCTCTCATAACGGCTACACGCTCCCGTGTTTTAATAAGTATTGTCCAGATTTTAAGACTACTGACCCTTACTGAGCTATACTTGACTGATGGTTAGTTAACAAAGTTAATAGTATGTTCTGACATCCTAATCTAGTTTCACGAACAGTAATGTTGTAGTTCGTGCCCAGATATCGGGTAATAAATTGTGCAGTTTAACACCTTCTATTTGAGCTTAATATGACTTCTGATGGATCAGAATGATTGAATTTGATGCCTCATCTTACCACTTGATTCACTCCTCTTAATCCTTCACGTCTCTCTTTACTCATAATTGATCGTTCACCCTTCAGGTGAGACGACTATGTTCCTGTCATGACTCCTGAAGACTCTTCTCACACCCTTCCTGACGAATCTTCATTTGCATTTCTTTCAGACGAGGAAGTTAATGACATTTTAGACTCACTGCCCCGTGATAAGAATCATGCACTAAATCTACTAAATCTACTAATTGGATGCGATGGCTACTACATTATTCACGCCCTGCCCTCAGACCTGCCTCTACGACCACGTGGCAACATGCTCGCCCCTCTTAGCTGGAAGGCTTTGTCCTCCCCCATGGACCCCCGTGGACATTTTCAAAAGAAATACAATGATTCGAATGGCCCCGCATTTTCATCCCTTGACCAGCTACGCGAGGAACACTCTGACCCCACGGCCGTTCACCCTAAAAGTATTCTCACCCCTGCTAAATCACGAACCCCCTGTCAAGAAAGTCAGGTGGGGAGACCACGCCCGCACTGAAAGCTTGCCTGGGAAATTCTCCGTTAATCTAGATGGACAGCTGTGAATTACTTAGATATAGATGGCGCCTGCCTCTGCGGTGCATTATTCACCCCCCAGTTTCCCTTTCAGACTTAGACACGCCCTAACTATCCGAGTATCGCTCCCTTTTTCTCCTCCTCGGAAGAACTCATTAATCGGTAAGTATGGCTGACAACACACCCCAGCCTCAGGTGAGTTCTCCCTCACATAGTGGACACGTTGTATTCATGGAGTCCCAAAGATTCAAAATTGATTTGCTAGAATTGCAGCACCTTGCTGCTTATGTATGTAACACTCCCGGACAGACTCTTCCCCTCCCCCTGATCTCCCAAATTTTCCTCAAAGTTCGGTCTAACTCTGCCCTGACAGGTGTGTTAGCCTATTACATTTTATGCTATGATAACGCCACTTGTCTCACTTGCTTTGAGTTTAATAAACCCTGTGGCGCCCCATGTCTGGAAAAATTGGCCCTTCGTTTCCTTGGAATATTCCATTGGTCGCACCCCATGTCATTGGGTATTGCTGAACGTGTAATTCGTAGAGCTCTATCATATTTTCGACTGGAAGGCAAATAACATTTTTCAACTAAATATCTGATGGCTTTATCTACCCTGGACCCATGGTTATCTTATACAGCGTTCCACACTCCCGGCAATTTGGACCCTGCATGTACTCGCACCCCTGATGTGGGATAGTGCTTGACCACTTAATGCTTCTGGGCTATCGGTTGTATACATCTCGCGTGTGGTTTTATTTTTGCGTGTGTTTTATTTTTCTTTATTTCATGTGATAATACCCTGCACTTACTTACTGCTGCGTCGCACTTTTAGCATGCCTTGCTGAGGTTGTTTTTCAATCCATGACAATTGCTTTTAGCGCTTGACACCTTGCATGATGTGTGTTGTGTTTTACGCTCTGTTTCAGATGGTATACCTCCTGGACCCGGCAGAATTCACAGCTCGCCATGCCACACAGCGTGAGCGTTTCTTCTCAGAGGTTTGTAGTCTACCCGTAAGTAAGTTTCCTATGGAACGTTACCTGACTTTTGAGTCCGTCATCTCCCATAGAGATGGCAATGTAGCGTTGTCAGGATCCGCCAGGCATCTCCCCCGGTTTATAGATATTCCGAGAGAGTGCGCCCCCGACCGGAGAGTGCTCTTTTTCCACAGTTTCCATGCATTTAAATTTTTGGTTTTAGAGATACACACTTCTTGTGGTTTAGGGTTCTATAACGTTCCCTGTGGCACCCACAAGTCGTTTCTAATGACTCTCAGTGAAGTATGCCATTTTGCATACTTCCCCGGTCTCATTAGGATAGTGCATGGGATTCTGTCAGACTGCATCTGTTGCAAGCAGGCCCCGTTGCATGACATCCTTGCCGCGGTCTTGATATGCCCCCCCGAATTGTATTGGGATTTGCTTGGACCCCCTTTAAAATTTCATGACGATGTTTCAGACTCCCTTCCCCCCCTCATTGAATCACAGTCCGTTGTTTTATCTGATGATTTGCTTGATTAACTGCCCACGTCAAACATTTTCTCTCCCAAGCCCACTTATCGAATTGCTCGCCCAGACCCCTCATATGGTGATTATGGCTTCTTTTATATACCTTTTGTCCCTTCAGGTCCCCTCCCAGATGCTGTTTGCCATAAGCGTATTTCAAATTCCTCCATTGCTGATTCAGATGCTTTGTTTCTTAAAAAGGTTCATCACACCTTTCCAAATTCCCTTCATCATACCATTGTTTTTCCTTCAACTCATGTAGAGACACCCCTTTCTTTTCTACACACCCCTCCACCATCCCCAGAACCACGTTCATGCTCACACAGGATTAGTAGTATACTTCGCCCTAATACTTGGCCCTTGTGTTTAGGACCCCCACCATGTTCTTGACCATTTCATGCTTCCCATAAACCATTATGTTTTGATTGTGCATTTCGCCCGTTTTCCCCGTCCCCTCCCCCCCATCAAATCCTCTTGGATCCCAAAATTATCGAGCGAAGACATTCAATTGTAAGTCCATGTATTAAAAATGTGAAGTTTTTTCTCAAAACATCATCCTTTTATTACCTCTAACAGCTGCTTCGTTAAGATATATCACACATTTGTTATCGACTTGTTGAGATATTTTCCCTTCCCCCCCATTTACCCACTACCCTTTTTGGCATTAGGCCAGTAAAGTTACCCAATTACCCCTTTGTCCCTTTTGTAAGTTTACCCTCTTTTGTTTATCACAGTCAATTTTCCAGTGTTCCATATGATTCCTCGCAGTCCATAATTGATTTATGACCCTTTAAGGTAACACGTGTTCACCATGAGTCCACGTCATAAGTGTCCACCTTATCACTTTGTGCTTTACAATCACATATTGCATTACAATTTGATAATATCACAGGTTTGCTTTGGCACCAGTCTCTGTTTGGCTTTTATGGCACAGTATTGTCACAAATATCACATATGCTCCATTCACAGTTCTTGAATATTATATCGGCTTTTATCACACTGGCTGTCCTTGCTAATTGCATTAGGGTTGTTCTGTTATACAGGAGTCCTTGACTGCCGTCACTCATCTGAGACGATGCCTTGATCGCATCGTCCCGCATCCTTATCACTCCACAGCATCTACTCACACGTCCTTTCATCGGACTTGCTGTGTTTATGACCACATCAGAGTTGTTATTAGGCTTTACGGTTCACACCGTTTACAGTTCTGCCAAGCCATTGTCTATTATTCGGCTGAATGTCACCAGACCTTTTACAACTTGGTAGACTTAATTGCAAGGCCGACTGTTCACAACCCACTGCTGCCCGCAGCAGTTCTCCTCCTGTCACCACGCAGGATGGTTATAGTCTCTCGGCCTTGGATTGCCGGCTGGTCTTCAAGGAGGCTCTTCCCAATGACCCATGTCTATCTACTCTTTCTCTTATTTGTTTTTATAATACATTGTTTAAAAGGTTGGGTACCTTTTAAACAATCAGCCGCCCCTTACGTAAAAATAGGTGAAGAGATCCGAAAATACGTGACACCAAAGTTCCGAAAATCTTTATAAACATGTGACCCCATTTTCGAAGTACAATTTCTTAAAATTTTGAGGTAATTTTGAACTGGAATTTGGAATCCCCAATTTGGACCTATCCCTTTACATAGAAAAAAATTAACTGCGTCATGGCATCCCTTGTGAGTGAAACAGGCGAATCATTGCATGCATATAAAATCACACTAAAATCCCTACTTTAAAATCATATATACAACAAGAAACTGCCTACTTTACATCATTGCTGCTAACAATTAAAAACTTTTCTGGATAAAAACAAATTGATTAAGCACTAATCACAGTGCTGCACTAATCACAGTGCTGCCTACCCCGCTCACAAGAGGAAAATTTTATAAAACCCCTGGAAACAAAAAAGAAAAAAGCCAAAAGTGAAAAAAAATACAATTATACTGTTCCTTTCCCACTTACCTACCTAACCTCCCCCTCCCCCCCCCCCCTAAAAAAAAAAACCTCTCCTCCCGTGCCACTGCCCTTCTCTGCCGCTCGTGGTAGATCTGAGAGACAATGATCATATTAATATTCTTCAAGTTATCTCTGTAGTTATCATATTTATCGCCCTTCCCTGCCCTTCCCCCACTATATGTGCTAAACTTTTCTTGGCAGCCCCTTCCTGAGTTCATGCTATGGAATTTCCTGTTGATCCTTAATTTCCCTCGACTCCTCCGCCCACCCTTATACATATTCCTCACGCTTTTGTCCGTGACAATCCTTCCATATAACTCTTTGATAATCTGTACCTCTCTTTCTGTACTTCCTCCCGCCTCTCCCCTGCTCCATTCCCTATTTTCATTGTACTACGTAGGTAAGCAATTGATTTCTGACACCTACGATTTTGGGTTTTCGTCGGATTACGTCATCTTAATTAATAATAATAATAATAATAATAATAAATTTTGTATAGCGCTGATACCAGACAAAGTCTGTTCATAGCGCTGTGTTCAGGACGTGTGCCCTGAAGAGGTGAGTCTTCAGTCTATTCTTGAAGGAGGAGACTGAAGTGCTTGTCCTAATTTCAGTAGGCAAGGAGTTCCAGAGTCTGGGGCCAACAGATGAAAAGGCCCTGTCACCCACTGTCCTTAGCCTAGTTTTAGGTACTTGTAGATGGGTGCCATCGTTGGATCTTAGGCAGTGTTCCCCATCTTTGATTTGGAGTAGATCCCGTAAGTAAGGCGGAGCCTTACCATTTAGGGCCTTCCAGGTTAGGAGAAGTCTATTCTCGCATGTACAGGGAGCCAATGCAATTCCTGTAGTTTTCCTGAGATGTGGTCGAACTTCCTAATTTTTCCTACAACGCTTGCTGCAGAGTTTTGGAGGTATTGCAGCTTCCTAATATCAGTTTTAGGAAGACCAGCCAGTAGGCCATTACCATAGTCCAGAGTAGATGTAACAAAAGCATGGGTAAGCGTTACAGCAGTCTTCTCGTCTAGACAATGTCTGATGGCTGCCAGATTCCTGATATGATAATAACCCTTCTGACACATTTTTCTGATCTGAGCCTTCATGTCCATGTTTGAGTCAAATGTGATACCAAGATCTACCACTGACTCACTAGGAGAAATATCCGAGTGACCGACTCTGATTGGGTCATGAATACTACTGCTGGTTGCAGTATTGTACTTGTCAGTACATATGAGCATCTCTGTCTTTCCATCATTTATCTTCATCTTATTAGATATGAGGAAATTTCTGACCTCGTAGACACATTCTTCTAGTTTCTGTCTGCTGATGTCCCCCTGGTGTGGGGAAGTGTGGTCAACAGGGATGTAGATCTGCGTGTCGTCAGCATAGATATGATAGCTCAGACCATACTTGGCCAGAATGTCTGAGAGAGGTGTCATGTAAATGGTGAACAGTATGGGTCCCAGAACTGAGCCCTGTGGTACTCCATATTTTATGGACTTCAGGCATGACCTATGGGTACCAACCTTCACACATTGTTTCCTGTTCCTAAGATAAGACCTAATCCAGGAGAGGGCATGACCTTTGATATTACATCTGGCCTCCAGTCTATCAAATAGGATTCGATGGTCAATGGTGTCAAAGGCAGCAGAGAGGTCCAGTAACAATAAGATGACTGCCTTTTTATTGTCTAGAGCATACAAGATATCATTTTGAACCTTTAACAAAGCAGTTTCAGTGCTGTGATATTCCTTGTAGGCAGACTGGAACTTGTCAGTAAGGCCATTCCTTACAAGATGAGGGACTAACTGGTTGGCTACTGCCCTTTCGGTTAACTTTGAGATAAAAGTCAGGTTTGAAACAGGCCTGTAGTTCTTCTCAATTAGTTCAAGACCAAGTTTCTTCAGCAGAGGTGTTATAATGGCTATCTTCATATTTTCTGATACTTCCGATTCCATCAGTGATTTATTTATAATGGAAGTAATTAATGGAAGAAGATCATCTAGGAGGTCAAGCAGGAGCCAGGTTGGGATAGGATCCAGCTCACATGATTTCTTTGCAGACATCTTGATTAATTTACGCACGTCATCTATGGTTAAAGGTATGAACCTATCCAGACATGCTGTACTATTGTTTGTAGTGTCACCTGGTGGCAGATTCTGGCTAACTAGCGCCATATCAATTTCCTGGCGAATTCTTTCTATTTTTTCTAGAAAGAATGTGTTAAACTTCTCAGCTTGAGTGACATCACAGTCAGTTTGGGGCATTGGTGTGTCCTTTTTCTTGTGCATGACTGTGTCTATGACTCTAAAAAGTTTTTTTGGGTCATGTTTATTTTCCTCAACCAGGTTGGAAAAATATGTAGATTGAGACGATTTCAGCAAGGAATTATACTTATTTCTCTGAGACTTGTATAATTCTTTATCAATCTGAGAATCAGTCTTGTTCATTTTCCTCTCAAGTTTCCTCTTGAGAGACCTTTCCAGCTTTAATTGGTCACTCATCCAAGGTACAGGTTTGCACTGAGTGACCTTGGCAACCTTGATAGGAGCATGTTTATCCATGAGTGATGTGAGTTCCCTGTCATAGTAATTTACCATGTCATTCAAGGATAAGTGTTCCCATTTTGTGTCTCTACCAGTTAGGGATTTGATGTCCCTCCTTAGGGACTCAAGATCTAATCCCTTGAAATTCCTATATTTGATAGATTTTTTGGTGGGTTTTGGAGGTGAAATCTTAAGGTATATCTTAATCATTTTATGATCAGATAAGTATTCATCCACCAGGTGGCTCTTCAGGAGTTTGTTACCCCTGAAGGTAATGATTAGATCAAGAGTGTTCCCTAAGCTATGGGTTGGTTCATGAACCCATTGTGTTAGATCAAAGGTAGATAGGATATCATTAAACTTAATGACATCAGGTTTTAAGGGGAGGTTTACATGGAAGTTGTAGTCACCAAGGAAAATGACCTCATGACTAAATGATCCATAATGTGCAACCAACTGTGTGAACTCATCATAAAACTCAGAATAGGTATATCTATTCCGATTAGATGGTTCAGGCCTATATATTACCACAAACGTTATCTTTTTTCCCCTCAATGTGATGGATGACTCCATGAGTTCCATGGTGGTGACCACTGGTTGGTTGGCCCTATTGGTTGTGAAAGGGAGTTCAGATTTGTATAAAATCCCTATTCCTCCCCCTGTGTGACCTATCCTAGGAAAAGACTCAAATTCAAGTGACCCTTCTTTAAGTTCACTTTTGACTTTGTCAGATTTTGAGTCATGCATCCAAGTTTCAGTCATGAACAGGGCATCAAGGTCATGCTCAATAAAATAATCTTTTACTGGCAGGATCTTGCTAGATATGCTCTGTACGTGACAACATCCAATATTTAATGTTTTCTTCCCGTTTCTATTAGGATTTTTAATACGAGAATGCTGTTTATTTACAATCCGTGGCTGACCACGTGGAGCAGAGCGAGCACGTGTAGTTGGAGCCGGCCCGGCAGGCCTTGCCGCATTGTGATTGGTCAGGTCAGCCCACGTGGTATAGTTGGATGATTTTGACGAATTGCATGTACTTTCAACATATTTGTTGTTCAGTCCATGTTTTTGTGGCCGAGGAGGCAGAATAGATATGTTTTCCCAATAAAGATGTTTTGGGTGCGATATTTGTGTATATCTAACAAAATTGAACTGACAATTTAGCTTGCTTGCCCCATGTACAGATAGTAGTGTGTTCGATTTTATGTAATCGCATGTATCGAGTACCCATCGAAACTGAATTGGGAACAGTTCAATTTCATCCTCTGACTCGAATATATTAATGTTTGAGTTAGCAACAATGTTCTGTAATGATTGAAATTGGGCACCAAAGATGATATTAAAATTAATATATCTCAGAGAAGAATTCTTCTTAAGCTTGCTCGCATGATCATCACATAACAGTACTTTCCTTGACCCTATACCATTGTGGGGCAAGGATAGAGTCTCAATAGTTGTGTTAGAATTCTTGTTGTATATGTTAAAACACGAACATATACAAACAAAGCCATGATTGTGTAGCATTGAACAGGTAGGTAATCTCTTTGTATATATACGGGTCAGTTGCTATATGAGCGATTGACACGTTCTGTATTTTGAACTATGTATATTGCAGATTATTTACCCAATATTATCAACTGATACCCCAGCTCGTAAATATTATTTCAATAAATAGAAATAACTGTCATAGAACAGTGGGGTTTTTTGCCTCATAAAAGGCAACAATAAATGATCCTATGTCAATCAGTTCCACACGTATATCGCAGCTATTGCGACCAAGGTATTTTACTGATATTATACACAGTCTAATTTTCCCCCGATAATATACGCTGTTTAAGCGTATGTAAAGCCGGGGTAGTAATTTGTGATAGAAAAAACCGAGGAAGGGTTTATCACCACAGAATTAATTACAGAGGTAGCGAATTTAGTACAATAAAGTAAATTCGTCAGATAAGAATAACCGAACCGACAGGCTTGGGACAGAATGGGGTCTTAGCCTGACGTGATGGGAGTACCTTCACCAAAAAATACCTACGGGGATGGTAGGCAGTCTAATGGGTGAGATTAGACAACAGTACTGTCACAGAAAAAGGTGAACAGTAGATGGACGAGTGTCTACAGATTGAGGTAGATTCGTCACGTATACTAACAGTAGAGCGAGAGACCAAAATGGGGGCCGCCGCTCAACGTGTCAGTTGCCGATTTCACCAAAAAACCTACAGAGATGGTAGGCCGTCTAACGGGTGAGATTAGACTAGGATAACTGTCTACAGGGTTAGGTAGAACAGTAGTTTTGTGTAGTTTCTTGTGTAGTTACTTGTAGGGTTGTAGAATCTTGTCACGAAGCCAGGCCTAATGCACCGGGCGCGGGCAGAACTCAGGAAGTATATCGAGAATGCCGCACCTCGAAAAAGGCAATCAATGAATCGGCTCCCTCGATGTTTTACAACCGAGATCTGCTGCTCCGGGTAGAAAAAAGTCTGTCAGTCGATAGACTAGAATATAGACTGCAGTAGCGATAGGTAAATAGCAAGGAAAGACCTCCGTGATAGCTCAATATTCCGCCAAAACGACGAAAATATCGGAGCTCCACAAAAAGGCAGCCATTGCTACCCGCGCATGCGCAGATATTCAGATATTAGTCTTGCATCACTCTCTTCCGCACCTTTTCATACCTCGATGGTTTGTCTACAATATTTCTATGTACTGTACAGATACCCACTTTTCAGATCTGCTCAAATCTTTCTACTCGACCTACTTTCTCGAATCCGCTGGGAGTTTGCTAAGCCAAGCCCCCCCCCCGTCGTCGAGAACTTTCAGTAAAGTTTCCTGACGCGGTGGTTTTAAACTGCTCCGTTTCGCTCTCAATCCTGTTCCATGTTCCCCGATTTTTCTCCTCGTCTTGTAGCCTGTCACCCTTGTTTTTATCACTAAAACGTTCCTCGGACATTTCTCTATCTGTCTACCTACTTTATTTGAAGTTCTGACCACAGGTCATTTTGGAAAATCCCTGCCTCTGTTGCTAACTTATCCTGATGATCTTGTGCCGGCGCCATATTCTCTCCCTCAGCGCTCATGCACGCCTGACTTTTGATCGCTAAATCTCTCTGACAAATAGTTTAAGGTATGAAATTTTTACTTACGTGGACCCCCACCACCACGGCATCCACTAACAAATGGGCAAAATCCGCCCACGACCACCCTCCATCTATATACAGATGGAGGAGATCGCGGGCTCTTCTAAAGAGGTCTTGCATTGCTTCGTTTGCATCCATGACTGACTTCACACCTGCGCAGTGCGTGTGTCCTCGCCACTTGGCGGCGCTCTGCATCTTGGTCCGAGATGTCCTTCTTTCTTGATTAATGATTGTAATTGCCTTTATACAGGTCGGATCGTTCTTTCCCATGTTATTTTGACCTGTTCTGTATACTTTATTTGTTGTTTTACATCGTCAGAAATTTCCTTTCTTGCATGTTCCCACCCTCCATCGTCCAAATATGGTCACTTGCCTCACCCCCCCAAATTGTCATTCACAACCACACACAGACCTAATTTGCCTTCCTCGAGGGCTGTTCCAGATATTTTCATAAAATAGGTTAATTCTTTGCACATAGGTACACTTTCTTCTGCCTTCCCTTCTCTCTTGCAGACGTATTTACGTCCAGAGTGTCCCTCTAATACGATTCTACGTCGTTTAATATTGTTCTTTGACATTTGCAGTTTTACACTTCTGTTTCTATGGGCTGTGCCAGTTGATTTCTGGGTTCCCTCTTTCCTCTCTCATTCCCATGTGAGAGTTTTGTTTTCTCTGAACCGTATGTTCGAATTTGCTGTTTTGTTTTTTCAACAAGACCCCATGACGACCCCTCGAGTCTGATCTTTGTACTGACATCCCGATTGATTGCCTTGATGACAGATCACAAACATTCCCTCACTTTGTGCTTATATAGCAATATGTTAAACCTCTATTGTATGTTTTTCTTGTTCCACACTTCTGTATAATTCCCATGTGTTGCCTTCCTGACCAGGGTGGTTGCTGAAAAAAAATTTAATAAAATCCCACTCCTGAGCCAACCCCTGTGGGTTGGGGTAATAGAATATACCCACTGTCTCCCCTGCATGTTGTAAGAGGCTAACTAATAGGGGCCTTGTTTCTGTTTTGGCTAAAGCTTCAGCCTTCCGTCTCTCTGCAGCCCTTTTCTTCCCTTCTGTCTCTCTGGGCCTGCTGTATCCTTTGTTCTTCCTGTTGCCGAGTACTGCCTGTAACTCAGCAATTCGAGTTTTTCTCTCCAGCAATATATTTTCAATCACTCTTCCTTCTTCTCCTACCTGCAAAATGCAGTGTTACACTGTTTTACCATTTTTGTGTGATCAGTTGACACTTTATACTTCATTCGCCTCTTCTTCCCTTACAGTCACTATGGCACCTAATTTGTTAACCAGTGTGACTAGGACGCTTGTTGATTTTTGTTGGTCATGGATTGCATATTTTTCTTGTCTTATTGGCTTCCTTTGGGAAGAAGCCTGTTGGTCAGTATCTGACTGCCATGATGTGACTTTTACCAGTAGGAGAGTGAAATGTAGGTCATCTCTAGTTGAGATGTAAGGATGTGAAAAAATGTCCCATTGGGATAATAATACAATATACATAATATATAATCAATAATTTTACACCTTATGGTCATTATGTAAGCTTGTCTACCTTAATTTTTCTATTTCATTCTTCAAATCTTGATGGTCAGGGTTATTGCTCATTAAATCTTCTTGGTCAGGTTTGTTGTCTGACCCCTTGTGTGTTTTTCTGCCCTTCCATTCTCATCTGTCATGTCGAATATGTCCATTTGTTTAAATTCTTTAAGCAAATCTTTGTGGTCATTGTGGTTTCTTGCCCTTTGTTACCATGGTTGCATGTACAATAGCCTTGCAACTTACTTCCATGAGAAATCCACATTGTTGATCTCAAGGCTCTTTCCTATAATACAGCATTAAGTGCTGGACATTGAATTGTTGATAAAATGTCCCTATGTGTGGGATGTGTATTGGAGTATTATTTATGTATTTCTGACACATGGCTTGATGCATGTGCTCAGTATCTGTGACATATAACATATTTAGGGTTATCCCTTACCTGTGTTTGGCTGTTCAGTCCTGCAGTTCAATATTCTTCTTTATTCTATGATCACTGTGTATTCTGTGCTGTGATTGGTCAATTCCTGGTCACATGAGCTTCTCTAAATTGTTTTATTGACCAGATGCATTATATTGTACGTCAATATACTTTCCACTGCACTGATGGGGAATTCCATGGCGGGAAATGTTGGCAAGCCCTATAATGACGTCACCAGCTTGCTCTGAGTGACCTGCAGACTGGGAAGCAGATGACAGCAATCACAACAATGTCCAGGTTTGCCACACTAAATAATTAGAATTAAACCAACAATGGCAGTAATTAACACAGTGATCATAGAATAAAACAAATATGTACCTGGGTGTCGTGCAATATGACTTTTTATGGACCTTCGGAAAGTTATATTGCACGAGGCACACAGCCTCGTGCAATATAACTTTCCGAAGGTCCATAAAAAGTCATATTGCACGACACCCAGGTCCATATTTGTATAATAATTGTCAATACCTTCCCACCAGCTAGCCAAATATCACCTCATCTTGCTTGTCTGCAAATGTAATTGTTGCTTGATTTTATAATTGTCATAATTGCCTAGCTTAACAGATTGTTCACTTTTAATTATCCCCAGTTATCACATATGTCACTAGAAAGTGATTCCTGTCATACAGCTCATGAGCCAAAATATAATTCCAGACAAAATATTCTTGTTCACATATCTATATATAGCTTACTTGTTTTATGATGGATCCATGTTTCATGTTTTGAAGTAACTACTTGTTTGTCATGATTGCTGTAATTTTTAATATGGTATTTTTCCTTAAGTATGTAGTTTGGTTGTATCATGCCTTGTGGAAATGTGTAGGTGGTAATTGTAATTATTCATGGTGAATTAAGTCCCATATTAAGTGTCTTTATGATATTTTAATTCTAAAATTATTGTACTTAATTACTATTATAATGTACTCGTGAGTGTGCGTATTGCTGTTTAATTATATTGATGTTTAATGTTTAATGCTTTACACTATATTCCGCTTGGAGTGCTCTAGTGCTGCCCTTGCCTGTATGACTACTGCGTCCGCGCGTGTGTAACTTAGTATAAGTTTGATGTCTATGTTTAACTGCCACTTGGCGCCACCTGGTTGAAAGTTGTCCCGTTTAATTGGGATTTTGTGTTCATGTGTATTTCTGTGTAAAGTAATCTAAATGATACTTATCTTTAATGGATTCAATGTTATGTAACCACACTAATCCTTGTATATTTCTTCACAGACCCACCAACCATCCATAATGGTATGTAGTTAAATATAATTGTATTATAATGATGTATCCTCATAATTTGGTCATGTTCCTTAAAGTTAACATACATTGTAATTTTTGTCCTACCTGGAAAGCTAGAACTGCGTTGATCACCATAACTGTACATGTATCCTTTGAACAATAGCAGAATTATGGGTGAATTACTTGCATCACGTACAACGGTAAAAGTCTGCGCCTCAGACTCGTTCACGCGTAATGGTAAAAGTCTGACACCTCAGACACGGGTCCATCACTGTGGCCCTTTGTTGTGCAAAAACGCATCCACAGAGAGGATTATCGCTGTTAAAAAGTCCTTTTTGAGTTCGCATATGTATTGCCAGTTTTGACTCATCTGCTCGCTAATCCTTAAAAACCTGCTATGCTCGCAATTAACCCTCCTCCACTCGTTTTTTTCTCTTCTGTCTTTTCCTTTCATCTTTGTTCTTCTCTCTATAAGCAAGATGCTCATCGTTTGTCGTTTGTACACATCCACTCTGTACAAGAAAAGAATGAATACGTATTTTAATATGTGGCTATTCATTTTTGTGTTTTATTTTTTTTTTTTGCCAGAAATTTTTGTATAAACGATAACTGTCACTGATGTTATCTGTAAATTATTTGATACACGATTAAGTCAGTTAATTTCTTACGCCTTTTTGGAGAGTGCAATTGACAGTCCTCAGAATACTGTTCTCCGCCTTGCATGGCCGATCGATTCTTCATCTAGGTCTGTCTTCATTCGCCCATTCGTGCTTTCCTAAAATATCCTTTCAGTCAGGCGCGCTGTGAAAAAAAAGAAAAAGAAATGAAATATCATCTTCCAGCCTTTGTCAAATAGCCATATTTAAAATATACAGGCTTTTGCCGTCTGCGTATCAAGTGCCGTGGCCCTGTGCTTGGCCTGTGGAGTTTTAATTATCTTCTAGGATCAACCGCATATGGCCAGCTATCCGAGGTCATTCCTGTGTCCTCTATTCATGGATGTGCTATAAAGAATGAACTTGTGGTTTTGAATGACCAAACCCATGTCGTAATACAAGATACCATATATTGGTTGACGGCATACACTGGTTAAGTAGAAACTAGGCCAGTTGCAGTCCTCATATTAATTACATGTTGACCTATTTTGTGCCTTAATCGTAAATGGATGTTTAATAAAGACGAAATTGCATTATAAAGTACATTACCTTGAAATTGTTCAGATTCATGCTGTTGCCCATCACCTTCTCCTTCTTCTTTTCATGTCCACATCCTGTGGCCCTCGTGTATCGACCGTTATGAGTTTTTCCACATCGGATGATTGGCGCCATCCGCTCCCGCTTTGTTCTTTTTATTTGATCTTTTCATCACTATCCATGCGTGTTTAAATTGTACTTTCGAATATCGGCTATTGTATCCTTCATCATGCGGTGACTTATGCTCATCATCTTGTCGTAAATTGCTTGTTTTACTGACTTTATTGTGTTTTTATCCTGATCTGCTCTTGTCTGCCTTTTAAGGTAACCAAGGGTGCCATGTGAACAAATTGTCCTTGTTGCGTCACTAGGTCACGCGACCATTCAAATCTTTTCTTGGTTTCTCATTCTTCACTATATGCCATAGGTACAGTGCTGCCTCCTGGCGTTTCGTATTCGCCACCCGGTGGCGGTCCCTTGAAAGTCTCTCTCATCTTGTTGATTCGTCTTCAATATTTCGCAAGTAACGATTTCTACGCTCTTGTGATTTAACGAACTTGGAATGTATGCATCGTAGCGTGTTCTGCTATGTGTGATGGTATATTAAATTGATTGTATAGTTATTTGTGTCTATACCTGTAATTTTTCTTCATGTACTTAATTTGTCCCGATATGTGTTGCTCTCCGCGCCTTGCGCCTTGCTACTTAATCCTCTCTCCTTTTTCTTTCAATTTCTCTCTCTTTTTCTTCTTCTTCTTCCTCTTTTTATCTTTGCCTTTCTATTTATACACAAAACATTAAATCATAGTCTTTGGCCTAAGAGCTGGATGTTTTGCAAGCAGGTATCAATGTCTGTTGAAATGTCCATAATTTTTGGTTTATCATTCATGATTGCATTTGTACTGTCGTATTTGCTACCTTGTAATTTCACACTGTTTACCCAGTTTAATTATTCTTAATTAATGATAAGATTTCCTACTTTGTACCATATGGTTTATGTATGTTAATTTGTTATGTATGTTTACCATTAGAAGGTCTTCAAGTCTTTGTGAAACTTTGATTAACGGTATGTATCATCCCATCAGGGTGATCTGATTGTTATTTCTGTAAGATAAATTCGCCACTTCTTCCCGCTTTGTAACATGAAATTTTGTTTCTTTTTACTGTTATTAGAAAGAAATTTGTAAGCCACGTCCCTTAACGGTGATCTGATAGTTATTTCTAAAAGGACAACCTTGACACGTTTTTTTTCCTGCTTGTAACATGGAATTTTGTTTCTTTGGACTGTTGTTGAAAAGAAGTCTGAAACCCAAATTCTTCCCTTTACTTTTATCTTTTATATGTAAGATATGACACTGGAACTCTGTTCTCTGATCTCTGTTTTGGGTACGCTTGTGGCGTAATATTCAGCTTATATAACCTATATACTAACTTATGTATATGTATTGCAGCGCCTGTTATGGATCTTGCTGCCTCATTGACATGTATCTTGTAACTTTGGGTTATATTCGTGGCTTGATCTTTATTTGTATGCCATATGTAAATTCACGGGCTTATATTTGAGTTACAGCGATGTATCTAAGCTGTTTATTATTTCTGAAGTATTTGTTAGAAGCTAAGAATGCAGTCAAGCCTGGCTGCGTGGGAATTGGCCCTATCACAGGAATTGGCTTGAGGCAGAATATAGAGTGTCATATTAGAGTGGCATATATAGGCAAAGAAACCTGATTTGTTCCGTCAAATAGCCCCAGCATGTGTCATTAATAAATTGTGCTGTCGGTGAAGTCATATCAATAATGGTATAATACTTTTCTCACGCAGTTTGGTCACGAGGCTGAGTCGTGAATCTTCTGGTTCAATACAATAAGTATCTGTTTGACTGTTCTTAATTCGTTACAACTTTATTATTTAGTATTGTCATTTATATTCGTACTTCATAATAATCTTGTCTTGAAATTGTGTACTGATGTACTAAAATTTGTTTTGCTACTCCGTTGTAGTTATGGATGGTTACCTGGTTTTTCGACCAATGCTTTGAACACTTGGAGACGAACCTTCCATGTTGCATGCTAGGTTTTTGTGCCCTCATCCGTCCATCCTTTTTGGAATGTGACTGCCTTAAATTACGTTGTATGTTTCTGTGGGATTCAACATTTCATGCATAATTGTATCACATGACTAATTCTGCATGTGCTTTCCTGTAAATTAATTTTTGCATTTACTGTTACTTGCTATTACTATTAAATTAAGGCTATGGAATATTTTCCTATCGTGTCGGCACCTCCTTGTTTTCCTAGTATTGTGATATCTTACTATATACTATTATATAAGTTTACGATTGTAACTTTTTGCTTGAGATTGGTTTAATGCTAATATCTCATGCTCCCTGTGTGTGTTAATAATAACTTTTGTTCCATTTACTGATTATGGTTTGATTAATGTTTCTTGTATCTAATTGTTCTATAAGTGGTTACGTTTCTCTACTTATTGTAAATTACATTGCTTATAGTCATCTGATAATAATGCTTCCCTACCTCTTCAATTAACTGAGATTATCGGTGCCTGTTCTCTTTGAATAATTAAGTGTGCTTCGTACTTGATTAAGAAATGATGATATTCACATCTTTTCTTCTCTAATATACAATGTGTTTATATTATGATGTTTCGTTTCGCGATAACCATAAGCTAATAAGGCAATGCATGATAAGCACGATCGTTACGGTTTTAATAATACGTCAGTTGGGATTATCTTCTTTTGTTGTTTGGTAAGACGACATGTGGGCAATCCTTGAGCGTGTCACTCCTGGTTCGTGATGTAATATCCTATTGTATTTACTGTTATGCCTTGTTTCTGATTAATGTATTAGCTTACTCCAGTATCTTTTGACATTTTCCTTGCGATATTCATCTGCAGTGTAATGCACGAGCACAAGGTTCTTTTTGTTTTCCTGTTCACTAATCTATTATCCCTAGAAAAGTTAAGTAGGTTAATATCTGTGGTGTTACGCCTGTCACTACGTTTCAGACTGTAAATTACTGTTCACATGTGTTCCTTCAATTTGCACACAGGATTTCAGTCGACAGTTGTACACTACATACTGTTCATCTGAGTTCACATGTGTCATGTTCTGTTCATTCAATTTTCACATTAGATTTCGGTTGACAATTGTAAAGTCCCCACCTTAAGTCTATCTTGGGTTCAGGTATAAACTTCCTCCCGTTCTTTGTACAAACATAAACCGAATGTGTCTACCTTGCTTGCAAGCTGGATCTAAACTGTTTCATTAGTATTTTCTTGTTATTAATAAATTTGAGTTGTTAATTAATAGGTATTATATTGTATGATAAGTACTCAGGTTTGTAGCGCCCATCTTAATAGTTATGTGTTGTTGATAAATTCAGTATCGTTCCCTTAATGGTTGTAAAATGTCGTAATGTTCTTCCTTAATTGATCTTTTGGTGTATCTTATTGGTGTATCTTATTGTTAATTTTTGTGAACTGTTGTGGAAGTTTTTGTCTATGTGCGTAGTTCTTTATCTCGGTGTACACTACGTATATGACACATTGATCTTTTGAATTGTGTATTAGTTTTTGAAAGTCTGGTCTAGGTTTGGTATATGGCATTGGCGAATGGCAAATTGGCAAAATAAGTATTTTTAACATACAAATATAGTTATATACTCTCGTCTGAAACACGAGGACGTGTTTAGTCGAAGGGGGACCGAGTGTAGGATATAGATTACACACCCAGAGACTCTTGAGAATATATAGACAATCATGGACAATCACTGTCTCTGACAGAACGTCCTGTACAGAGATTGTGTGTTGCGCGCAGATTGATGCATCGCCTTAACACACCACACTGAGAGATCACGTGCAGGCAGACAAGTCCATGCAAGCTACGCAGGCAAGATGAGTCCATTCGGTGTCGCGTAAGGAAGCCACACAGGCAAGCCCCACACATGACGCAAAAAGGGCCCGCAACTGTTGGATCCGGGAGAGAGCAGAACCTGGAGACCGGAGAAGAAGACCATTTGCTACGAAAGATCTAGGACTCTCAGTATCGTGCCGCATAGACTTGGGTGTTTTATGTATTGTTAGGACTTCATAAGTATCATGCATTTGGGTAGTTCATATGCCTAGCTGATTGCCATGCAGGCCTAGCCAGACAAGGAAGACCTACAGCACCGAATAAAAGGTAACTATTGTGCAGTGTAGATCCTGTGTCTGCAGTCCATATATTACCTCACACCTTCACATGGGTAGATAGGGTTGCTAGGTTCCGTGCCCCGCCTCACAGCCAGCGAGTAAAGTAGGTTCAGAGTAGAGTATTGTTCCCCCGTCCATGTCCCCCAACGATGGATACTCTCACAATCCATGGGTTACAATAATACCTCTTGAATACTGTTAAATAAGATATCTGACCATCAGCCATGTTTTTCTTTATTTCATCAGATATCACCCCAGTTTATAGCCCAGCCCAAATATTTGGACAATAACCCTGAATTAAACCCCAATATAAATTATGAAAAATTAAATAACAAAGTTATTTATGCCAGAGAATAATGCCTACCTGATAAATATGTCTGTTTTAATTACAAGCATAGAAAAACTGTATGGATAACTTTGGGAATTATAAACTCTATTGAGAAACGAGACCAATTGTATAAGAAAGTCAAAATGATGAATCCTGATTGCCCAGATTATCTGACCAATAAAGTCAACCTTAGAACATGCAATAACATTCTGAAAAGCTCTACAAGGCAAGCCAAAAAAATGTATTATAATGCCATTTTCGATAAATTAAAAAACGACATGACTGGCACATGGAAAACTATAAATAGTATTCAAAACAGAACCCCAAAAAAAGAGAAAATTCCCAGAAATGTTCTTCGTCTTAGGTAGTGGGCCGATAAGATCAGTGTGAACCCGCTGAAAGGGGCGTGAGACAGGAATAGGGCGTAAGGAACCTTGTCTATTTTTCGGTAGTTTACTAGTTTTACTACAAACTGGACAGGACTGAACCCAGTTCATGATATCACTGTGCATACCGGGCCAATAATACTTCTGGCGAATTGTAGAGTACAATTTATCAGTTCCCAAATGAGCACCCATTGAGCTATCATGAAAAGCCTCGAGTAAATCATGGCGGAGGGTGGGTGGGATAACTAATTGAGTCTTGCAACGGTCTTTGGCTGGGCCCTTACCTGGGGTGACATATAAGTGAAACAAAACATCTTCTTGCAAGTAATAGTCGTCTATCTGAGCGAGGAGTTTGCGGGCTTCGCGCTGGGTAGAAGGGAGGTGGGCTGATTTGAAATACTTGATGAAGGAATGAAGGGAGGGATCAGCCGATTGTTTCACACCAATGTCACTGAAGGTGTACAAAGTGCCGGATGACTGGTTGAGATCGGACAAACACTGGGCAGCCTCATCGGGGGGAGGCGTTTGAGGGTTAATATCATCAGGCAAGTCAGAGACAGCAGCTAATTTAAGCTCTAGCTCTGGGGTGGGGCCTGGTTCCAACGGATACGTACGGCGGCTGAGGCTGTCAGCGTGCGGGATCGATTTCCCTTGTTTGTGGACAATTTCATAACGAAATTGTTGCAGGGTCAACATCCATCGTCCCAGGCGGCCTTTAGGTTCGGAACGAAATAGCCACTGTAGGGCAGAGTGGTCAGTCACTATAGTGAATTTCTCGTATTTAAGATATGGCTCATGTTGTTTACACGCAGCAATGATGCTGAGGCATTCTCGCTCGGTGCATGTATAATTTTGTTCAGCTGCGTTTAGGGCTCGGCCACCATAAGCAATGACACGCTCGGAACCGTCCTGTAATTGACTTAAAACGTTCCCTAACGCAAAAAGACTGGCATCTGTTGTAATAATGAATGGGTTATCGGGTTCAATGCGAGGGAAAGCTAATATCGGAGCTGACACCAATTTCGCCTTGAGAGAGTCAAAGGCAGCTTGTTTCGTTTTATCCCATTCGAATGTGCTCTTTTTGCTGGTGAGAACATTAAGCGGCTGAGCAATTTTCGCATAGCCCTCTACAAACCGACGATAATATCCTGACAGACCCAGAAAGGCTCTCACGTCCTTGCAAGAGGTGGGCACAGGATATTCGTCGACAGCCGTAGTTTTTGAGGGATCCACCTCTATACCGTTTTTAGATATGATGTGGCCAAGGTACTTAACCTGTTTTCTCGCGAAAAAGCATTTGTCGGTGCGGAGCTTCAGTTTAGCCTTGCGGAAACGCGTAAAAACTCGTGTAAGATCGGTCAAATGACGCTCAAAAGAAGGACTGTGGACCAGGACATCGTCCAGATATATGAGGCAGAGGTCAGAGAGGCCCTGCAACACAGTTTCCATGAGACGTTGGAATGTTGGGGGTCCGTTGATGACACCAAACGGAAGACGTTTATATTCGTAAAGACCACGATGAGTGATGAAAGCGGTCAGGGGTCGGGAGTCGGGGTGAACGCTCACTTGGTGGAACCCGCCCATGAGGTCAAGTGTGCTTATGTGTGTTAATCTACGAGCCCCCAGGCTGTCCAGGGTGTCTTGAATATGTGGCAACGGAAAAGAGTCAGGCACGGTGACTTCGTTAAGCTTACGAAAGTCTATGCACATACGATACGAGACAGTGCCGTTTTGGGCCGGCTTCTCAACTAGAACGGCTGGAAAAGCCCACGGACTGTTGGATGGTCGAATAATGTCCTTGTCTAGGAGGCGTTGTACCTCTTTGTCTATAATGCCCCTTTGTTTATACCCGGCGCGATATGGCCGTAGCTTAATGGGACTAACCGACTCTTTGAGATAGATGGTATGTTGCACAACATCTGTGTCACCGAACTCGCCATCACGGGTTGTGAATATGTCACTAAAAGATGAAATGAGACGTTTCAGAGAGTCCTTTTGAGAAGAGGACAAATCAGAATCTGTAAGGTCAATTTTGTGGTGAGAATCTGGGTCAGCAGAAGATGCCGAAATGGGAGCCAATTCTATATCATTTGCGGTGTCTGCGGCAGGCGTTCCCCATGTGAGGTCCAAAGTGGGAAGTTCTTGTGGCTCAGAACCGAGGGGAATGGGGTCGAAATAACCGACTGTAACGCCCTTTGGTATAGTAACAGCATTATGGACAGTAGCAAAAACTCTCGCCATGGCAACTTCAGGGTAGGAGGGTAATTCACCATCCATAGTGCAAACACCCAAAAGGCCAGACAAATTACTAGGCTTGAGGAGAGCATGAGTTATAAATTCAGACCTGGCAGGGATTCTGATTGTTTCTGACAGGCGCAATTTCGGGGATAATTTAAAGGCAACACCGCGTTGAGCGAAGTCAAGGACTACCCCGTAGGTTGTAAAAAAATCGCGCCCCAATATAACGGGATATTGTAAGTCAGGGACTACCTGGAAACAGACAAGGCACTCTTGGTCTCCGATAAGTAGGTTAAGATGGGTTTGAAAGTGAATAGGGACTGAGCTGCCTTCCGCAACCACAACAATCTTGCTGGCTGAGACTTGTCGGGGGAATGAGTCGTCAGGACAGAATGCATGTACGGAGGCAAGTGTGATGATGCTACGTTGTGCTCCGGAGTCTAATAAGGCATCTATGGTACTAAACTTCGTTTTCGTCGCAATGTGGCCGTAAGAAGAGAGGGGAAAAAATTTTATATCATTGGGCAAATGGGCTTTTATATCATTGGCCAAATGGGCAGGGTGATCTAGTGGTACAGAAGCAGGGCAGACGGAGACCAAGGGGTCGACATGTGAGTCAAGGGAGTGAGGGGACATCTTTGCAAAATAACAGTGAACCTCGTTCAATATGTCTGATTTACTATGGTTTATTGCGATATTAAACGAATCACTACTCCTATCACGTGGCTCACAGGGCGGGACAGGAGTTAGTAGTTTTCCTGCCGATATTGAGGCCTATTGTCCGGTCTTGACCCCGAACGGCGCTGGTCATTGAAAGGGGGCGGCTTGAATTGTATCTACCATCGTTTCCCTGCCTGTTGTTTGGATAAGGTCTATTTTGGGATGGGCGCAGACTGTTTCTACTGCTATTTTGTTCATAACGGTCTCGGCTATACCCCGTCTCAAAACGGCCAGTAGAACGGTTAGAACGATTGTCTGGCCTCGGGGGGGTACGGGGAGCTTGGTCGCGGGAAGCGCGGAATTTATCGGGACAGAAGATAGAGAGGTGAGAATCTCGTCCACAGAAACTGCAGTCATGGCGCGCCTTGCAATCTCGGATCCAATGGCCGGAATTTCTGCAAAAAAAACAGAAGGAGTCGCCCTCCTCTGGACGATTGCCCAGCCTATGTAACCCTTTTCCAACGTCTGCGACCTCTTCACGGAGGGCAGCCAAAGTGGAGGATTGCTGTGCCAAAAACTGGGACGTAGAGTCGGGTGGTGAAGCTAACCCATTTAGAGTGATGGAGGAATCACCCGTCATTGTGCAAACTGTTTCAGCTAACTTAATTTGTTCAATGGTGTCATCAAGTGTTTTGGGCGATTTTCCCACCACAAAAGCTTTTAGACTAGGAAGGAGACCCCTAACCAATATTTTCTTAGTCTCCATATCATCTTTCTGTAACCTCTGACACTGACTGAGGACATCATTGATGTACGTTTCAGCAGATTCTTTCTTTCTTTGACTTCTAGCGTCCAAAGATTGCTCGAGCAGCCAAGCATTAGTCTCACTGCCGAAAAACTTGACAAAAGCAGCATAGAAGGAGTCCCAAGAGCTAGTGACATCTGGGGGCAGGGAAAGGTACCAAACGTCTGCTGCGCCATGTAGTAACATGCGACAAGCGGGTACTTTCAAATCTGCGGGGGTATGGGAAAGCTGGGTGTAAGTAAGGAATTTGTTCATAAAGCGGAGGGGATCATCTGTGGACCTACCATGAAATGGAGGGGGGAGAAGTGATTTAGAACCTTGTCTCTGTTGGTGGATCTTGTTATCTTTCGATTGTGCATTTAGCATGTCTACAATGTCAGTTTGAGCACCGGCAATATCAACACTACGCAAATGGTCTATGATTTGATGTAGCATCTCTTGTACATTCTCATCCTCAGCCATCTCTACAGACGGGGTTCGGGAACGATCAGGGCCGGAAATGTCAGGGTTAACAAACTGGATAGGCGCCTTTGGTATGGGGAGAGCCTTTCGGGCGTTTTCTGCGACGAGGAAAGGGCCGAATTGAACGTCCGAACCTGAGTCGGAGTCAGATGGGGTAGAAGCGCGGGGGTGAAGCGGAGAAGTGCTGCCCGTACTGGCGGATGTGGGAGACAAAGGGGCCTTACTACCACTGAAAGACGGGGAGGTGTGCACACCTGAAGATGAGTCTAGATCTGGCAAGGAGGGGCTAGATGGGGGTTCCACGCGTACGGAACCACTCACAAGATCATTTTGCCTCTCAGGGGAATCTTGAAAAAGCAAATCAAACTCACCTGTAGATGTAGAATCGTCTTCAGCTAACGGAGGATCACGAGCCACTTGCAGCTTGGTGGAAAGCTTTTTAGAAGACCGGAGCAACATAGACTTATATTCAAGCAACAGGGCGGCAGTCAGGATCTCCATACAGTATCAGCAACGCTCAAAGCCATAGATCGATTCGGATATTCTCCACCATATTGTTACCCACTACTGGAGAGTATCCGTCGTTGGGGGACGTGGACGGGGGATCAATACTCTACCAAATAGATAGATACTCTTATCTGTCCTACTCTATTGTACTGTACTGTACTTGTTAACCATAGCTCGCTTACTCGCTGGCTGTGAGTTCGGGCACGGATCCTAGCTACCATATCATACCCTCATAAGAATGACGGGAAGTAAGGACTGCAGACACAGGATATACACAGTGTAATAGTTACCTTTATTCAGTGCTGTGATCCCTGCTTGTCTGGCTAGGCCGGCATGGCAATGAGCGAGGCATATAAACTACCAACTTTGCATGATACTTATGAAACCCTGACTATGTGCTAAACACCCGAGTCTATGTAGTCATGATACTGAGAGTCATGGATCTTCAGTGGCAAGTGGTCGTTGATCTCCTTCTTGGCTCCTAAACTGGGGTCTGACTCTGTGCTCTGCGTGACTACCAACAACAACCCGGACTCGCGGTTGCGCATCTCTTTTTAAGGGGCTACTCCGCATCATCTGTGTGTGGTTGCCTACGTGGCTTCCTCACGCGTCATCAAATGGACTCGTCCTGCCTGCGTATCCAACTTCGGCTCGTCTGCCTACACGTGACTTTCACGGAGTGGTGGTTATGGTGACTCATCAACCATCAGTATCATGTTATTGTCTATGAATGTCTATATATTTCCAAGAGTCTCTGGGTGTGTATTCTATATCCTACACTCGGCCCTCCTTCGACTAAACACGTCCTCATGTTTCAGCCGAGAATATTCCCTTCAATATGTAACAAGTATATATACTTATAACTTAAAGCAAAGTAACCCGAACACTCACTTAAGAATTGATTAGATTGCCAAGCGCTCATGCCAATATCCAAGCCAGACCAGACGTACAATTTATCTAAGATACATCAATAACCCATTGAAATGAACGCTCAAAACGTTGTCTGGTGTTCACAGATCTATGTCCAAACAACGTCATGTTACAACATGCTCAGCACCAAAACACAATATGCTCACAATGTAGAAAAAACTTAATTGTTAGCTTGGATAGCTGAAAATCCCAAGGGCAGATTTCAAAATCTTTAGACATATTCCTCTGTGTTATTTTCACTCTTTACGTTCGTATCTTCTCCCTTCGCTGTTAGCAGATCAATAACAAACATTATGAAGCTCTGGAGAAGTGCGAGAATAGAGAAGTAGAAGTGCAAAATAAAGAAGTAGAAAGGTGAAATAGAGGAGTACAAGGGAGAACATAATGTAGTAGAAGTTTGGGGCAAGTACAAAGTAAGAATGATACCTTAGGAGCTTGATAGATATTTTAAATTGTAGTCTGTTAAGTGCCTGTCTGTTAAAACCCTGCCTTATCCTTATGCCAGTGGCCTGAATACAGATAAGAAACAGTCTTCTGTATGCCTTGTGTAACACCACACGTATTGCCATTGCTTCCAATATTGTTATTGGCTTCATTGTACATCAAGTTTCCATGGAGGCAGACACACTATGTAATTTACAGAGTATAAAACACTCAATACCAGCAACAGCTAAGTCAGAATTTATTTTTAGCACTAGTGGTTCAAATGAAGGTCAAAAGATCTGACCCCTGGTGGGATCCTTCCTGTGGAAAATCTGTTTCCATGAGGTGCCAGCACTGCACAGAAATAAAAATGGGCACCAGAGAAGCAGGCACACTCAGCCCTTATCTTCACAAGCAATGTACTTGACAAGTTTGAGAGGAATCCAAGTTGTTTTGGCAAAGTTATTGTGCTTACAAGCAATAAGCCTGGTATTTTCCACCAAGAATTAGGTTTTCAAGCACTTTTTCCTTGCATAGTATAAATGCTTATACCTCATACTTTGCAATCAAAAGTTATTACTCATCATTAAAGAAGTGAAAAATGCTGTCTTAAATGTGGAGGAATGCTATATTATAATTAAAGCCAAATATATTTTAACTCACTTCATGGTGATTAACACACTTCAGTCTAATTAACACACTACACTCTGTGCAAACACACTACACAAAACATGACATATATAATGAATAAATGTATGGCCTGATACATAAGATATATTAGCTTAAGAATAAATGTATTATGATTTAATATAATATCTAGTACAGGCTGTAGGGCGGGATGGTGGCATTGTGAAACAAACACAGGCGGTGACAGGTGCGGCAGTACAAGCCCTTTATATAGCAACAACCTATGCAGGTACCATGTGGTCACAAGTACTGAGTTATGCCTCTTATATGGTCATTAGCTTGAATAAACAAGGTATATAAAGCAAACCCCAAAAAGATTGACAGACGAGATCCTCTTTAACAACATCTTACAATTTCTTAAACCTTAGACATCAGTTGATTCTCTGCAGGTATATATATTCGGTAAGCATGTAATTACTTACATTGAATATGAAGTGTATCATATCATGCCCAGACATGAAAAACAGAAAATGTTAATAAAACAAAGAAAGTAAGCGACTCGAGCGTTGTGTATCTTTCTGAAGAAATCATATGTAAAGTAGTCAGGTTGAACTGTAAAGTAGTCAGAAAATTAACATGCTATTATCTACACTCAATGAGTTCACTCATAATATACACTTAGAAATGAATGACTGACTCTGGAAGGTACTTTTTCTTTGCTTGAGTGACTGTTTCTAATGGAGAAACCCTGTAATAAGTGTAATAAATAAAGGTCTCGATCTCTATCTCATTGCACGTCTTTAACCTTAATTGAGTTTAATCAAGAGCATCATGTGGGACTGCTTGCCTATCGGACATGTGGTCCACTCCAATGTCTGCGTTTCAATATATGTTTCTGTGTTAAGTTTAGTTACAAATCCATCTATTTTGACAATATCATATTCTGGCAATATATGGGCATACCTATTTACATATTCAAGCAAGGCAATATGATCATCATGTTTAATAGTGGTGCTATCCAGCTTATCCAAATACCCTCATTTCATAATTTTGTGTTGTTGTTTGATGCCTAAATTTAAAATGGTGAGTGCAATCTAATATATTATTGAAGAAATTTGATTGTCACAAACTCTGGGCGAATTCTGATATGATGATATGAAGAAATGATTAAAGCACTGTGGATGAAAATGTTTTAAACCCACATTCCTTCACAGAGAAAGCATACAGCCTTCCATTGAGACCAGCATAATAATATGGTACAGATTGGCTGATAAGAATACTCCACTTCCCAGCATCTTGAAGTTCCTTCATGTATGGCTCTAAACGGTCCTTGAATTCATCATCAAGAAGGTATCTTTCTCTCATTGCTATCATAATCAAACCATCTGAGGAAGAGATCAAACAGCAGTTTTATTTTGCGATTAATAATTAAACAGAACTAATATCATTGATAAATACTTTAAAAGCTGTCAAACCTGGTTTCACTACTCTGATCATCTCGTTTAGCCCAATACATGGAATATGTCCTGGTCCCAGTGCACCAGATGACACTATTACATCATAGACATCTAGAATAATTTTATATTTTAATGAGTATTGTTAAAAAATATATTTATATAACTAACTTTGTCTGATTTAATTGTTTATTGTGACCCATTTAGCTGTTTTACATGTTTATATCAAGGCCTTTGATAAACTTAAGTTGACAACATAAGCAAAGAACTACAGATTGGAGGTTAAGTAAGTATTCAATGCTCCACTTAATTTTTGACTCCTGAAATTAACATTTTGAAAATAAATCACCATCATCCAAAACTGGTTCAAGACTTGGAAAGTGACTCCAAAAATAGTGTGTGTATACTCCCTTCCCTTCTGCAATATATAGGGATTGTTGAGATGGATCTAGGGCACCAATGTTTGTGAAACCTTTTTTGCAGAGCTACAATAAACATGTAAAAATATTTTAAAATGCATTATTCTTTTCTAATGTCTCACAGATTTAATCAATGAATTTTGTTTTCAGGCAATTAAACAAGTCACAATTGGTAATCAATCTATTGCTTCAAATATAGTAAATTAAATCTCTCATATGCCAATATACATAAATGTTCTTTTTATAACAGATTAGAAGAAGTTTGCATGTGATGCTTGGGTTTATCCAATTAACTGATGTGCTATATATTTATTTATTCAAATGTTTTACTCAATTGCATTCATGTACCAATAAGAAGGCTTAATTCAATGTATTTATGTGTATATGATAAATATTCACACCTCACTGCCAACAATTCCTGTCCCAGCTCCCACATCCAGTATACTAACATTATGCTGGTTTTTGAGCAATTTGTCTGCAGTCTCAGCAATTATTTTAGGACCATTATAATAATGCTCATGATCCTAAAGTGAAATATTGAATATATTTAGTGAGGGACCAGACATTTTCCTTTAATTGCATTTCTTATTAGTCATGTACAAAATCAAGCAAAACCTATTATATCTGTCAGCATGAATGCATAATACAATTCGGGTTATGCAAATTCCAGAAAGATATACCTGATGCATTTCAAATATTACAGGTAATCTTTGATATCTGATGTAAAAAACAATGAGAAGGCATTCCCATTACATTTATGCGACACCTACAACAAAAAGGGAAAATTTCAGCAGCTACTTTCTGTCCACTTCTCAGCTAAAATCTGTTATCACCTTATTTCTTTTTTTTTCAATTGTTATCTTTAGGTAAACGTGTTTTCAGACCAATAAGGCCAAATCCTGAAGCTGTACAATAAATATATATCATGAGTAGTAATTGATAATAAGTTTCTTGCCTCATCATATGACTTAACAGCCCACTCATCGTAATACTCAGCCACATCTGCAATCTCAATGTCACCTCGGAATACTTGAAGGTTTTTCTTGTATGATACATGTGCATCAGAGTCAAAAGTTTCCTGAGATACACACATCTCCATGATTGAAAGTGGAGTTCTTAAATAAAAGAAAGATAATTGTCATGAAACAGAATAATCAGTTGTTAAATTTAAAATATTAGAGATAGAGTTAGTCAGATATGTGAACCAGATGTTTTTGTCAAAGAGACATTGAGACACTCCTTGGCAGATCCTGGGTTTATACCAGGCTATCACACTACATATTCTTCATCCAATGCTAAGGCCTGCAATGGTTCAGCTTGCATATTTTTGATTGTTTATGTATAAATTGTTTACTTATGTATTATGTTTGCAGCACATTCACACGTTTTATTTGGGGTGTAAATCAATTACAATTTTGTGTGATTTGAATATAAATGCATTACAAATTAAGCAATACACATTAACACGTAAAATTGAAAATGAAAAAATGCTTTTGTACAAAAGGCATAGAAATCAAATATAAAATATATAATTAAACATAATTTTGCCAAAAAGTTACAATTTACATATTGAAGTATCTGAAACAAAATAAGTACATTCACTAAAATTGAATAGATCTGCACCAATTTTCCAAGATAATAAGGATCAATTACTCATCAAATTCAAAACTGTGCAGAACCAGACAAACCTCTTGTTGGAATGATTCCATGTAGTGTAATTTGAACCGACTGTACTATCATATTTTAATTTACTGTCATACAATCCCCCATATTGAGAGATTAGAAATGTAATTGATGATAGAAGAGTTGCTTTGGGGTCATTTTGTTGGGAAAGAAAATATTTTGACTAAGTCAATTTTCTTGTCATCTGTCTTAATTCCATCGTAAAACAATGATTGTAATATTTCCCACAATTGAGGACTGAATTAAGTCAGATAATTTCAAGTTTTCCAGCATGCATATTATGTGACAGGTTTGGTGTCAAATATTTGTGAGGTCCAAACATGAAAGGGTTGTAAGTGAATGAAAAAATGAATTTTATTTGATGGGTCTGTGCAAATGATTATCATAAATAAAGACTGAGTTTTATTATATGAAGCTTTGCAAAAGAAAGAAAATACATATGGTCAGCCATGTCAAATAATAGAGAATATGAAAGTAGTTTATATGCAACTGATAACTGTTTTGAGGCGGTGTAATTAAACTACAGACAAGAAATAACCATCACTTAGACACTGACACTACCAAGTGTGAGCTTGAGGAAAGTGGAAAGAATGCCCGTCTTTCTAAGAATAATTAGGATTTATGTGGTAGGCTGGAAGGATCAGCTTTTAAAGTTTAACTGGCAGCAAAACATAAACTCGGGGCATGTCTTTCTGATAAAATAAGAATAATCAAGACAAATCTTTTTCCATGGAAATTGAAGGCTTCGTGACTGCATAGACTCGGGTGTTTTATGCATCCTCAGGACTCTATTAGTATCATGCATTTGGGTATTTCATATGTCTCGCTCATTACCATGCCGACCTAGCCAGACTAGAGTATACAGCACCGAATAAAGGAGATCTTGTGCATTGTATCTTCTGAGTCTGCAGTCCTTATTACATCCTAACTCATATAGGTAGATAGGGTAGCTAGGTTAAGAGCCCCGCTCTCAGGTAGCCAGCGAGTCTAGCATCTGATCCCCATCCACGTTCCCCAACGACGGATACTAACAAACTGTATGTAACAATACATGCTTGCGCAGAAATTATTTGATTTCAATACAGACAAAAAACCTCAGATGTTGCCTTGTCAATACATGGTAGCCAAGTGTAAGCTCAGATGTCGCCTCATCAACAAATAGAAGCCAAGTGTAAGCTCGGATGTCGCCACATCAATACATGGTAGCCAAGTGAAAGCTTGGGTTGGAAGAGGTGGTTGGACAATGGTATGTACATTGTTATTACAGATTAAGAACAATCAAGCTGAATTTTTTGTCACTGCAATGCTTTGATAGAAATTTCCACTCATAAATACAGGGGTAAATATGGAGCAGCCGAGCAACAATTGACCCAAATTGAGGCTCAAAGTCAGTTTCAGTGCCTATAACACTCCATATAAATAATTGATAGGGATGAATCAATCAAAAGGTTGAAATACAAATACAGTTATCAACAATATGTGAATTTTAAATGTTGTTCACATACTTGGGGCTTAATCTCAATAGCTTTTATCAGTAGAAAATAAATATCATTCAATCAGAACAATTTTTGCAACATTTTTGATTATACACATTTTTCTCAGCCATAAACATATCCAAAGTACAGGTAGAATTTAAAGGTATTTAAAAATAGATTATCACAATAAGATGAACTGACGACAATCGCCACTTTTTGTTAGTACGGTATTGGGACTGAGAATATAGTTGAGATTTGTGGCAGAAAAAAGAACAAAGTTAATATGTGATATGCTCTACATATCTTTAGAAACCACTTAGAGACAAATAATCAGGCCTTCATCCAAGAAGGATAAGAAAATATCAAATCATATTCTATTGGGTGCCGCAATGCTTCTCATAAGGAATGAACACATCAGGTGCGACACACACAGAAAACACATACACATTAAGCAGTAATTTCCACACACATTAACTGTGCGGTATCTGAGCTGGAGTGGCGGCAAGTCCCCAGCTGTCACTTATATGTTCTGGGGTGGTAACCCCTGGTGACATGTGATGTTAGTCAAGGGCAATTAGTTGGTCTGACCCTCAGCTCACCTTGTCACCCCTTCTAACACATTTTATATATACATATAAACATTCCTTAACACCATTTCATATATAGTAAAACGATTTTGTAATTTCTATTTCATGAACCTAGAAATAATCTGATATTTATTGAGTATATTTTAGAATATATAAAAGGAGAATTACCACAAGCAAATTGAATCAGACCGGTTCCTCCCGTCTCGATGAAATAAAGACCAAAGAAGTCTGTTGTGGTGGATGTTTCTAGATCCCACCAACTCTTAACCCCCAGTATCCAGCCTTCCACTGACACAGGCCACATCCCACAGCAAACAGGATGCCTCTTTAATCACCTCTTATCTGAATTAGAGCATGCCATTTTTGTTCATATTCTGATTACAGGTAGAGCTGGCTGAAGTTTACCTCTAACAAAGCCACGTTATCAGCATTGAAACATGCCAAGCATTCAACAAAATGTTATGAATAAGCACATGCTCAACACACTGTGAGCATGTTGTGAACATGTTCAGCTGGCATATTGTGCTGATCTGGCATTTTGTGCTGATTTATTGACATTTTTAAAAATATATATAGGATACATATGACAGTTGATATCAACAAAAAACTTGTTTCAGAACAAAAGACATGATCATTTATTTACTTATTCATTTTGTTCATTCAGACCACTACGTCTTGTCTATTAAATTAATTGTAACTACAATTTGCATCACACAGAAAATAGACAATGGAACTTTTATGTCACAATGTTTGCATCACACAAAAAAAGTGATTTATGTGATGTTGAAAGTCATATGTAACAATTTTATTTATTACAAGTAAATTGCAGTTAATCTGTCTCTCCACTTGGAGTTATAATAATGGTCATTTGATGCAAGTCGATGTCACCTAAGGTCAAGTTCACATGGATTTTTTTAAAATTGAGATAAATAAACCAGAGTTCAAGAATAACGAATATTCATAACCATGTAAGCTGTTATTTAGTGAATGAATATGCGGAGACAATATTTGTAGAGTTGGCTAAAAAATCAATAGGAACTGCAAGATATCAATTTATATGAAGTTAATGAAGAAAATGATCAAAGACTTTCCCACTTTGGGTCAAATTAAATAATACATATCTTAGACGATAATGACCACAGCAGATTATAAAGAGCAGTTGGAGGTATTGGATCACAGGAGAGTCAATAATTGTGGTTATTTTTATATTTTTCCTAGTGTAATTAATGTAGATATTCCATTCGGAAATTTGACTCTTTTCAGCTAGAGCTATACGCACCTGGGATTCCATCACACTTGATGGGAGAACATTATCTTCATAATCTCAGGCCTGTGAGATTAAGGCTTCCCATAGGAAATCACACCTCACATCTTGCATTTTTGGGTAAAAAACACAAATTTTGAGGAATGACCTCAATGTTTGAAGTACAATGTTCATTAATATAGTATACAGCACACAATTTTATTCATTCTATCTTTTGTTGGACCTGGAGGTCAAGATTCCTTGTTTACCAGATATCGCCATCATAGATAAAATTATATGAACATATTAGGTCCTCTTTGCAAAGGCAAATCCCATAATTACATATATGAGAATGATGGTAATCTGATAGATGATATTGATTCAGTATGAAGTAAAATGAGGACTGAATTTTATTTGCAATTAAATAGTCCTGAGGAGAATATACTGCAGTTAGATTTATACAGAAACATTGTAAATGAAAAAGATAATAGAGAAGCAGAGATGGAGGCATCTTAGTCTGAATACAACCCAGATATAAATAGGCCATTATTTTTTGATGAAAGAAAGAAAATTGTTCATAGACTTAAAAATAGAATAGCATCAGGTGAAGACTGTATCCCATATGAGGTTTTCAAAATCATCTGTATACAAAATATTTTGATTATTGTAAATTACTGTTTGGTTAAAATCCATCATTACACCAGTGCCCAAAAGTTCCTTCAAATTACTGAGGTATTAGCTTATTGTCATGTGTATGCAAAGTTTTTAGAGAGTTTCACAATAGTAGAATGGGTTTAGGCAAAACCGACCATGTGGTGACCATATATATACATTGACATATATAATTAGGAACAGACTTGCACAGAAGAAGAGTACTTTTGCATGTTTTTTTGATATGCAGAAGGCATGCAACTGGATGGACAGAGACCTACTGTACTGCAAGTTGCTTGAATGATGAGAAGATGAGAACCAACTTCAAACATTGCTTGACTTTGTTAGTAAATGGTGTGACAAATGGAAACCGAAAATTAACAAAGATAAAACAATTTTACATTTTAGAAATAAAAACACAAGGAATACTGACACTGTATTCTGTATAGATAATGAAGAGATAGATAATGAAGAGATAGAAATTCTAGATAAATATAAATATCTAAGTATTGTTTTAAATGCGTATTTAGATTTTAAGGTGACAGCAATGACTCTTGCAGGTGCAGCAGGAAGAGCACTGGGAGGAATTGTAACAAATTCAGTACATTCTGAAATGTTTTAAAACATTTAGTAAATTGTACTACTCTGGTAAGGTTCCTATTCTACAATATTGTACAGGTATTTGGAGTTTTAAAATATCTGACAGGTTGGTTTTACATATTACAACTTTTGATGCAGATGGCGTAGTGATAGATGGAGAAGTGATGAGGACTAATATTTTCTGAGTGCATTTTGTGTTTGACAAGTCAATATTGAACACGGTATGCGAAGAAATCAATTTGTCGTCGCAATCCATAGATATAGGTGGCAGCTGACAGATATAAATCTGACAGGTGACAAGTTTAGACATTTCATCAATTTGCTCCATCAGAGTATCGAGGGTGGTACTACCATCTCCTCCATCTGTGAGTTCTTCCAGACCTAAACATACAACGATTGCTGCAAAATCTCTTAGTCTCTTTCTGAATTTTTCATTTCTGAGAGCTTCCCTCAGAGCATGAATGTTATGGATATCATTGCTTGCTCACAGTCCGGGTAGGCATCACCAGTGGTAATGCCCTCATAGGATTTGTCCAATATGTATAGTGCCCTGTTTTTAGTGAGTTCAGCTTCTGGGGATGTTTTAGGGATTGTTCTTACTTTAGCTATGGCATTAATTTTGACTTCACTCTCTCTTAGTTTCTTGCTCTGGTATGTGATTATCTCAAGCTGGATTTTACTCATCCTTTCCATTTATCCTAGTTTCGCTTCAAGTCTTAGTTCTCTCTCGCTCTATATATTCATCTAGTCTACTTTGCTGGTGCTCATTTTCCCTGGCTAGTGTACTGATTTCTATGTTCGCTGCCTCAAGATCATTTTTGATTTTTGCCTGGTTTTCTTTTTCCTGCTTTAGTGATCTTCTTAATTCTAGCTTTGTCATGTTACCCCATTCATCATTATCATTGGTGGTAGCCCTTTGATCATCATTGTTGTCAATAAGATTGAATTCGATTGTATATTATTCATGTTCTTTTTTCTTGAAATTAAATAATTACTTTCACTGGGGATGTTCATTTCTGGCTCAAAAGTACTATCTTTTTTAGGAAAGATCTTATAATATCTTGTTTTGTCTTTTTTGAGTAAAAGTCATCTAGTATCATTTTAATTTCATATAGTTTATCACTATGTTTATTGTTTGTGAAGCCATCAATTGGCAGATTTGTGCTCCTTTGTTTTGTCATATTGTAAATGTCTTACCTTGCTTTGCTTTGATTTTGCTTTCTTGATTCCTTGCTTTGCCCTCTTGATTTCTTGCTTTGTCTCTAGGATTGTTGTCAGCAATCCTCACACCGTTTGATATCTATAAAATGATTTGCAAGGGCAATATGTTATTTTCTGTCAATATATTTTCAATACTTTAATATATTTGTTATAGATTCACTTTTCCTGTTTTCAGGTTTTCAGATTTTCATCTGCTAATGTGGATCAATATCATAGAGATTTTGTTTATATTGTAACAGTTATGATTCTAGTTCAAGTTTTCAGTTGCGGTTATTATTCAATATCAAAAGGATTTCGTTGATATTGCAGCAAAAGAAGTTGTTTTTACTTTATTTTCTTTGTTTTGTTTTTTGTTTTTTTTAAATGTAAAACTCAGCTGCCTTTTTCACACAATACCAAAAAGATTTCATTGATATTGACGCAGTTGATATTAGTTAGATTTCGTTGAAATTGCAGCAATTGGTATTTTGTTGGTGTAGTTTAATTACCATTGTGGTTTAATATCAGAAGATTTTGTTGATATTGCAGTAAACTGATGTATTATTTTGTTTGTATTTTCAACTGCTTTTGTGACCAATATCAAAAGATTTTGTTGATATTGAGACAGTTGATGATTTTGTTCTGTTTGATTGCGCACCTCAGGAGAAAATGATAATAAAGAAAATGATAGTTTTACTACAGATTATCGCGACTGTTCGCAAGAAAACTAATTCTTACCGGTGATTTTAGTTGATTTAGTTATGCTTTCTCTGTTCAGTCGCTGTTTAATTCCTATTTTCTTATTCCGTATTACTTATTACTTTGTCACATCTCTTCTCGGTTTTGGATTTGTGTTATCAACAGTTAACGCAGTGAATGAAATATAGTTGTTTGGTTTGAAACTTAGAATTTAAAAGAACTTTGCTGTTAAAACACTAACGTTATCGATCGATTCTTAATTAACAAGATGCCTTAAGATAAAAAGACTTAAACCATTCGATGTGTGCGCACGCAGTTATAAGATATTATCTGGGTGCACATCAGAAAGCTCCACTTTAAGCACTAGATTGTGATACTGGTTGCATGAGTTGCCAAAATAGGAGATATTTAGAAATGTGTAAATTGTGGAACAGGTTAATGACAATGGAAGATATAAGATTAACCAAAATATTGTTTAACTGTGAATACAGACTATGTAATGGATGGTGTGCAGAAATTAAACATTTATTTACACAGCTTGGCCAGCTTGGATTGCTTCCTGTCAGACAGGTATGACTTTATCCATTTTAGGGCATTTCCTGTCACCTTGAAACGTTCATGCAATCTATCCAACAGAGGTAATGAGACAATTTCATATTTTTGTATTTGAAGTAAAAATTCAACTCAATATATCTTGCACTTTCCGTAAGTTAAGCGACTTGAAGATTGGTTCTGTGTGTGCACTATATTTACTAGTGCTCAATATCCGAATTGCTTTTTTCTGAAGTTTCATCATTCTATCACATTCACAACCCCAGGTTAGGATACCATAATTTAAATGAGATAGGATTAGTGAGCTAAATATTTGGAGTTGGCATGAATGGGTAAAAAATGTTTGAGTTTGTTCAAGATTCCAATAACTCTGGAGATTTTATTGGCAATTTTATTTATTTGATCTTTCCATGTCAGATTTTCATTTAATGTTACCATTAGAAAATTGAAAACATGTACTCTCTCCATTTCAGTATCATTAATACAATGTAATTTGAGGTCTATGACTTTCTTATTTTTTGTATGGAAAATCATAGATTTGTTTTTTTGATAAATTTAGGGACAGTTTGTTTAATCTCAGTCAATCATTGACATTTGTTAGTTCATTATTAATAATTTTGCTAATATCTAGGTTTGGATTATGTTTGACTACAATTTTGATTGTGGTAGAAAGTATAGTATCATCTGCAAAGATTATGAAGTGAAAAAGATTACTTGCATTGGAAGTATCATTCATATAGATGATGAACAAACGTGGGCCTAAAATGGACCCTTGGGGAACACCAGTAGATAAATTCAGTAAAGAAGATTTACTTTTTTCAATTTCTACCAATTGTTTTCTGTTTGTTAGGTAGCTTCTCATCATATTTAGGGTTTATCTTTCAAGCCATAATATTCTAGTTTACTAATCAAAATGCTATGATCAAGGGTACCAAAAGCTTTTGATAAATACAGGAAAATACTGATAGGTATATCACCACTGTCCATATCTAATAATATTCTGTCAATAATAATAATATCTTTATTTCGCACATAAACACATGGCAATTTGGGAACTTCTAAACATGCATATTCAGTGTTGTGATCATTTATAAAACCATATTGACCATAGAAGAACATTTCTGGGAATTTTCTCTTTTTTTGGGGTTCTGTTTTGAATACTATTTATAGTTTTCCATGTGCCAGTCATGTCGTTTTTTAATTTATCGAAAATGGCATTATAATACATTTTTTTGGCTTGCCTTGTAGAGCTTTTCAGAATGTTATTGCATGTTCTAAGGTTGACTTTATTGGTCAGATAATCTGGGCAATCAGGATTCATCATTTTGACTTTCTTATACAATTGGTCTCGTTTCTCAATAGAGTTTATAATTCCCAAAGTTATCCATACAGTTTTTCTATGCTTGTAATTAAAACAGACATATTTATCAGGTAGGCATTATTCTCTGGCATAAATAACTTTGTTATTTAATTTTTCATAATTTATATTGGGGTTTAATTCAGGGTTATTGTCCAAATATTTGGGCTGGGCTATAAACTGGGGTGATATCTGATGAAATAAAGAAAAACATGGCTGATGGTCAGATATCTTATTTAACAGTATTCAAGAGGTATTATTGTAACCCATGGATTGTGAGAGTATCCATCGTTGGGGGACATGGACGGGGGAACAATACTCTACTCTGAACCTACTTTACTCGCTGGCTGTGAGGCGGGGCACGGAACCTAGCAACCCTATCTACCCATGTGAAGGTGTGAGGTAATATATGGACTGCAGACACAGGATCTACACTGCACAATAGTTACCTTTTATTCGGTGCTGTAGGTCTTCCTTGTCTGGCTAGGCCTGCATGGCAATCAGCTAGGCATATGAACTACCCAAATGCATGATACTTATGAAGTCCTAACAATACATAAAACACCCAAGTCTATGCGGCACGATACTGAGAGTCCTAGATCTTTCGTAGCAAATGGTCTTCTTCTCCGGTCTCCAGGTTCTGCTCTCTCCCGGATCCAACAGTTGCGGGCCCTTTTTGCGTCATGTGTGGGGCTTGCCTGTGTGGCTTCCTTACGCGACACCGAATGGACTCATCTTGCCTGCGTAGCTTGCATGGACTTGTCTGCCTGCACGTGATCTCTCAGTGTGGTGTGTTAAGGCGATGCATCAATCTGCGCGCAACACACAATCTCTGTACAGGACGTTCTGTCAGAGACAGTGATTGTCCATGATTGTCTATATATTCTCAAGAGTCTCTGGGTGTGTAATCTATATCCTACACTCGGTCCCCCTTCGACTAAACACGTCCTCGTGTTTCAGACGAGAGTATATAACTATATTTGTATGTTAAAAATACTTATTTTGCCAATTTGCCATTCGCCAATGCCATATACCAAACCTAGACCAGACTTTCAAAAACTAATACACAATTCAAAAGATCAATGTGTCATATACGTAGTGTACACCGAGATAAAGAACTACGCACATAGACAAAAACTTCCACAACAGTTCACAAAAATTAACAATAAGATACACCAATAAGATACACCAAAAGATCAATTAAGGAAGAACATTACGACATTTTACAACCATTAAGGGAACGATACTGAATTTATCAACAACACATAACTATTAAGATGGGCGCTACAAACCTGAGTACTTATCATACAATATAATACCTATTAATTAACAACTCAAATTTATTAATAACAAGAAAATACTAATGAAACAGTTTAGATCCAGCTTGCAAGCAAGGTAGACACATTCGGTTTATGTTTGTACAAAGAACGGGAGGAAGTTTATACCTGAACCCAAGATAGACTTAAGGTGGGGACTTTACAATTGTCAACCGAAATCTAATGTGAAAATTGAATGAACAGAACATGACACATGTGAACTCAGATGAACAGTATGTAGTGTACAACTGTCGACTGAAATCCTGTGTGCAAATTGAAGGAACACATGTGAACAGTAATTTACAGTCTGAAACGTAGTGACAGGCGTAACACCACAGATATTAACCTACTTAACTTTTCTAGGGATAATAGATTAGTGAACAGGAAAACAAAAAGAACCTTGTGCTCGTGCATTACACTGCAGATGAATATCGCAAGGAAAATGTCAAAAGATACTGGAGTAAGCTAATACATTAATCAGAAACAAGGCATAACAGTAAATACAATAGGATATTACATCACGAACCAGGAGTGACACGCTCAAGGATTGCCCACATGTCGTCTTACCAAACAACAAAAGAAGATAATCCCAACTGACGTATTATTAAAACCGTAACGATCGTGCTTATCATGCATTGCCTTATTAGCTTATGGTTATCGCGAAACGAAACATCATAATATAAACACATTGTATATTAGAGAAGAAAAGATGTGAATATCATCATTTCTTAATCAAGTACGAAGCACACTTAATTATTCAAAGAGAACAGGCACCGATAATCTCAGTTAATTGAAGAGGTAGGGAAGCATTATTATCAGATGACTATAAGCAATGTAATTTACAATAAGTAGAGAAACGTAACCACTTATAGAACAATTAGATACAAGAAACATTAATCAAACCATAATCAGTAAATGGAACAAAAGTTATTATTAACACACACAGGGAGCATGAGATATTAGCATTAAACCAATCTCAAGCAAAAAGTTACAATCGTAAACTTATATAATAGTATATAGTAAGATATCACAATACTAGGAAAACAAGGAGGTGCCGACACGATAGGAAAATATTCCATAGCCTTAATTTAATAGTAATAGCAAGTAACAGTAAATGCAAAAATTAATTTACAGGAAAGCACATGCAGAATGAGTCATGTGATACAATTATGCATGAAATGTTGAATCCCACAGAAACATACAACGTAATTTAAGGCAGTCACATTCCAAAAAGGATGGACGGATGAGGGCACAAAAACCTAGCATGCAACATGGAAGGTTCGTCTCCAAGTGTTCAAAGCATTGGTCGAAAAACCAGGTAACCATCCATAACTACAACGGAGTAGCAAAACAAATTTTAGTACATCAGTACACAATTTCAAGACAAGATTATTATGAAGTACGAATATAAATGACAATACTAAATAATAAAGTTGTAACGAATTAAGAACAGTCATACAGATACTTATTGTATTGAACCAGAAGATTCACGACTCAGCCTCGTGACCAAACTGCGTGAGAAAAGTATTATACCATTATTGATATGACTTCACCGACAGCACAATTTATTAATGACACATGCTGGGGCTATTTGACGGAACAAATCAGGTTTCTTTGCCTATATATGCCACTCTAATATGACACTCTATATTCTGCCTCAAGCCAATTCCTGTGATAGGGCCAATTCCCACGCAGCCAGGCTTGACTGCATTCTTAGCTTCTAACAAATACTTCAGAAATAATAAACAGCTTAGATACATCGCTGTAACTCAAATATAAGCCCGTGAATTTACATATGGCATACAAATAAAGATCAAGCCACGAATATAACCCAAAGTTACAAGATACATGTCAATGAGGCAGCAAGATCCATAACAGGCGCTGCAATACATATACATAAGTTAGTATATAGGTTATATAAGCTGAATATTACGCCACAAGCGTACCCAAAACAGAGATCAGAGAACAGAGTTCCAGTGTCATATCTTACATATAAAAGATAAAAGTAAAGGGAAGAATTTGGGTTTCAGACTTCTTTTCAACAACAGTCCAAAGAAACAAAATTCCATGTTACAAGCAGGAAAAAAAACGTGTCAAGGTTGTCCTTTTAGAAATAACTATCAGATCACCGTTAAGGGACGTGGCTTACAAATTTCTTTCTAATAACAGTAAAAAGAAACAAAATTTCATGTTACAAAGCGGGAAGAAGTGGCGAATTTATCTTACAGAAATAACAATCAGATCACCCTGATGGGATGATACATACCGTTAATCAAAGTTTCACAAAGACTTGAAGACCTTCTAATGGTAAACATACATAACAAATTAACATACATAAACCATATGGTACAAAGTAGGAAATCTTATCATTAATTAAGAATAATTAAACTGGGTAAACAGTGTGAAATTACAAGGTAGCAAATACGACAGTACAAATGCAATCATGAATGATAAACCAAAAATTATGGACATTTCAACAGACATTGATACCTGCTTGCAAAACATCCAGCTCTTAGGCCAAAGACTATGATTTAATGTTTTGTGTATAAATAGAAAGGCAAAGATAAAAAGAGGAAGAAGAAGAAGAAAAAGAGAGAGAAATTGAAAGAAAAAGGAGAGAGGATTAAGTAGCAAGGCGCAAGGCGCGGAGAGCAACACATATCGGGACAAATTAAGTACATGAAGAAAAATTACAGGTATAGACACAAATAACTATACAATCAATTTAATATACCATCACACATAGCAGAACACGCTACGATGCATACATTCCAAGTTCGTTAAATCACAAGAGCGTAGAAATCGTTACTTGCGAAATATTGAAGACGAATCAACAAGATGAGAGAGACTTTCAAGGGACCGCCACCGGGTGGCGAATACGAAACGCCAGGAGGCAGCACTGTACCTATGGCATATAGTGAAGAATGAGAAACCAAGAAAAGATTTGAATGGTCGCGTGACCTAGTGACGCAACAAGGACAATTTGTTCACATGGCACCCTTGGTTACCTTAAAAGGCAGACAAGAGCAGATCAGGATAAAAACACAATAAAGTCAGTAAAACAAGCAATTTACGACAAGATGATGAGCATAAGTCACCGCATGATGAAGGATACAATAGCCGATATTCGAAAGTACAATTTAAACACGCATGGATAGTGATGAAAAGATCAAATAAAAAGAACAAAGCGGGAGCGGATGGCGCCAATCATCCGATGTGGAAAAACTCATAACGGTCGATACACGAGGGCCACAGGATGTGGACATGAAAAGAAGAAGGAGAAGGTGATGGGCAACAGCATGAATCTGAACAATTTCAAGGTAATGTACTTTATAATGCAATTTCGTCTTTATTAAACATCCATTTACGATTAAGGCACAAAATAGGTCAACATGTAATTAATATGAGGACTGCAACTGGCCTAGTTTCTACTTAACCAGTGTATGCCGTCAACCAATATATGGTATCTTGTATTACGACATGGGTTTGGTCATTCAAAACCACAAGTTCATTCTTTATAGCACATCCATGAATAGAGGACACAGGAATGACCTCGGATAGCTGGCCATATGCGGTTGATCCTAGAAGATAATTAAAACTCCACAGGCCAAGCACAGGGCCACGGCACTTGATACGCAGACGGCAAAAGCCTGTATATTTTAAATATGGCTATTTGACAAAGGCTGGAAGATGATATTTCATTTCTTTTTCTTTTTTTTCACAGCGCGCCTGACTGAAAGGATATTTTAGGAAAGCACGAATGGGCGAATGAAGACAGACCTAGATGAAGAATCGATCGGCCATGCAAGGCGGAGAACAGTATTCTGAGGACTGTCAATTGCACTCTCCAAAAAGGCGTAAGAAATTAACTGACTTAATCGTGTATCAAATAATTTACAGATAACATCAGTGACAGTTATCGTTTATACAAAAATTTCTGGCAAAAAAAAAAAATAAAACACAAAAATGAATAGCCACATATTAAAATACGTATTCATTCTTTTCTTGTACAGAGTGGATGTGTACAAACGACAAACGATGAGCATCTTGCTTATAGAGAGAAGAACAAAGATGAAAGGAAAAGACAGAAGAGAAAAAAACGAGTGGAGGAGGGTTAATTGCGAGCATAGCAGGTTTTTAAGGATTAGCGAGCAGATGAGTCAAAACTGGCAATACATATGCGAACTCAAAAAGGACTTTTTAACAGCGATAATCCTCTCTGTGGATGCGTTTTTGCACAACAAAGGGCCACAGTGATGGACCCGTGTCTGAGGTGTCAGACTTTTACCATTACGCGTGAACGAGTCTGAGGCGCAGACTTTTACCGTTGTACGTGATGCAAGTAATTCACCCATAATTCTGCTATTGTTCAAAGGATACATGTACAGTTATGGTGATCAACGCAGTTCTAGCTTTCCAGGTAGGACAAAAATTACAATGTATGTTAACTTTAAGGAACATGACCAAATTATGAGGATACATCATTATAATACAATTATATTTAACTACATACCATTATGGATGGTTGGTGGGTCTGTGAAGAAATATACAAGGATTAGTGTGGTTACATAACATTGAATCCATTAAAGATAAGTATCATTTAGATTACTTTACACAGAAATACACATGAACACAAAATCCCAATTAAACGGGACAACTTTCAACCAGGTGGCGCCAAGTGGCAGTTAAACATAGACATCAAACTTATACTAAGTTACACACGCGCGGACGCAGTAGTCATACAGGCAAGGGCAGCACTAGAGCACTCCAAGCGGAATATAGTGTAAAGCATTAAACATTAAACATCAATATAATTAAACAGCAATACGCACACTCACGAGTACATTATAATAGTAATTAAGTACAATAATTTTAGAATTAAAATATCATAAAGACACTTAATATGGGACTTAATTCACCATGAATAATTACAATTACCACCTACACATTTCCACAAGGCATGATACAACCAAACTACATACTTAAGGAAAAATACCATATTAAAAATTACAGCAATCATGACAAACAAGTAGTTACTTCAAAACATGAAACATGGATCCATCATAAAACAAGTAAGCTATATATAGATATGTGAACAAGAATATTTTGTCTGGAATTATATTTTGGCTCATGAGCTGTATGACAGGAATCACTTTCTAGTGACATATGTGATAACTGGGGATAATTAAAAGTGAACAATCTGTTAAGCTAGGCAATTATGACAATTATAAAATCAAGCAACAATTACATTTGCAGACAAGCAAGATGAGGTGATATTTGGCTAGCTGGTGGGAAGGTATTGACAATTATTATACAAATATGGACCTGGGTGTCGTGCAATATGACTTTTTATGGACCTTCGGAAAGTTATATTGCACGAGGCTGTGTGCCTCGTGCAATATAACTTTCCGAAGGTCCATAAAAAGTCATATTGCACGACACCCAGGTACATATTTGTTTTATTCTATGATCACTGTGTTAATTACTGCCATTGTTGGTTTAATTCTAATTATTTAGTGTGGCAAACCTGGACATTGTTGTGATTGCTGTCATCTGCTTCCCAGTCTGCAGGTCACTCAGAGCAAGCTGGTGACGTCATTATAGGGCTTGCCAACATTTCCCGCCATGGAATTCCCCATCAGTGCAGTGGAAAGTATATTGACGTACAATATAATGCATCTGGTCAATAAAACAATTTAGAGAAGCTCATGTGACCAGGAATTGACCAATCACAGCACAGAATACACAGTGATCATAGAATAAAGAAGAATATTGAACTGCAGGACTGAACAGCCAAACACAGGTAAGGGATAACCCTAAATATGTTATATGTCACAGATACTGAGCACATGCATCAAGCCATGTGTCAGAAATACATAAATGATACTCCAATACACATCCCACACATAGGGACATTTTATCAACAATTCAATGTCCAGCACTTAATGCTGTATTATAGGAAAGAGCCTTGAGATCAACAATGTGGATTTCTCATGGAAGTAAGTTGCAAGGCTATTGTACATGCAACCATGGTAACAAAGGGCAAGAAACCACAATGACCACAAAGATTTGCTTAAAGAATTTAAACAAATGGACATATTCGACATGACAGATGAGAATGGAAGGGCAGAAAAACACACAAGGGGTCAGACAACAAACCTGACCAAGAAGATTTAATGAGCAATAACCCTGACCATCAAGATTTGAAGAATGAAATAGAAAAATTAAGGTAGACAAGCTTACATAATGACCATAAGGTGTAAAATTATTGATTATATATTATGTATATTGTATTATTATCCCAATGGGACATTTTTTCACATCCTTACATCTCAACTAGAGATGACCTACATTTCACTCTCCTACTGGTAAAAGTCACATCATGGCAGTCAGATACTGACCAACAGGCTTCTTCCCAAAGGAAGCCAATAAGACAAGAAAAATATGCAATCCATGACCAACAAAAATCAACAAGCGTCCTAGTCACACTGGTTAACAAATTAGGTGCCATAGTGACTGTAAGGGAAGAAGAGGCGAATGAAGTATAAAGTGTCAACTGATCACACAAAAATGGTAAAACAGTGTAACACTGCATTTTGCAGGTAGGAGAAGAAGGAAGAGTGATTGAAAATATATTGCTGGAGAGAAAAACTCGAATTGCTGAGTTACAGGCAGTACTCGGCAACAGGAAGAACAAAGGATACAGCAGGCCCAGAGAGACAGAAGGGAAGAAAAGGGCTGCAGAGAGACGGAAGGCTGAAGCTTTAGCCAAAACAGAAACAAGGCCCCTATTAGTTAGCCTCTTACAACATGCAGGGGAGACAGTGGGTATATTCTATTACCCCAACCCACAGGGGTTGGCTCAGGAGTGGGATTTTATTAAATTTTTTTTCAGCAACCACCCTGGTCAGGAAGGCAACACATGGGAATTATACAGAAGTGTGGAACAAGAAAAACATACAATAGAGGTTTAACATATTGCTATATAAGCACAAAGTGAGGGAATGTTTGTGATCTGTCATCAAGGCAATCAATCGGGATGTCAGTACAAAGAAGATCAGACTCGAGGGGTCGTCATGGGGTCTTGTTGAAAAAACAAAACAGCAAATTCGAACATACGGTTCAGAGAAAACAAAACTCTCACATGGGAATGAGAGAGGAAAGAGGGAACCCAGAAATCAACTGGCACAGCCCATAGAAACAGAAGTGTAAAACTGCAAATGTCAAAGAACAATATTAAACGACGTGGAATCGTATTAGAGGGACACTCTGGACGTAAATACGTCTGCAAGAGAGAAGGGAAGGCAGAAGAAAGTGTACCTATGTGCAAAGAATTAACCTATTTTATGAAAATATCTGGAACAGCCCTCGAGGAAGGCAAATTAGGTCTGTGTGTGGTTGTGAATGACAATTTGGGGGGGTGAGGCAAGTGACCATATTTGGACGATGGAGGGTGGGAACATGCAAGAAAGGAAATTTCTGACGATGTAAAACAACAAATAAAGTATACAGAACAGGTCAAAATAACATGGGAAAGAACGATCCGACCTGTATAAAGGCAATTACAATCATTAATCAAGAAAGAAGGACATCTCGGACCAAGATGCAGAGCGCCGCCAAGTGGCGAGGACACACGCACTGCGCAGGTGTGAAGTCAGTCATGGATGCAAACGAAGCAATGCAAGACCTCTTTAGAAGAGCCCGCGATCTCCTCCATCTGTATATAGATGGAGGGTGGTCGTGGGCGGATTTTGCCCATTTGTTAGTGGATGCCGTGGTGGTGGGGGTCCACGTAAGTAAAAATTTCATACCTTAAACTATTTGTCAGAGAGATTTAGCGATCAAAAGTCAGGCGTGCATGAGCGCTGAGGGAGAGAATATGGCGCCGGCACAAGATCATCAGGATAAGTTAGCAACAGAGGCAGGGATTTTCCAAAATGACCTGTGGTCAGAACTTCAAATAAAGTAGGTAGACAGATAGAGAAATGTCCGAGGAACGTTTTAGTGATAAAAACAAGGGTGACAGGCTACAAGACGAGGAGAAAAATCGGGGAACATGGAACAGGATTGAGAGCGAAACGGAGCAGTTTAAAACCACCGCGTCAGGAAACTTTACTGAAAGTTCTCGACGACGGGGGGGGGGCTTGGCTTAGCAAACTCCCAGCGGATTCGAGAAAGTAGGTCGAGTAGAAAGATTTGAGCAGATCTGAAAAGTGGGTATCTGTACAGTACATAGAAATATTGTAGACAAACCATCGAGGTATGAAAAGGTGCGGAAGAGAGTGATGCAAGACTAATATCTGAATATCTGCGCATGCGCGGGTAGCAATGGCTGCCTTTTTGTGGAGCTCCGATATTTTCGTCGTTTTGGCGGAATATTGAGCTATCACGGAGGTCTTTCCTTGCTATTTACCTATCGCTACTGCAGTCTATATTCTAGTCTATCGACTGACAGACTTTTTTCTACCCGGAGCAGCAGATCTCGGTTGTAAAACATCGAGGGAGCCGATTCATTGATTGCCTTTTTCGAGGTGCGGCATTCTCGATATACTTCCTGAGTTCTGCCCGCGCCCGGTGCATTAGGCCTGGCTTCGTGACAAGATTCTACAACCCTACAAGTAACTACACAAGAAACTACACAAAACTACTGTTCTACCTAACCCTGTAGACAGTTATCCTAGTCTAATCTCACCCGTTAGACGGCCTACCATCTCTGTAGGTTTTTTGGTGAAATCGGCAACTGACACGTTGAGCGGCGGCCCCCATTTTGGTCTCTCGCTCTACTGTTAGTATACGTGACGAATCTACCTCAATCTGTAGACACTCGTCCATCTACTGTTCACCTTTTTCTGTGACAGTACTGTTGTCTAATCTCACCCATTAGACTGCCTACCATCCCCGTAGGTATTTTTTGGTGAAGGTACTCCCATCACGTCAGGCTAAGACCCCATTCTGTCCCAAGCCTGTCGGTTCGGTTATTCTTATCTGACGAATTTACTTTATTGTACTAAATTCGCTACCTCTGTAATTAATTCTGTGGTGATAAACCCTTCCTCGGTTTTTTCTATCACAAATTACTACCCCGGCTTTACATACGCTTAAACAGCGTATATTATCGGGGGAAAATTAGACTGTGTATAATATCAGTAAAATACCTTGGTCGCAATAGCTGCGATATACGTGTGGAACTGATTGACATAGGATCATTTATTGTTGCCTTTTATGAGGCAAAAAACCCCACTGTTCTATGACAGTTATTTCTATTTATTGAAATAATATTTACGAGCTGGGGTATCAGTTGATAATATTGGGTAAATAATCTGCAATATACATAGTTCAAAATACAGAACGTGTCAATCGCTCATATAGCAACTGACCCGTATATATACAAAGAGATTACCTACCTGTTCAATGCTACACAATCATGGCTTTGTTTGTATATGTTCGTGTTTTAACATATACAACAAGAATTCTAACACAACTATTGAGACTCTATCCTTGCCCCACAATGGTATAGGGTCAAGGAAAGTACTGTTATGTGATGATCATGCGAGCAAGCTTAAGAAGAATTCTTCTCTGAGATATATTAATTTTAATATCATCTTTGGTGCCCAATTTCAATCATTACAGAACATTGTTGCTAACTCAAACATTAATATATTCGAGTCAGAGGATGAAATTGAACTGTTCCCAATTCAGTTTCGATGGGTACTCGATACATGCGATTACATAAAATCGAACACACTACTATCTGTACATGGGGCAAGCAAGCTAAATTGTCAGTTCAATTTTGTTAGATATACACAAATATCGCACCCAAAACATCTTTATTGGGAAAACATATCTATTCTGCCTCCTCGGCCACAAAAACATGGACTGAACAACAAATATGTTGAAAGTACATGCAATTCGTCAAAATCATCCAACTATACCACGTGGGCTGACCTGACCAATCACAATGCGGCAAGGCCTGCCGGGCCGGCTCCAACTACACGTGCTCGCTCTGCTCCACGTGGTCAGCCACGGATTGTAAATAAACAGCATTCTCGTATTAAAAATCCTAATAGAAACGGGAAGAAAACATTAAATATTGGATGTTGTCACGTACAGAGCATATCTAGCAAGATCCTGCCAGTAAAAGATTATTTTATTGAGCATGACCTTGATGCCCTGTTCATGACTGAAACTTGGATGCATGACTCAAAATCTGACAAAGTCAAAAGTGAACTTAAAGAAGGGTCACTTGAATTTGAGTCTTTTCCTAGGATAGGTCACACAGGGGGAGGAATAGGGATTTTATACAAATCTGAACTCCCTTTCACAACCAATAGGGCCAACCAACCAGTGGTCACCACCATGGAACTCATGGAGTCATCCATCACATTGAGGGGAAAAAAGATAACGTTTGTGGTAATATATAGGCCTGAACCATCTAATCGGAATAGATATACCTATTCTGAGTTTTATGATGAGTTCACACAGTTGGTTGCACATTATGGATCATTTAGTCATGAGGTCATTTTCCTTGGTGACTACAACTTCCATGTAAACCTCCCCTTAAAACCTGATGTCATTAAGTTTAATGATATCCTATCTACCTTTGATCTAACACAATGGGTTCATGAACCAACCCATAGCTTAGGGAACACTCTTGATCTAATCATTACCTTCAGGGGTAACAAACTCCTGAAGAGCCACCTGGTGGATGAATACTTATCTGATCATAAAATGATTAAGATATACCTTAAGATTTCACCTCCAAAACCCACCAAAAAATCTATCAAATATAGGAATTTCAAGGGATTAGATCTTGAGTCCCTAAGGAGGGACATCAAATCCCTAACTGGTAGAGACACAAAATGGGAACACTTATCCTTGAATGACATGGTAAATTACTATGACAGGGAACTCACATCACTCATGGATAAACATGCTCCTATCAAGGTTGCCAAGGTCACTCAGTGCAAACCTGTACCTTGGATGAGTGACCAATTAAAGCTGGAAAGGTCTCTCAAGAGGAAACTTGAGAGGAAAATGAACAAGACTGATTCTCAGATTGATAAAGAATTATACAAGTCTCAGAGAAATAAGTATAATTCCTTGCTGAAATCGTCTCAATCTACATATTTTTCCAACCTGGTTGAGGAAAATAAACATGACCCAAAAAAACTTTTTAGAGTCATAGACACAGTCATGCACAAGAAAAAGGACACACCAATGCCCCAAACTGACTGTGATGTCACTCAAGCTGAGAAGTTTAACACATTCTTTCTAGAAAAAATAGAAAGAATTCGCCAGGAAATTGATATGGCGCTAGTTAGCCAGAATCTGCCACCAGGTGACACTACAAACAATAGTACAGCATGTCTGGATAGGTTCATACCTTTAACCATAGATGACGTGCGTAAATTAATCAAGATGTCTGCAAAGAAATCATGTGAGCTGGATCCTATCCCAACCTGGCTCCTGCTTGACCTCCTAGATGATCTTCTTCCATTAATTACTTCCATTATAAATAAATCACTGATGGAATCGGAAGTATCAGAAAATATGAAGATAGCCATTATAACACCTCTGCTGAAGAAACTTGGTCTTGAACTAATTGAGAAGAACTACAGGCCTGTTTCAAACCTGACTTTTATCTCAAAGTTAACCGAAAGGGCAGTAGCCAACCAGTTAGTCCCTCATCTTGTAAGGAATGGCCTTACTGACAAGTTCCAGTCTGCCTACAAGGAATATCACAGCACTGAAACTGCTTTGTTAAAGGTTCAAAATGATATCTTGTATGCTCTAGACAATAAAAAGGCAGTCATCTTATTGTTACTGGACCTCTCTGCTGCCTTTGACACCATTGACCATCGAATCCTATTTGATAGACTGGAGGCCAGATGTAATATCAAAGGTCATGCCCTCTCCTGGATTAGGTCTTATCTTAGGAACAGGAAACAATGTGTGAAGGTTGGTACCCATAGGTCATGCCTGAAGTCCATAAAATATGGAGTACCACAGGGCTCAGTTCTGGGACCCATACTGTTCACCATTTACATGACACCTCTCTCAGACATTCTGGCCAAGTATGGTCTGAGCTATCATATCTATGCTGACGACACGCAGATCTACATCCCTGTTGACCACACTTCCCCACACCAGGGGGACATCAGCAGACAGAAACTAGAAGAATGTGTCTACGAGGTCAGAAATTTCCTCATATCTAATAAGATGAAGATAAATGATGGAAAGACAGAGATGCTCATATGTACTGACAAGTACAATACTGCAACCAGCAGTAGTATTCATGACCCAATCAGAGTCGGTCACTCGGATATTTCTCCTAGTGAGTCAGTGGTAGATCTTGGTATCACATTTGACTCAAACATGGACATGAAGGCTCAGATCAGAAAAATGTGTCAGAAGGGTTATTATCATATCAGGAATCTGGCAGCCATCAGACATTGTCTAGACGAGAAGACTGCTGTAACGCTTACCCATGCTTTTGTTACATCTACTCTGGACTATGGTAATGGCCTACTGGCTGGTCTTCCTAAAACTGATATTAGGAAGCTGCAATACCTCCAAAACTCTGCAGCAAGCGTTGTAGGAAAAATTAGGAAGTTCGACCACATCTCAGGAAAACTACAGGAATTGCATTGGCTCCCTGTACATGCGAGAATAGACTTTAAAATCCTTCTCCTAACCTGGAAGGCCCTAAATGGTAAGGCTCCGCCTTACTTACGGGATCTACTCCAAATCAAAGATGGGGAACACTGCCTAAGATCCAACGATGGCACCCATCTACAAGTACCTAAAACTAGGCTAAGGACAGTGGGTGACAGGGCCTTTTCATCTGTTGGCCCCAGACTCTGGAACTCCTTGCCTACTGAAATTAGGACAAGCACTTCAGTCTCCTCCTTCAAGAATAGACTGAAGACTCACCTCTTCAGGGCACACGTCCTGAACACAGCGCTATGAACAGACTTTGTCTGGTATCAGCGCTATACAAAATTTATTATTATTATTATTATTATTATTAATTAAGATGACGTAATCCGACGAAAACCCAAAATCGTAGGTGTCAGAAATCAATTGCTAACCTACGTAGTACAATGAAAATAGGGAATGGAGCAGGGGAGAGGCGGGAGGAAGTACAGAAAGAGAGGTACAGATTATCAAAGAGTTATATGGAAGGATTGTCACGGACAAAAGCGTGAGGAATATGTATAAGGGTGGGCGGAGGAGTCGAGGGAAATTAAGGATCAACAGGAAATTCCATAGCATGAACTCAGGAAGGGGCTGCCAAGAAAAGTTTAGCACATATAGTGGGGGAAGGGCAGGGAAGGGCGATAAATATGATAACTACAGAGATAACTTGAAGAATATTAATATGATCATTGTCTCTCAGATCTACCACGAGCGGCAGAGAAGGGCAGTGGCACGGGAGGAGAGGTTTTTTTTTTTAGGGGGGGGGGGGAGGGGGAGGTTAGGTAGGTAAGTGGGAAAGGAACAGTATAATTGTATTTTTTTTCACTTTTGGCTTTTTTCTTTTTTGTTTCCAGGGGTTTTATAAAATTTTCCTCTTGTGAGCGGGGTAGGCAGCACTGTGATTAGTGCAGCACTGTGATTAGTGCTTAATCAATTTGTTTTTATCCAGAAAAGTTTTTAATTGTTAGCAGCAATGATGTAAAGTAGGCAGTTTCTTGTTGTATATATGATTTTAAAGTAGGGATTTTAGTGTGATTTTATATGCATGCAATGATTCGCCTGTTTCACTCACAAGGGATGCCATGACGCAGTTAATTTTTTTCTATGTAAAGGGATTGGTCCAAATTGGGGATTCCAAATTCCAGTTCAAAATTACCTCAAAATTTTAAGAAATTGTACTTCGAAAATGGGGTCACATGTTTATAAAGATTTTCGGAACTTTGGTGTCACGTATTTTCGGATCTCTTCACCTATTTTTACGTAAGGGGCGGCTGATTGTTTAAAAGGTACCCAACCTTTTAAACAATGTATTATAAAAACAAATAAGAGAAAGAGTAGATAGACATGGGTCATTGGGAAGAGCCTCCTTGAAGACCAGCCGGCAATCCAAGGCCGAGAGACTATAACCATCCTGCGTGGTGACAGGAGGAGAACTGCTGCGGGCAGCAGTGGGTTGTGAACAGTCGGCCTTGCAATTAAGTCTACCAAGTTGTAAAAGGTCTGGTGACATTCAGCCGAATAATAGACAATGGCTTGGCAGAACTGTAAACGGTGTGAACCGTAAAGCCTAATAACAACTCTGATGTGGTCATAAACACAGCAAGTCCGATGAAAGGACGTGTGAGTAGATGCTGTGGAGTGATAAGGATGCGGGACGATGCGATCAAGGCATCGTCTCAGATGAGTGACGGCAGTCAAGGACTCCTGTATAACAGAACAACCCTAATGCAATTAGCAAGGACAGCCAGTGTGATAAAAGCCGATATAATATTCAAGAACTGTGAATGGAGCATATGTGATATTTGTGACAATACTGTGCCATAAAAGCCAAACAGAGACTGGTGCCAAAGCAAACCTGTGATATTATCAAATTGTAATGCAATATGTGATTGTAAAGCACAAAGTGATAAGGTGGACACTTATGACGTGGACTCATGGTGAACACGTGTTACCTTAAAGGGTCATAAATCAATTATGGACTGCGAGGAATCATATGGAACACTGGAAAATTGACTGTGATAAACAAAAGAGGGTAAACTTACAAAAGGGACAAAGGGGTAATTGGGTAACTTTACTGGCCTAATGCCAAAAAGGGTAGTGGGTAAATGGGGGGGAAGGGAAAATATCTCAACAAGTCGATAACAAATGTGTGATATATCTTAACGAAGCAGCTGTTAGAGGTAATAAAAGGATGATGTTTTGAGAAAAAACTTCACATTTTTAATACATGGACTTACAATTGAATGTCTTCGCTCGATAATTTTGGGATCCAAGAGGATTTGATGGGGGGGAGGGGACGGGGAAAACGGGCGAAATGCACAATCAAAACATAATGGTTTATGGGAAGCATGAAATGGTCAAGAACATGGTGGGGGTCCTAAACACAAGGGCCAAGTATTAGGGCGAAGTATACTACTAATCCTGTGTGAGCATGAACGTGGTTCTGGGGATGGTGGAGGGGTGTGTAGAAAAGAAAGGGGTGTCTCTACATGAGTTGAAGGAAAAACAATGGTATGATGAAGGGAATTTGGAAAGGTGTGATGAACCTTTTTAAGAAACAAAGCATCTGAATCAGCAATGGAGGAATTTGAAATACGCTTATGGCAAACAGCATCTGGGAGGGGACCTGAAGGGACAAAAGGTATATAAAAGAAGCCATAATCACCATATGAGGGGTCTGGGCGAGCAATTCGATAAGTGGGCTTGGGAGAGAAAATGTTTGACGTGGGCAGTTAATCAAGCAAATCATCAGATAAAACAACGGACTGTGATTCAATGAGGGGGGGAAGGGAGTCTGAAACATCGTCATGAAATTTTAAAGGGGGTCCAAGCAAATCCCAATACAATTCGGGGGGGCATATCAAGACCGCGGCAAGGATGTCATGCAACGGGGCCTGCTTGCAACAGATGCAGTCTGACAGAATCCCATGCACTATCCTAATGAGACCGGGGAAGTATGCAAAATGGCATACTTCACTGAGAGTCATTAGAAACGACTTGTGGGTGCCACAGGGAACGTTATAGAACCCTAAACCACAAGAAGTGTGTATCTCTAAAACCACAAATTTAAATGCATGGAAACTGTGGAAAAAGAGCACTCTCCGGTCGGGGGCGCACTCTCTCGGAATATCTATAAACCGGGGGAGATGCCTGGCGGATCCTGACAACGCTACATTGCCATCTCTATGGGAGATGACGGACTCAAAAGTCAGGTAACGTTCCATAGGAAACTTACTTACGGGTAGACTACAAACCTCTGAGAAGAAACGCTCACGCTGTGTGGCATGGCGAGCTGTGAATTCTGCCGGGTCCAGGAGGTATACCATCTGAAACAGAGCGTAAAACACAACACACATCATGCAAGGTGTCAAGCGCTAAAAGCAATTGTCATGGATTGAAAAACAACCTCAGCAAGGCATGCTAAAAGTGCGAACGCAGCAGTAAGTAAGTGCAGGGTATTATCACATGAAATAAAGAAAAATAAAACACACGCAAAAATAAAACCACACGCGAGATGTATACAACCGATAGCCCAGAAGCATTAAGTGGTCAAGCACTATCCCACATCAGGGGTGCGAGTACATGCAGGGTCCAAATTGCCGGGAGTGTGGAACGCTGTATAAGATAACCATGGGTCCAGGGTAGATAAAGCCATCAGATATTTAGTTGAAAAATGTTATTTGCCTTCCAGTCGAAAATATGATAGAGCTCTACGAATTACACGTTCAGCAATACCCAATGACATGGGGTGCGACCAATGGAATATTCCAAGGAAACGAAGGGCCAATTTTTCCAGACATGGGGCGCCACAGGGTTTATTAAACTCAAAGCAAGTGAGACAAGTGGCGTTATCATAGCATAAAATGTAATAGGCTAACACACCTGTCAGGGCAGAGTTAGACCGAACTTTGAGGAAAATTTGGGAGATCAGGGGGAGGGGAAGAGTCTGTCCGGGAGTGTTACATACATAAGCAGCAAGGTGCTGCAATTCTAGCAAATCAATTTTGAATCTTTGGGACTCCATGGATACAACGTGTCCACTATGTGAGGGAGAACTCACCTGAGGCTGGGGTGTGTTGTCAGCCATACTTACCGATTAATGAGTTCTTCCGAGGAGGAGAAAAAGGGAGCGATACTCGGATAGTTAGGGCGTGTCTAAGTCTGAAAGGGAAACTGGGGGGTGAATAATGCACCGCAGAGGCAGGCGCCATCTATATCTAAGTAATTCACAGCTGTCCATCTAGATTAACGGAGAATTTCCCAGGCAAGCTTTCAGTGCGGGCGTGGTCTCCCCACCTGACTTTCTTGACAGGGGGTTCGTGATTTAGCAGGGGTGAGAATACTTTTAGGGTGAACGGCCGTGGGGTCAGAGTGTTCCTCGCGTAGCTGGTCAAGGGATGAAAATGCGGGGCCATTCGAATCATTGTATTTCTTTTGAAAATGTCCACGGGGGTCCATGGGGGAGGACAAAGCCTTCCAGCTAAGAGGGGCGAGCATGTTGCCACGTGGTCGTAGAGGCAGGTCTGAGGGCAGGGCGTGAATAATGTAGTAGCCATCGCATCCAATTAGTAGATTTAGTAGATTTAGTGCATGATTCTTATCACGGGGCAGTGAGTCTAAAATGTCATTAACTTCCTCGTCTGAAAGAAATGCAAATGAAGATTCGTCAGGAAGGGTGTGAGAAGAGTCTTCAGGAGTCATGACAGGAACATAGTCGTCTCACCTGAAGGGTGAACGATCAATTATGAGTAAAGAGAGACGTGAAGGATTAAGAGGAGTGAATCAAGTGGTAAGATGAGGCATCAAATTCAATCATTCTGATCCATCAGAAGTCATATTAAGCTCAAATAGAAGGTGTTAAACTGCACAATTTATTACCCGATATCTGGGCACGAACTACAACATTACTGTTCGTGAAACTAGATTAGGATGTCAGAACATACTATTAACTTTGTTAACTAACCATCAGTCAAGTATAGCTCAGTAAGGGTCAGTAGTCTTAAAATCTGGACAATACTTATTAAAACACGGGAGCGTGTAGCCGTTATGAGAGAACAGTAGGCTATGTCAACGCGGTTCATAGTGACAACATTATTTAACCAATTATAGTCTAAGGGATCAACGTTCGAACAAACGGATTACGTAAAGATAGCGTAAGAGGCTCATCATGGAGACGTAAAATTGAACTTAACCGGCCAGACCATCAGTAGCCTTGTGTGTCAGCATTAAACAAGTCAAAACAGCAGTTGTATCCGTCACTCTGCATATAATACATGTCAGCCTAAGTATATCATAAATGTACCGGTACATAATGCAATCCATCCTCTTGGGGAGTGCACATAATCATCGCGTCTTACATACCTTAGCGCGGAATATATATCAATCATCACCATCGCGTCTTACATACCTTTGCACGGAATATTTTTAATCATCATCATCGCGACTTACGTACCTTGGCGCGGAATTATTCATCAATCATCATCACGTCTTACGTACCTTGGCGCGGAATTATATTCAAATCATTTAGGCTAAACCACATATCTTTCGCAAGAGGACCGTAAAAATTTACCTACGTAAGGATACAACCATGACTGTATGAAAATCCTAACCAAAGTCATTAAAGTCGAGTCAAAAAGTCAGCATATAGACAGAGACACGGGTATTACTATATCAAAGAGGAACCAATATAAGGAACGAGAATACTCACGATCAATCTGTATAAGGATTCAACCCAAAGAAATGGCCAGTCAGTAATACACAAGTCAACCTGAGATACGAAGTACGAAGACCACAACGAAGGGAACGAAGTACGCAGGACGTAGTAGGAGGCAACACTAAGGTGCGCAAGCAGAAAGTGTCTAGAATGTCAGCGAGAACCACTATATCATCCAGTAGCACACGCACACACAGCCACCATCCTGCGCACACAAGTCACAAAACGGAGGTCTACCTGTCAAGAGTCATATTGAAAATGGTGAGCGACACACAAGCGAGCAGCGGTGCCGATTTTATGGGACCCAATTAGCGGAGGTCTGTCAGGCACAGAAAATGGAATATCGTTGACAAGGGACAAAGGTTCATGTAAAATGCGAAAGGCAGATGGCAGTAACACACAATCAGTAACAATAGTAACCACATATAATCATGCTTAAAACATCACTTAGTAGAACCACTCCAGGCACAGCAGGGTAACAATATTAGAAAGGTCATAAATTCAAACAGGCTCACTAGAACGGCCTCTTTGTTCATGAATCAATACTCGGTGACACAATTACACCAGGCTTATTCGCAAAAATACAAAATGTGGGTCACCGTAGAACTGGGAACACATGCATAAGTAATGAAGTAACAGAGCAAAACGCTCCAAATAGCGGGATATGTCATGAATAATAAATGTGGAATAAGTGAACATCAAACAAAATCTACAACATTTATAGAATAAGTGAATATCGAACAAAATCTACAACATTGATAAAAACAACTACTTTTTCCATTCCCTAACATTTGGAGGGGGTTTGGAAAGCACATCTGCCTGGGTTCGTTTGCCCAAAAAGGAAAAAGGCTCCCAAGTGTTGTGTTTAGCACTATGATCCTTCCATTTAATCAAATATTCCATCTCTTGAGAACCTTGCCAATGTTTCAGAATGCGTTCGATCTCATATTGGGAGTCAGACTCGTCGTCAGCATCTTCAGCATCCGACTTCTGTGAGTCAGGGGCCTGGGTGTTCTCGCCATTATCACGAGGGCCCGTCAGGTCATCCTCCGGCAATAGGTCATTTTGCGGTTCTAGAAAAGCTGGAAAAAGTCTATCAAACTCACCTTGTAATGTAGAACCGTCTTTTGCTACCGGAGAATCATGTGCCACTTGCAGCTTGGTGGAAAGCTTTTTCGAAGATCTGAGCAACATAGACTTATAATCAAGTAACAGGGTGGCTATCAGGAATTCCATACAGTATCAGCAACGCTCAAAGCCATAGATTGATTCGGATTTCTCCACCAAATTGTTACCCATATTTGTGAGAGTATCCGTCGTTTGGGGACATGGACAGGGGATCGATACTCTACTCTGAACCTACTTTACTCGCTGGCTGTGAGGCGGGGCACAGAACCTAGCAACCCTATCTACCCATGTGAAGGTGTGAGGTAATAAGGACTGCAGACACAGGATCTACACTGCACAATAGTTACCTTTTATTCGGTGCTGTAAGTCTTCCTTGTCTGGCTAGGCCGGCATGGCAATGAGCGAGGCATATGAACTACCCAAATGCATGATACTTATGAAGTCCTAACAATACATAAAACACCCAAGTCTATGCGGCACGATACTGAGAGTCGTAGATCTTTCGTAGCAAATGGTCTTCTTCTCCGGTCTCCAGGTTCTGCTCTCCCCCGGATCCAACAGTTGCGGGCCCTTTTAAAGGGTTACTCTGCGTCATGTGTGGGGCTTGCCTGCGTGGCTTCCTTACGCTACACCGAATGGACTCGTCTTGCCTGCGTAGCTTGCATGGACTCGTCTGCCTGCACGTGATCTCTCAGTGTGGTGTGTTAAGGGGATCTCCGTACATGACGTTCTGTCAGAGACCGTGATTGTCCATGATTGTCTATATATTCTCAAGAGTCTCTGGGTGTGTAATCTATATCCTACACTATTATAATAATAATAATTTACACAGTTTTTGTGTAAGATGATCCCTTTCCTTTAGTTTTCCCACAACCCAACTGCTGCATTTTGAAGTTTTAAAAGTTTAGCCAGTTCACATTTTGGCATTCCAGCGAGTAGAGAATTACCATAATCCAGTGTAGAAGTGAAAAATGCATGTGCCAGCATATTTGAAGTTTTCTCATCCATACACCCTCGTATTCAAACCAGATTTCTGACATGATAAAAACCACTCTTACATATTTTTTAATTTGTTAAAAAATATTTAGATAGATAGTTCTTGATCTAGGATTATGTCTAGATTCCTAACTTTGCTTGATCTAGGAATTTCAGATAATCCGACTGTAATATTTCCAGGTATATTTATATTTTTAATGTCAGAATTTTTTCCAAAGAGAAGCATTTCTGTTTTTCCATCATTAATCTTCATTTTATTATCCAGCAAGAAAGTTCTTATTTTACTTATACATTCTTCTATTTCTTTTGTAGATTTTTTCATTCCATCAGTGGATTTTGGATCCAGGGAGATGTAAATCAGTGTGTCATCAGCGTAGACATGGTGCCTCAAATCATACTGCTCAATTAAATCAGCCAGGGGTTCCATATATGTTGTGAAAAGAATGGGGCCCAATACAGAACCCTGTGGAACGCCATAACTAATATCCATATTTTCAGATATTTTTCCCTCAATTGTAACACATTGTTTTCTATTTGACAGATAAGATTTGAACCATTTGAGTGATGTACCTCCAATACCACATCTTTTTTCAAGTCTGTTTAGCAATATATTATGGTCAATAGTGTCAAAGGCCGCAGAGAGGTCAAGTAATATAAGCATCACTGCCTTATTATTGTCAATGTCTGTTAATATATCATTCTGAACCCTCAGCAAGGCAGTCTCAGTGCTGTGAAATTCCTTGTACGCTGACTGGAACATACTTTGAATTTCATTTTTCTCCAGATGTCCAACAAATTGCTTTGCTACTGCCCTTTCAATTAGTTTTGATAGATAAAGTGGGTTTGAGACTGGTCTATAATTTTTCTTAAGCAATTCTAGGCCCAATTTTTTAATTAGTGGTCTAATGATTGCTTCTTTTAGGCTATCAGGCATATTTCCCAGCGTAATGGACTTATTAATGATTTCCGTGATTAATGGTAATAACTTTACCATACACTCATTTAGCAGCCATGTAGGGAAAGGATCCAGCTCACACGACTTCTTGGCTGCTTCTTTTAATAATTTTCTAACATCATTTTCACTTAGTGGTTCAAAAATATTTAGTCTAGTTTTGAATTTTAGCTCCTCGACTATAGTATCGTTGTTTAAATTATTAGAGTCCATTTCATATCTCAGATTTGTAATTTTTTGTAAGAAAAAATTATTTAATTCAGCTGCCAACTATTTCTTGTCCTTATTTTTAGGGAAAGGGGTATCTTCTTTCGCGTCAAGTAGTTTATATAATATTTTGAGCAGTTTCTTTGGATCCGATTTATTTGAGTCAATTTTTTCAGTAAAATAATTGCATCTGGCCGTTTTCATCATGTTGTTATGTTACCCATGGTTTGTGAGTATCCGTCGTTGGGGAACGTGGACGGGGGATCGATACTCTACTCTACTCGCTAGCTACTGTGAGGCGGGTAACGGAACCTAGCAACCCTATCTACCTATATGAGGTGTGAGGTAATAAGGACTGCAGACACAGAATATACACTGCACAATATCTACCTTTATTCGGTGCTGTATATCCTTGTCTGGCTAGGCCGGCATGGCAATGAGCGAGACATATGAAATACCCAAATGCATGATACTAATAGAGTCCTGAGAATACATAAAACACCCAAGTCCATGTGGTAACGATGCTGAGTGTCATGGATCTTCTAGGCAAGTGGACGCTCTTCTGACTGCTCTCTCTCTGACCACCATCTAACAGTTGCGTGGCCTTTTAAAGGATCGTTGAGCATCATGTCATCCCTATGTCCGGTGAGTGAGGCAATGTATCAGCCTGCACTTGTTGACTTCACGCGGCACACAAGGACAGAGCTGTCATTTTGGTTGGTGGTGCATGTCAATGAATAGTATTGTCTCTCCTAAGTAGACAACATTATGAATTATGAATAATGGCAATTTATGAATGGTATTTGTATCAAGATATTGGTTTGAATATTAATGTTGATGACAAGTATGTTAAGCTTTTCCATCTCAATAATTTCTTATGGAGAGTAAATCAATTGTGTTGCTTTTCTACTATTTTTGTTTCTCCATTCAAATAATGAATAGTGTAATACATAAAATTCACAAATGTGTAGATTATTTAGAATGCTTTATTTTGGTTGAAAACAATCATGTAACAAACAAAAATGCCTGGTCACTTGCACTGCCAAAAATATTGTTTAATGAGCTTTAAGAAATATTGATACACATCAAGTGACTAACTACAAAAAGATTAAACATTTTGCTGGTCACTGGTTGACCAGCACCAGAAAATTTCAATCATATCTTCATTTAAATAATGTATATTTTAGATTGCTACTTACAATATCATTGTACATCTCCATTCCAGGATTCCGTACTTGAGATCTTAACAGGAATACAATCAATCTGACTTGCTTTACCTGCCATATTGCACATTATTATACCACAGGCATGAAATATATGTTTTTCTCATGATTTAAATGGCACCACATCCACTTCATGACATTATATAAAACCTTGGTATATTATGCAAGGATGTAATTGAAAAGTGGGAATAGCATCATTAAAAAGGGGCATGACATTGTTTGTGTTTGGAGAGAAAAAAACATATTTGATGCCTGTACTTATAAAGAAAAATGAACTATACAAAATTAAATAAAATAAAATCTTTGTCCATCTTGTTCATCGTACATAGAAAAATAAACATTATGCACATTAAATGATCACAGTTCCAAAAATTTACATTCCAGGAGCTCCATAACAAAGAATACAACCAATCTGACTCATTATACTTGCCACATGGCACATATGATTCCACCTCACAATGTAAATGGTACCACATCCACATCTTCATTATGTCATTACAAAATACAACTTGGTATATTGTGTGATGGCATCATAGAGAAGTGGGCACAACATCATTAAAATGGGTTGTGGAATTCTTTATATCGTTGCAGTGAACAAACTTATTATATAATATTTTGGGGGTTAGTCATACATGAACATCTTAAATATACCAGCCATATAAACATGATTGGCAATAAAATTTCAAGAAGCTTGGGTATTTTAAACAGATTGAAACACTTCTTGCCCATGATTCTGATATACAACTCACTAATATTATCACATATAAATTAAGGAGTGCTAGCTTGGGGTTACAATTGTCAAAGTATAGTAAAATTCCAAAAAAAAGGCACTGCTAATTCTATGCTCAAGTAACTACAAATCACATATTGAACTTTTATTCAAATTACTCAATCTGCTCAAAATTGAAGATATTTTTCGAGTCAAAAATTTTTTAATATAAGCATAGGCATCAAAATCAACCAGATTATTTGTAAGTAATTCCTTAATGCCTATAATTATTATTTGCATGATCGTGATACCAGATTGCATAACAGTATTCATGAGAATGGAACAGTTCATCAGTATGCCCAAAATTGCATTAGGCATGACTTATAAAAAACATTAATGCAACTCAAGTTTCCATAATTGAGAAAATTTAGACCCATAGCTTACAAGGCTAGATATGTAAAAACAATAACTATACAATACAATCATACCAGGAATCATGTCATATAAGGAACTGTTACATTTGTGGTAGAAATAATGTATAAAACACATCCCAAGAAGTCAATCTCTAATCATTTATATCCAAATATTAGCATATGAATTATTTTTGGAATGTAAACTGCTGTAATCCACATGTCACTTTATAATGCAAGGAACCAAAATGTTAATGTTACTCACATTCTCTTCCTTACTTTTTTTTTGTTAATCTTTTTCTTCCTCTTTGATAAGCCTCTGTATAAATCCTTATTATGTCAAATAAAAAAAATATAAAGCAACTAGGCAATCATTTAAACTACATGGACTGTACTGAAACCTTATCAATTTCCTTTTAGACTGACTATATCAGGGTGGCCAAAATGGTAGTGACACATAGATGTCTTAATGTGGTCTCCCTGACCCGTTATTATTATTACTTACAAGCAATTTTGATATTTCTAAATTATTTTGATTTGATATGTATGTATATACACTCAGGGTCTAAATAAATGTAGTTCCTATATATGCCTGTGAAACTGAACAGTACCTTGTACAAAAATATCATCATTTATGATATCATGGTAAGAAATAAAAAATAAATAAATGTAATCCCTGGCTTTATCTATTTAGCTAAGACAAGTATGTTTATTGGATATGTATGTCACAAGAATATTTTTCTGATGCAGACACAAATAAAAAATCCATTTTAGAATATTGCTCCAACTGAATAGTACATATAAAGTACATATAAGATATTTTCAAATTCAACAACCATTCTTAAATCCCGGGTGAAATTTAAACTCTGGGCCATCCAACCAAACGCCTCTGCTGAACTGGCCAGGACGTAGGAAATGGGAATGGTACATGTGACGAAGCCAAGCCCACTGGCATTTACTTGCTCCCTGCTCTCTGAGGGAAACTAGAGTGACTATGTTTGTCTTTTGAAGATGGTGATGGTATGGAAGCCAGTATGAACTATTATATAAATATGTCCTCTTGTAAATTGATAACGGTGGAGATCTAATCACTGAAAAAAATAATAAAATGCATTTCAAAATTATTAACTTATGAACAGATAGAGTATTACGAGCAATAAATATTTAAAAGTCACAAGACAAGAAAATTGTGAAAATGTTTAAAATTGTGCCATTATGTTACAATATATGGGCAATGCATTTCACTATGTTTTAAACATTTTGATAAATGTAGTGCAGAATTATAGTTGATCAAAGTGATTTGCTAGACATGCAAAATTGCGAAAGTGTTTTAAGGACCCTTTCAGCAGCATTAGCCATATTAGGTTGACCTTCAAGGCTTTTTTCAAACAAGTGTGATGGCAGATGGAGTCAAATCAGCCCCCTCACATTCTCCACTTAACAGGCACAGCTGTATCACTCTGCCAACTGTGCTAATGATTCAGTCTACATTCTAAAGCAGATGCTGGAACATATTTCAAAATTATCCCCAAACCAATTATGGGAAGGTCATGGTCAGTTCCAGACTCTGTCCATGATGGCTGAATTCAGTCCTTCCTATGACAATAGATACATACATAAATACATACATACATACATACATACATACATACATACATACATACATACATACATACATACATACATACATACACACACACACACACACACATACACACATACACACATACATACATACATACATACATACATACATACATACAAACATAGATACATACATACATACATACATACATACATACATACATACATACATACATACATACATACATACATACATACATACACACATACACACATACACACATACACACATACATACATACACACATACACACATACACACATACACACATACACACATACACACATACATACATACATACATACATACATACATACATACATACATACATACATACATACATACATACATACATACATACATACATACATACATACATACATAAACAAATTATTTAATGACATGTTTAGGCAAATTCTTTTTAAAACACTGAACTTACGTTGTGCACAAGATGACTCCAGTGGTTCCACACAAACCTCTACCTCCTTCTGGAATGCTTCGAACAGGATTGTGTCGATTGCAACAAAGCCCTCTCCTCTCCTCTACAGCCGTTACCCGAACTTGTCTCTGAGGTTTTTAACCCTCAACCGGCATTTCTCGGTTGTCCATTCCGGAGAACTGACTGCCCCTTTCATATCATTGGACACTTTCAACCATTTGCCCCTAAACACCGGCAAATCCTGATGCTCAATATAAATATTGAGTAGAATAGTGTCTACATCAACTGAAAGTCCAAGATGTGATTGACTGATCAACTCAAAGTCAAAAGACTTAATCTAACCACAGATCTTTTACAGCTCAAAAAAACATATGGTCCATACATTAGGTATTTCTTAAAAATTAGCTGCCAAATGTTTGGTGCAAAATCGTGATACATAGCAAATGCAAAATTTGTTAATTACTAAATGTCCTAATTAAACTTTGACTTCTGAATGTTGTTTTTGTATGTAAACAAGTTGTTTATCACAAACTGCAATGTGCTTCTAGTAATGTCATGAATGTTTAAAGAGGTATATGATTAGCCACAGAGTAAATACTTACACTTTGTGTTATCAAAATGTTTTTGTTGGAGCCAGCACCTTCTTCTCTGCTCCCCTCCTCCACTTGTGGACTCGCTGTCCCACTCGCTGTCGCTGTCGCTGGAGCTGGAACTCTCGCTCTCGCTGGAGCTCTCGCTGGACCTGGACCTGGACCTGAAGCTCTAGCTGTCGCTTGTGCACTCACTCTTGCTTGTGCACTCACTCTCTCTGAAGCTGTAGCTGGAGCTGGAGCTGAAATTGCAGTTGCAGCTGCATGTTGAGGAGTCCAATTCTGGGTTCTCCAATTCTGGATTCTCCAATTCTTCCGAATTCTTACCATATTTGGCAAGGAACATTTGAATTGTATGTTGATCTAAGGAGTAAAAAATAAAATTATATATGATAATTTCTTTTCACTCTTTGCATCTCAACATTCATCTTAATCTCTGAAAGGTAATATTTATCATTGACAATTTAGTGAAACTAAGTTTTACAAATAGATTTGTGACCTATATGTAAACCGTCAGTTCTGAATGCCCCCTTGTGGTAGAGGACAAAATAATCAAAATATTGCACTTTATGGTAATTGGTTCATATTTTTGTTTTTCTTTGGGGTCAGAGGTGTGAAGTTTGCATCACTTTCAACATTATAGCAGCTATACTGCTGCCTCACTGAATTTTCATAATAGTGTAAAGAAGTGAGTGATCATTTTAGTGTGAAGGAAACTCACAGTGATCCCAGTGAAAAAGATTTTCTCATTTTCATTTGTCTCCTTTGGAAAAAAAAGCATGTTTGGCCATCAGATATGTGAGAGGTGAAATAATGAACATTTTTGGTACATTGGACCTCTAATTTTCTCTTAATGTTTTTTTTTAAATAGAAAATAGGTTTCAATAGGACCACCACAAACGTTGTTGACATCACAAGTTGTTTGGTCCCCCATTCTGCAACTTTAGGGGGAACAGGAACACTTCATTTAGAGTATCACAGAAATGTGTTGTTCACTATTGGTAAGATGCCAACAAGTAAGACATCACTATTTCATTGATGCTCCTTCAACTTGATGATTAGTGCACCATTATAACCCACCAAAGCAAACTATGGTAAATAAAGTATATATATCAGTTCTGTGGGAATCAATGTTTATTACGCATTAAAACATAATGTATTGATCTTTTATTAATAATCCATTAGCCAGTAGCAGCTGCATTAGGCCTCAACACTACCCAGTGATTCAATATTAGAAGTAAACAAAATCTCAAAATACAATTTCCCACAATTTTAACAAAATTGAGAACTTTTGTTTATTTATCCAAATTTCTAAAGACAGCTTTAATCAAAATATTGTACTTTTTAGTGTAAATGGAGACAATTTTGATTATGCTTTTCTATACTTTTTCACTTTCAAATGACTGTTGTTGATCAGCCAAGCCAGAAATTAGATGATGAATTGTGAGAATCGTGAGACTTAATTCATTGGTGCCAACATTGTCCAGGTTTTTCCCCAAAACAAATTCCATCCAATAACTCACCATTACATTCAAGGAGGGCTATCTCCCACTCATTTACCTCCCCAGCTACATCTTCACCATCAATACGTAGGATAATAGACCTGGAAAACAGATATTTTATATCAATAGTTATGATTGTTAATGAATTTACTTCGAAGTATTTCTTTGCTTTCAAGTGTGGATTAAGTACTAAATCTCTATTTAGTCCATGACCACAGTGTACTTTTGTCCATCATGTCCATGAACATGTGTGTATCTGTCATGTACTCATCTGATAAGGTATTTCTGTGCAGCTATCTCTCACTTGTGCAGTTGTCTTTAATTGTGCAATTATCCCTGTTGTAATTATCTCTTATGTGTGCAGCCGACAGTATTGTTTGCATTTCACAAGTGTAGACCCCTTTGTATAAAACCTCATGGGGCCTCCACTGATTCAATAACTAGGTCAATAATTATGTCAAATTCCTGATGGTTGAAAACAAAGCTCTAAAACTGAAATATAAGCATATTGTGAGTAATATTTCATACCTAACATAATTCTGACAAAAAATAAGGGTACACATGATTGGAACCCGCCAGCAGATGGTGGCGAAATCCACTGACCAGGCCGCCTATACACAATCGTGTGCAAATTGGCACTTTCCACTGGAGCAATCATGTGTCAGCGGTGACATCGTATAAACTTGCAAAATAAAACTGAAGTGGAGTCTTGTCTTGCGTCCACCAGAGGGCAATGTTATTCCTACAATGTGCAACTTAAGCAAACGGTACTTTTAAAATGTCTCTTGTATGAAATTATTGCATTTAGTTATTATAATGTTTTATTTTTATTCAAAAAATTGTCTCCAGATTTAGTTACTTTTGACCCCAAATTGTTCAGGTACAGACAGATGCACAACGACTTTTGTTGAAATCTTTGGCTTATCTCTGAGATAGGTCACATCCAAGCTTTGACGCTGTTAGAATCAGAAGCAGGTGCCACCCTGCTCGCTTTGGAAACGATTGCTAATAACAAATTGTCTCCCATTTTGGTCCCTCCCGATGTTTTACACAAATCCATGAAACAGGTTGCCCGACTTTTGCGTGTGCAGTATCCAAATTTTAAACCAAGTGCTATCTACGCCATTCCTGGTGTCACAGCTCTCAGTAGTGATTCTCATCTATATGTTGATGTTAGTTTGCCACTTGTGGTGAAGGATAATGCTTTCACCATCTACGAGATATCATCCTTCCCTATACCGACAGGAGGCAAGAAACCCAATCAGTTTACACGCATTTCAGGTTTCTCAGACTTTATTGGCATATCTAGGGATGAAAGGTTATACATTGAATTGTCTAGAGCTGACCTAGCTGAGTGCTTCGGGTCTGGTGTTCGCCATTGCTACAGGACCTTCCCAGAATTTCCTGTTGACATACCATCATGTGCCCTGTCCATATTTAAGGGTGTAGTCCGTGACATCATGTTGTATTGCCAGGTTGACTTCCTGGTATTGAAGTCCCCACCCCGTGTTGTTAGGGACTTGCAAAACTCTTCCTTCCTAGTCATCGGACACAGCAAACCTTGGCTAGTCACGTGCCAGTTAGACGTTACCCCCACCGAAGTGGAACCTTGTTCCTTTTGAACATTGACACTTGGATGTGGTTGTAGTATGCGGTCTAGTTCAGGTGTCTACATTCCGCCAAGCCTCACTCATTGTGACAACAATGTGATGACACGTGTGGAAAAGTCATATATAGCAAACTTGTTATTCATTTCCATGTTTCACAATGATTCTGTTACACATGGCATGACGGCAAACACGCTGTTTCCTGAGCCCCAAGGGTTAGATGTTCCTGATCTTGATCTGCTTACTTTAGGGGTTGATGATTTTGTGGCACAACAAGGTATGGTTATTGTTGATCTTAATCGTACTGCCACCGCATGGAAAGATGCTCAAATTCCGTATATTGACCCTTCTTGGACATTGCCGAATGGTTTCACTGCATCTGATAGTGTGAGCTGGCTTAGCCTTCTACATAAATAATAATAATAATAATAATAATGATTTATATAGCGCTACATCAGACTAAGTCTGTTCTAAGCGCTTCTCGAGATAATGCTTTCTGAATAAATATGTCTTTAGTTTTTTCTTGAAGTTATCTATTGTTTTACAGTTTTTCACTTCGAGGGGCAGGGCATTCCAATTTTTCGGAGCATATACCATGAAAGCCCTGTCACCATATGTTTTCATGTTAGTCTTGGGCACTACATATTCATTTTTATTGTTTGATCTTAGTCCCAAATCAGATTTTTTACAATTTAATAACTGAGAAAGGTATTCTGGGGCAAAGCCATTTTGCACCTTCCATGTTAATAAGGATATTTTAAAGTAAATCCTAGCTTCCACTGGCAACCAATGAAGGTCCATAAGTTTTTGTGTAATGTGATCCCTCTTTTTGAGTTTACCCACTACTCTTGCTGCAGCATTCTGTAATTTCTGCAATTTGGCTATTTCGCACTTTGGTAAACCTGCGAGAAGAGCATTTCCATAATCTAGAGTAGAAGTAACAAATGCATGAGCAAGTGTGTTTGCAGTTTTCTCATCTAAACAGTTTCTGATATGAGCTAAATTTTTTACATGAAAAAAACCATTCTTGCACATTTTTTTAATTTGTGATTTCATTGATAATTCCTGATCCAGGATGACACCAAGATCCTTAACTGTTTTAGATCTAGGGATTTTAGTTTCACCTACTAGAATTTCATTTGGTAAATTTTCTTTTCTGAAATCACAGCTTTTACCACATAAAAGCATTTCTGTTTTCCCATCATTTATTTTCATTTTATTCTCTATTAAGAATTTCCTTATTAATTTAATACATTTTTCCATTTCTCTACAGGATCTATTTCTATCTTCTTCAGATATTGGATCTATTGTAATGTACAATTGTGTATCATCAGCATAGATATGGTGTTTGAGACCAAAATTACCAATAATGTCCGATAAAGGCTCCATATATGCTGTGAACAATAATGGTCCCAGGACAGAGCCCTGGGGAACTCCATGACTAATATTCATATTTTCAGATCGTTTGCCCTCAATTGTTACACATTGTTTTCTATTTGATAGATATGACCAAAACCATTGTAAGGCCATGCCTCTAATGCCACATCTTTTTTCCAGCCTGTTCAATAATATGTTATGATCAATAGTATCAAATGCCGCTGATAAATCAAGTAGTACCAGCATTACCGTTTTACCATTATCAATATCCATTAAGATGTCATTCTGTACCCTCAGCAACGCAGTCTCAGTGCTATGGAATTCCTTGTATGCAGATTGAAATATACATTGAATATCATTTTTAATAAGGAGACCAACAAATTGTGTAGCAACCGCCCTTTCTATAAATTTAGATAAGTAGGCAAGATTTGAGAGCGGTTTATAATTTTTCTTTATCAATTCTAGGCCCAGTTTTTTTATTAATGGTCTAATGATGGCCATCTTTAGGTCATCCGGCATGTTTCCCATTGATATAGATTTATTAATAATTGCTTTTATTAGTGGAAGTAGAGGACCCATACACTCAGCCAGAAGCCAGGTTGGGATGGGGTCAAGTTCACATGACTGCATCTTTGATTAACTTTGCTACCTCTGCATCATTTAATAATGCAAATTTTTCCAGGTGAGTACTGAATTTGACTTTCTCAATCAAAGGCGATGTTGTATTATCATTTTTATCCATATTTTCCCTCAGGTTTGAGATTTTTTCTAGAAAAAAATTATTAAATTCAATTGCCAACTCCTTGCTATGATTATGTTTGGGAAAGGGAGTGTCCTCTTTAGTGTGTAGTAGTTTATTTAGTATTTTAAAAAGTTTTTTTGGATCCGATTTATTTAAATTTATTATTCCTGAGTAATAACTGTTTCTAGAATCCCTAATCATTTTGTTATATTTATTTCTTTGTAGTTGAAATTGAATTTTATCAGAAGAAAGACGGGTTTTATCATATTTTCTTTCGAGTCTTCTTTTTTTCTTTTTTTCATTTTTAATCTCATCCGATAACCAAGGTGCTGGTTTCCTGTTATTTATGGTTTTTTCTACCATCGGGGCATGTTTATCAAGTATACTTGTCAATTTGTTGTACTCAGTTAATAATTCATTAAGATCTTTTTCATTATAGGATTTATTGTCGTTGAATATATCTTCAACATCACTAATGAAATTTTGTATGTTCATTTTATTGTAATTCCTATATGATACCTTTTTCTTGTTTTTTATTTTTGTTTGAAAGTTTATAGTGAGTTTAATAATACTATGATCGGATATTTTCTCTTCAACCTTATGTTCTTTTATTAAATCACTATGTATGTGTGTGATTAATAAATCGAGCGTATTCCCTAGTATGTGTGTTGGTTCTGTAACATGATTATGTAAATTGTATAAATCTAGAATGTCATTGAATTTAATTACATTTGGCCTCTCTGGTTTATTCATATGGAAATTATAGTCACCAACGAAAAGTACTTCATGAGTATATGTAGAATAGTAGGTTAGCATGTCACTAAATTCTTCAAAAAATTGTGTATATGTGTATTTATTTCTGTCAGAGGGTTCAGGTCTATAGATAGTGATTATAGTGTATAGTTTATTTTTGGTTTTGATATTAATTTCCATCATCTCCATAGTTGATAAGTTATGACTCTGATTAATTTTCTTTATGTCAATTTCAGGTCTGTAGATAACAGCCAGGCCGCCCCCAGATCTTAGTGTACGCGGTAAGTGTTCAATGTCGTAGTTATTTTCTTTAATTTTACCTTTACTTATTTTTTCATTTGCCTCGTTCATCCATGTTTCAGTAACAAAAAATAAATCAACGTTATTTTCATTTATATATAAGTTAAGAATTTCTACCTTGTTTCCTATGCTCTGTACGTAAGCTGTAGCTATTGTTAATTCCTTATTTATTTTGAAGTGTATATTGTTTCTATTTGTTTTATTTTTTGTTAAGTTATCATTTGAATTGATTTCATCTATTTATTCTTGATTAATGCATCCATCTGCGAGCAATCCGGTCATTGACCCTATGACGTCATTTCGGGGAGATCCTTCCTCACCCCCAGCAGAGTGCCCCCCATGACGGCCAATCATATTGAAGATGGGCGGAGTTAATGTCGGATCGATGTGTGGCAATTTACATCATAAGGTTCATGTTCATTTTGACCAAAACTATGTATAGCCATTGCGTTGGAGTTATGAAGAGATTCAAATTGATTTGAAAGCGATAGTTCATTTAATGGAGCAGAAAAACCTGATCTACTCTCACGGATCATCCTGTGGTGGGCGTGTCTATTTAGACCACTTGCCCAGGATGAGGCATATGATAGGTTAAAGTGTTTCCTTATGTTCCGCATGTTAGAGCTATTGCCGAGACGCTTTTCATTAAGAGTATCCACTTGGGGAAGTCCTTCACCCCTAGCTATGTATTTAATACGATCATTACTTCTTACTGTTTTATTTGAAGATGATGTGCTACCAATTCTCGGTGTTAACTTTAGAGCATCTGAATAACTTTTACCTTTAATTATTTGACTGCAGGGATATAAGGAGTTTGCTGAGTTTGGGCTGAAATATGAGATATTCATGGAGTTTGTGGGATGTACAAAATTGTCTTTCATAGATGCATATCGTTTTTTCATAAAATTTATTTCCAATCTCTCACTGATAAAATCTGCATGCATATATAAAATATCATCATTATTATCATTAATGCATGCACTGTTACCATATTTTGTATGATCCATTAAATAGCTACTTTTCAAAGAACAATGTGACAATCCATAATCATTATTAAAGCGATTGCTCTCATATAGATTAACATTTTTTTCATTGTTTAAACTATAATCTTCATTTTTTCCATTGTTTAAACTGTAATCTTCAAATTTTTTTCCAAATGTGATAGTCCTCATATCCCCCTCGTACCTTCATTGAGCTAGTTTGCGCCTTTTGGCAACAGAATGAATGAATTTACATTTATCCCGAAAACGGCATTCGCCATATTTTTCAAAATTTTGACATGACACTGATTTGCTATCTGAAGGTTTAGTGATACCATATGTTTCATAAATATCGTGCCCAGCTAGGACGACATCTATGCTATCAAGGGCGTTCATCATATTAGTAGGTTTCCCAAAAATAAGCACACCCTGTTGCTCGACTGGTTCCTCTGCAGGAATTGTCCAAGCCATTTTGTGAATTTTTGTGTTGCTAACTTGCTGTACAGCCTTGATTGTCGTTCCTTGCCTACCCATTAACATGCCCATTTTTTCATTGGGCACTTCCCTGATTATATGAATATGATCCTTGGACAGTGCCCACATTCTGAGTGTCGGCCAATGCACTTGTATAGATCGAGGAGCTAGTACTCGGTGCTGGCTTGGGTGCATTTGATGATTTAGACTTGATTTCAGGCAAATTTGCAGATAGGTCAAAAGACATGTCTACTTTGATTGGTCTAATGACCGCATCAAAAAATATTTTAGCCCCTTTTACACTAAGTTGATGTGTTTCATCTTCCATAAAGTCAGATCTAATGTAGGCATCAAATACATTTTTTGTGTCTACAAAAGTTACATCTTTATAGTTTTTGTACTGAAGATAATTAGCCAGAATTGCTTGTGCGCCAAAATAAAATCTAAACGGTGGTGGTGTACATAATACAATTTTTGCATTGGTGAATTTCTTGAGTGTTTCAATAATCCTAGATATCACAGTGCAGATATCATCTACATTTTTATTGTTGGCAATATCATGCGCACCCAACATCAAAATAATAGCATTGAACTGCCTCAATCTATTGAAAGTTTCAATCATGCTAAATGCTTTCTTAAAGTCAAAAACTGTGTCAGCTTGCAAAGCTGGAACCAATTCAACATCATCACAATTATTATTATCAGTGATAGTTTTGCTATTCTGATTTTCCGCCATTATCAAATACCTGAGACGCTTTGGAGCATCAGGAACCTTTTCAGGAGCAGCCTTCCTATCACCTGAAAGCATTGAAAGCTCAACATTGGTCTGCATCTCAAAAGCTAACTTTTCATGAAGTCTGGCTATCTCCTTATCTTTGGCTGCCGTTTCAATCTTAAGCTCTGCTATTTTTGTGGCATTAAAATCATGCAAGGGTTTACAGTCTGTCATACATTTGTTGTGTAAATCAGAAAGTTCTTTTATTTTAGTGTCTTTATCATCAATGTCAATTTTAAGGTTTTCAATTTCAGCTCGAAGTTTTTCATTCATCTTGCTCATAGATACATTCTTTTTTGTTGCAGCTGTGCGTTGAGGGCGTGCCGCAGGTGTGCCATCGTCAGAAGCAACCACTTCCTCCTCAGGGATGGTTTCCAGTCCAGGATCATTTGTAGCCATATCTGTAATTGTTATCGATTGAAAAAATTATGTGTGCTAATGTGCTTATGGTATCCAATTATAGAATAATGTTTTCAAGTAATAGAACTTTGTGTACTAATGTGATTATGTTATCCAATATGTATGATAATGTGATTAAGTATTCCAATTATAGGATTTTGCAACTATAGCCAAGTCACACCAGTGTTTTTATTTATAGAAAATATGCTGGTAGTTGTTTGTGAAGGATTAGTTTACCGTAAAGGTACAAGTGTTTTCAAGATAAAAAAAAAAGAAAAGTTAGAAGAAAAATAGTCGCCTATGGTTTGTTATTTGAATAGCTCCCGCACGAGAGAATAATCTTAGAATCAATATTCAAGCAATAGGCAACAACTGATAAATAAATTGTTTGTGTAAAATTGTTTGCAGTAAAATTCATTGTGAGACTGGATGAAAAAAAAAAATTTAGTCAATAAGTGATTATTCCCCGCACGAGAAATAATCTTAGAGTTACTGACTATTTGATTTAGCTGAGTATTGACTGAGATATTTATGGTGAAATTTGCTGAGAAACGATAAGTGATTATTCCCCGCACGAGAAATAACCTTAGAGTTATCATCTTGTTAAGAATATATCAGAAAACTGATATAGTTATATGTATATAATTATATTTATATGTATATATGTATGTATGTAATTGTACTTACTGATTGTGTGTGAGAGTTGGGCTTGCACGTCACCCAGTGATCCACGGATTCGATGTTTGCGTAAAAAAAGTTTGCTTAAAATCCTGGTTAGTAATGTGTATATAAAATCTGTTAGCTAGAATAAAATCTGCCAAACGTGCTAGGTTCTCCTGGATGTGCTGATATGTGCTGCTACTGGGTGACGATAGAGCGTCACACTCTAGCAGGGTTTATATATGATTAATGGGGTTCCAAATAAGGTAGTGAGACAAATCTGAGGTGAAGAACTCAAGTATTTCACCCCGGCTTGTCAAGTGATGGTCTTGATGTGTTCAACTCAAAGATCAAAAAAAGGCTTAAGATGTTATATATATATATATGTGGGTATTTATTTGTTTTTTAAGGTCTGGATACGCTTTTAGATTTTGGTGAAATTGCCTGGCCCAAAGCAGCGAGCCTTAATGCGGGTTCTTTGTGTCGATGTTGGTTTTGGCGGGAGGAATGCTTTGTTTATGCCCTTTATGTAACTTTATGCATCTAGCGTAAATATTATTTTTGTGTGCCTGAGTTTTCTTAATGCTTGTGATTATTCCTGGTATAGCGTTTATATAACTGACTTGTATTGTCCGCCGCGCAATGCGTTCATATACGTACCTGGTATATATACGTTTATATATACCAATCCCACGATGGCGATATCTTGATTTTCGTTATTAGGATTAGATCAGAATCCTCACCAAATAACAGATTATCCACAAAAAGTTTTCCTCGCACTCCAATTTTATATCCAAGCGGTCAATTCCAGTAATTTGATGCGTTTTCCCGAGAAAAAAACGCAGCAAATTTAGTTTATTTTTCCTAGAAACCGGAGCTCCTAGAAAACACGTCCACTCCTCCTGCACACCCGCATATCAGACTGCCGGTACCGGTCTATCTATAGGCTGTGCAATTTGTTTATTTGTCTTGCACGGCAAGTATGCCCACCTTCAGAAAACTGTTCTGTTATACCAACTCAGTCAGGTCCCCACCACGGACGCACTACCCACTTCTGCTAGCCTTCCACAACTACATTTGTTTGACATTGTTGGCCTCACGACCTTATCACTCGTTGTTGCTATGTTCATCTCCCAGAAAATTTACATCTCATATCGGCTCAGGCATGACCTGTCCTCAGTCATGCGTATGTTTGATCAAGAGACTAAGTGTCCCCAGACGATTGTGTTCCTGGAACTCTTCTCTGGCACCTCTCGTGTAGTCCTCCTTGTAACTGAAATTCTGACATTCCCCGACTGTATCAAGGTCCTCCCTGGCGAGGCAATGCCTCACGCTGATCTTTCCAACGGATGCCTCAATAACCATTTAATCATTGACTGGGATATGACCATGTTACGGGACACACACCGTGAGCTGAAATTTCACATGCCTTCTGTTATCAGAGTCCCATTCCACCTTAGATTTCTCACTAAGTCCTGTCCTCCTCTCATGCACTAAATCTGCTAATTGGATGTGATGGCTACTACATTCTCCACGCCCTGCCCTCAGACCTGCCTCTACGACCACGTGGCAACATGCTCACCCCTCTTAGCCGGAAGGCTTTGTCCTCCCCCATGGACCCTCGTGGACACTTTAAGAAGAAATACAATGATTCGATTGGCCCCGCATTCTCATCCCTTGACCAGCTATGCGAGGAACACTCCGACCCCACGGCCCTTCACCCTAAAAGTATTCTCACCCCTGCTAAATCATCACCCTGTCTGACCTTCCACGAACCCCCTGTCAAGAAAGTCAGATGGGGAGACCATGCCCGAACTGAAAGCATGCCTGGGAAATTCCCCATCAATCTAGACGGACAGCTGTGAATCAATTAGATATAGATGGCGCCTACCTCTGAGGTGCATTATTCACCCCCCAGTTTCTCTTTCAGACTTAGATAAGCCCTAACTATCAGAGAATCGCTCCCTTTTTCTCCTTCTCGGAAGAACTCATTATTCGGTCAGTATGGCTGACAACGCACCCCAGCCTCAGGTGAGTTCTCCCTCACATAGTCGACACGTTGTATCCATGGAGTCCCAAAGATTCTAAATTGATTTACTGGAATTGCAGCATCTTGCTGCCTATGTACGTAACACGCCCGGACAGACTCTTCCCCTCCCCCTGATCTCGCAAATTGTCCTCAAAGTTAGGTCTAACTCTGCCCTGACAGGTGTGTTAGCCTATTACATTCTATGCTATGATAACGCCACATGTCTCACTTGCTTTGAGTTTAATAAACCCTGTGGCGCTCCATGTCTGGAAAAATTGGCCCTTCGCTTCCTAAGATTATTCCATTGGTCCCACCCTATGTCATGGGGTATTGCTGAACGTGTAATTTGTAGAGCTCTATCATATTTTCAACTGGAAGGCAAAGAACATTTTTCTACAAAATATCTGATGGCTTTATCTACCCTGGACCCATGGTTATCTTATACAGCGTTCCACGCTCCCGGCAATTTGGACCCTGCGTTTAGATTCCAATATGCTGCAGTGAGAGAGCGAAAAGTGCCACAAAAGCAATGTGCAGTGGACACATCACGCCTACGTAGCCGAGAGAGAACCAACGGAACCTCCTCATCACACATGCTAAATGGGGGTGTGGAGGCCCGTAGCTCAAGGTGGGGGACGGCAAATGTAACTTGCCACGTTGCGGCACTATTCGCCACATAACCTTGTTTCGTGAGCAGGGCACCAACATTTGGACAGCCTAAAACACTAATGGCAGACACTGTGGGAGCGCAGAGAAAAAGAACCCACACCACAGACATGTTAAGGGTGAGGGCCCAACCCAGAGCGAGATAGGGTACAATAAGGGATGAGAGTGAATTCCTGTACTCGAACACACTCGCCACACTTCGGGCAAGCCTGGACCACTAAAGTCAGGGTGGGTTGGTTGCGGGAAATGTAGGCAACAGGGTACACAGCGCCGGGAACAGCTGGTGGCGGTGGGGGCGGTGGGGGTGGTGGAGGTGGAGGGGTTGGCCGGTAAGGAGGTGGAGGGTTTGCCGGCAATAAAGACTTTTTGGGAGTAAATGGGGCCTACCGTTCACAGAGGCAAACCGGGGGAGAGGCACTGATGGCTCGGGAATGACAGGAAATGATGCTGTATGCAAAGGGACGTCAGGAATAGGAAATGATGGATCGTCAGCCTCAAAAATATTAGCCCACAAATTTAGAAACATAGTCGTCTCACCTGAAGGGTGAACGATCAACGATTAGTTACCAGAGAGGTGAACGAGTAAAGTAGTGAAACAGGCAGTGAGATGAGGTATCGAGGTCCATCTATGTGATCTACTAATAGTCATGTTAACTTAGCGTAGGGTAATAAACTAATCAAGAATTTGACTAAGATATGAGCATAAATTACAACTTTACTGGTCATGGAATTAGGGCAAGAAGTTAAGACAGCCCACAACAATGTCAATAGCTATCAATCTTGCTAAATCATCATCAGTCAAGTACGGTTCAGTAAAGGTCGATAGTCCCTAAATATGAACGAAGTTAAAACCGGAGTGTGTAACCGACATGAGAGAATAGCCAAACTTCTGAGAAACGACTCTCAAGTCCTACCATCAATTAACCAATTAAGTCAAGACAGTCCAATCGTTTAAGCAATTATATTACGCAACAGCAGCGTGAGATGTGTAGATGGGAGGTTTGAAAATCGATCTATTCATCCGGATCGGACCAACAGTCGTTGTGTGTCACCATTTAAATGAAGTCAAAATAGCAGTTGTATCCGTCACTCTGAATAAATACATGTCAGCCTAATATGTCATAAATGTACCGGTACATAATGCAATCCATCCAATCGAGGAGTGCACAAATCATCGCGTCCTAAGTCCCGTGGCGTGGAATATTTATTAATCATCATCATCGCGTCTTACACCTGTATGCACAGAATATATATAAGATACAGCCACCCAGCACCCCGTGTGGAATGCGCTGTCTTCACAAACTCTAATACTGTTTGTGGTTAGATTAGGGACAAAACAAGAAGGTACAGCCACCCAACACCCCGTGTGGAATGCCCTGTCTTCGCAAACTTTATTTTCACAGTTAGCGGTTTAAGTCTGAGAACAAGGTACCAAAATACAACCATCCACACCCCGTGTGATGCGTTGTCATCGCAAACTTTATTACTGATTGCGGTTAAACTATAGGACAATATAAGAAGATACAGCCACCCAACACCCCGTGTGGAATGCGCTGTCTTCGCAAACTTTATTACTGTTTGCGGTTAAGTAATCATGGCTAACCAACATTTTCGTTCGCAAGAGGACCGCAAGAAATCACTTACATTTAGGATACAATCTACTAAAGTCATCAAAGTCAAGTCAAAAGTCAGCATATGATCAGAGACACAAGTATTACTTTATCAAAGAGGAACCTATAAAGAAACGAGAATACTCACGATTATCAGTATAATTGAAACAGGCTACTTGCAAAAATACAGAATGTGGATCACCATAGAAATGAGAACATGCATGCATAATGAAGTAACAAAGCTAAATGCACCGAATATTGGGAGACATCATGAATAATAAATGTGGAATAAGTCGACATCAAACAAAGTTTCTCGTTCATTTTCAATTATACAGAATACTGACATCAACAATAACAAAGAAAGCTGTAAGACAAAACCTATATAACAACAACTACTTTTTTCGCTCCCTAACAGTAGGAGGGGGTTCAGCAAGCACATCTGCCTGGGTTCGTTTGCCCAGGAAGGAAAATGGTTCCCACATGTTATCTTTAGTACCATAATCCTTCCACTTAATCAGATATTCCATCTCTTGGGAATCTTTCCGTTGTTTTAAAATGCGCTCAATCTCATATTGAGGGTCAGATTCGTCATCCGCATCTTCGGCATCAGACTTTTGTGAATCGTGGGCTTGAGCGTTCTAGTCGTTATCACGAGGGCCTGCTAGGTCATTCTCTGGCAAAAGGTCTGAGGGCGGAATTGCATCACCCGGTAGGTCATTGCCTGAGGGAGTACCGTCCTCTCATTGCAACAGAGAAACAGGGCGGTCAAAGCGCGTAACACAAGGGCGGAACCTGTTAACATGAATAGAGGAGTTGGGTTCCACGTGGGTATCACACGCACGGACTTTGAAATTGAGCGGGGACGTTTGCTGAATTAAGTAATATTGGCCACTATAAGGAGACTTTAGCTTAGAACCAGGGACCGGGGGAGTAAATCCACACTTTATCTCCAACCTGAAATTTCCAACCTCTGTTCCTCGAATCATGATAAGACTTAGCCCTCAACAAACCTACGGTAGTAACCCGACAAACCCAAAAATGCCCTCACATCTTTGCAAGAAGTGGGGACAGGATATTCGTCAACAGCCTTTGTTTTAGAGGGGTCAACCTCTATTCCATTTTCAGATATGATGTACACCACTTATATAACCATTAAAGGCACATATCTACCATCTGTGCTAGTGGGCCGGTTCTTAGGCATGGAGCACCAGCCTCTAGGACAGCAAAGAATAGCCTGGGCCCATAAATTTTGGAAAAGTGAACTATCAGACTATCCAGACCAGATTTAAGCCACACAGCTTATTAAAAGTGCCCATGACGGGGTTGGGATTGGAATCCATGGGCCAAATAATACAGTGTTAGAAAAATTACTTGCAATCCTCAGTGGAACACAGTAAAGCAGTGGACAAATTCAAAAGAGAAAACCATGAGACAGAGTTGTCTCTATTTGCGGCGAGTGGTGCATTGCATCAGCCTGCACTTGTTGGCCTCACGTAGCAACCCTTATCGTTCCTTGCCAAAGATCGTGATTATCTACGATTGTCTATATATGTTTACAATTAGAGTCTGTAAGTAGGTTATCAATTTCCTACAATAGTGCATACCCGCTGGGAGCCTTCCACAAAATCACCAATAACAAGACCAGAGCAATACATTACTTATCAGTGAATGATAACATCAACCCCAAGTATCGCTCTCTGAAACATGTGACAATATACGATGCTGTTAAACTAGTGGGCAACTATTCATCACCTAAATGCTGATAATGGGCTGCTAAATGCAATTTAAGCTCAGCCTTCCAATCACCCTAATGATCACAATCACCCTAATGATCACAAATTACTGGGCTTCAGTTGGGATGACAAAATTGGGAAAACAAAATTTTTCAACATGGCAGTTTTACCATTTGACCTAAGGTCGGCTCCAAGATTATTCAAAGACTATTCCAATTGTCTTGAGTACATATATAAAAAATGAGGGGCATCACCTGATACCACCCCATTACCTTGATGACATTATATCACTGAGTAATAGCCAGGATTCATGTGATAAGAACCTAGATATCATACTTAACACCTGCACAGAGGTAGGGTTCACCACTCTAACCACTAAGACAGTACCTGCTACACAGACCACTGAATTCCTGGGCATAATGATGGACATGAAAACTCAAACTCTTGCTATTTTTCAGGGGGGGGAGAGTATTTTGCATTATTCCATGCCAAATACCACATGCCCATAACAGCCTCAACAAATAGGTGACCTGGCATCAAGGTATCAGCTATTTTACTACTAAGATTCACAAGTCCAAAATAAACAGGTTTGGATCAAAAAAATATGTCGAGAATTTGGCACATCTGTTTGTGCATATTGTGCGATGAGAATATTTCTGTTATCTTGTACCAGCAACAGCTGTCTTCCCAGCTCATCGAATATTCTTACATTGGCTAATGCAAGAAATAATTCAACCAAAAGATCCAGAAAGTACACAGTTATTTACTTCAAGTTGATTTATATATAAAATGTGAACATCATGTTAGTTTATGTGTCATCTTGACATGTTTTTAAGTCTACCTAAGCCAAAGGATTTAGTGTTCATATATTTTCTAAAATGAGGTTTTTATGACTTAAAGCGGATGCATTAATAAGTGAGGGGTCTGAAGTGATGATAATTTGCGGGTGGGGTGGTTCAGACCCCTCACATTTTTAAGCCAATTCCAATTTGCATACCTTTTTTTTAAATTTAAGTTCCATTTCATAATGATAAAATCTTTTCAAATTTTGTTTCAGGTCAACATGTTCTCAAAGGTTCATGTATAATTGTTCATTCATTTTTGCGGCGAGTGACGCATTGCATCAGCCTGCACTTGTTGGCCTCACGTAGCACTCAGTAACCCTTATCGTATCTTGCCAAACATCGTGATTGTCTATGATTGTCTATATATGTTTATAAGAGTCTGTAGGTAGGTAATCTATATCCTACAGAATAACCTTGGTTGCTACTAATTCAAAGGCAGTTAACATTTCCTTAATAAGTATCAGAAAACAATCCCCCACTGGTTCACCAATTCAAATTTTATGGACTAGCAACGGGCATATCATGCTTCAATTATCTAGAGTACAAGTAAACTTACAGTATATGTATGTTAACTTATATCATATATAACTATAAGTTAACTTAGAAAGAGGTCTGGCACTTTCCAAACTTGATTACAGATGTGTGATATATGGATCAGCTCGTCCATCTTATATTTAAATGCTTGATCCAATTCAAACACCAGGGTTTGAGATTATGCCTTGATGCATTTCATGCATCACCTGCAGATAGCTTATCAGTTGAGGCAGATGAACTGCCTCTTGATTTAAGGTGAAAAAAGCTTGCCCTTCAATATGCTGCAAAAAATGCTGCAAATCCAGAAAATCCTGCACATGATACCATATTTAATCTTTGTTGATCTTTTTGAAAATAGACCTAATACAATTCCAACTTATGGCATTCCCATCAAATAATCACTACTGTTACCCACCAATGGAGAGTATCCGTCGTTGGGGGACGTGGACGGGGGATCGATACTCTACCAATGATAGCTACTCTACTCCACTCTACCGTACTGTACTGTACAATAATATACTGAACTCGCTGGCTGTGAGTCGGGGCACGGATCCTAGCTACCCTATCTACCTATGTGAAGGTGTCAGGTAATAAGGACTGCAGACACAGGATATACACTGCACAATAGTTACCTTTTATTCGGTGCTGTGAATCTTCCTTGTCTGGCTAGGCCGGCATGGCAATGAGCGAGGCATATGAACTACCCAAATGCATGATACTTATAGAGTCCTAACAATACACAAAACACCCAAGTCTATGCAGTTACGATACTGAGAGTCGTGGATCTTCCGTGGCAAGCAAGCGGTCGTGGTCGGTCAGCTTCTTCGAGGTTCTCTGTAGTCTATCCCGAGGATCCAATGGTTGTGGGCCGTTATAAAGGATCACTCTGCTTTGTGTGTGGAGCTTGCCTGCGTGGCTTCCTTACGCGACACCGAATGGACTCGTCTTGCCTGCGTGTCTGACATGGGCTCGTCTGCCTGCACGTGATCTCTCAGTGTGGTGGTTATGGCCAAGCTATCTGCAGGCGATGTACGAAATGCGCCAAGGCATAGTCTTAACCTTTGATTTTGTACAGGATCGAGCATTTTAATATACGATGGACGTGCTGATCCATATACCATACACCCATAATCAAGTTTGGAACGCTCTATATAATTGTAATAAAACATTACGGTCCCCTCCCCAATCGGTATGGGCGAGAACCTGTAATAAATCTAATGCCTTCTGGCATTTCTTTTTTACATATTTAATATGAGGGATAAAAGATAGTTTTCTATCAAATATAAGTCTAAGAAACTTGGTCTCTTCGACAACAGGGATTCAAGTTTGGCCTAAATAAAGATCAGCATCTGGGTGAGCCTTCCACCTCTTACAAAAGCGCATAGATACGTTTTTTTCAAAGAAAACTTAAATCCATTGTTATCAGCCCATTCTTGTAATCTATTTAGGTGTTGTTGGAACTGTCGTTCTATTGTATGCATGCTTATGGACATGTTGCTGACATGCCTGACCTCAATTGAGGCCCAAAGCAGGGCAGCACTGCCTGACGTCATTTCAGCACCATTCAAAGGACAATAACTTTGATGACGTCATAAGCACACTGCCATACTCTCGTGACATCATCCCACCCTTCAGTGCCTGTGTGGCCACACCCCACACAAAAATGACGCCAAGAAAGAAGCGTGCCCCCAAAATTATGTAATGTAATTAAAAAATTATTACATAGAAATGATGAAACCCCATTTGAGTCTGTTGATGACTACAATATTTTGTAGTTGATGACTACAAGTTTTTCATTTGAACGATTGATAAGATTAGATTGGAACTAGAAACTAGGATCAAATTGGTCTTATCGGTAAGAAGGGATTTTTTCATTTAAAAAATGTTGCCTCTATTAGAAATAGTCTCAGTGAAAAATCTGCAAATATGCTAATGCATGATTTTGTAACATCTAATCTTGACTATTGTAACTCATTAATTGTAAACCTGCCAAGATTAATAGGTAGCAAAGATTGCAAAATGGTGTAGCAAGACTAGTGAGACGCATTAAGAAGTTTCACCATGTTAGTGTATTAATGCAGAAACTACCCTGTCTTCCAGTATTAGGTCAAATTGAGTTTAAAATTTTGTTATTAACTAGGAAGGCTCTTAATGGTATGGCCCCTAAATACCTTATAAATCTAATAATAGGAACCTAAGGTCTAATATAAATATGAGTTGATTATTCCTAGAATTCAAACTAAATGATACGGAAAATGAGCCTTCCGATATGCTTCCCCAAAACTATGGAATGAGATTCCTATTCATATTAAGAAGTCTGAATACATTAATTTGTTCAAGAAGTCCTTAAAAACATTTTTATTTAAAAATTTCTACAATGCTGAAATTGATTTAGATAAACTGTAGCAACATTAAATCACTACAAGCAAGCTTTGCTTGGTGTCTGCGCTATACAAATGTTTTATTGTTGTTTTTACTAACTATTGTATAGAGCATGCGACAGTAACAATTTAGACAAGCTTGATATGAATCATCCCGAGATATAAAAACCAGTGAAAAAGTGCAATTATAGTGATTTTTGAAGTCAGTTATACATTGTATCAATTCCTCAAGTCTGCTTTTTCACTAAATAAAATTAATAAGAAAATGCTATTTCTGATATTGGAAGTTCATATCTATATTTAAATATATAGACAATATGTAATATTATATGAAGATCTACCCATTTTGGTATTTTGGTATTTGGTATTTGAACCATGTAAAGCTTTCCCACACATATTTTAATGGGGCCCCTATCTGTGAATAAATGTACCCAAATGGCTTATTTAATTCAAGTTCATTGTGAAGTAGTACAAAACAGTAAGACCTAATACAAGCATAATTAGCTTTAAAAAAAAATTGACAGTAATCATAATATTGCTTTTACGCAATTCTAAGACTAATCTATCATAAGCATCATGGGCCATAATCCACGCTTCTGGTTTTGAACCAGGTCCAATAAGACGGTAGTGAACGGGAAGCTCGCTCCCCAGATATACCTTCAAGGCCAAAAGCGGATCCTTTTGGAGTATTTTCCAAAAGCAGGGTGCAAAACCACACTCTGTGGCAATCTCTGCTGCAAGATGTCTGGCAAACACCTACAAGAAGAACACAAATAATAGCGTGTTGCTCATTTATGGTAATCAAATATCAGAAACATATGAAAAGACCTATTATCAATTTTTAAAGATGTTATGCTAAAAAGTACTAGTCTGGAGCCCACTAGCACAGTTGGTAGAGTGTAGGATCTGTGCCTTTAATGGTTATATAAGTGGAGGACGGGAGGTGGTGGGTTCGACTCCCACTGCCGGCAGTGTTACTTTCACACTGGTTAAAAGGCTTGGAAGTCGACCTGATATGGCCATAGTTGCTGAAAGGGTCGTAAAAACACCATTTTTTTTATTTTCACTAGTCTGGAGCTGTATTTGAATCAAATAACACTGCAAGTAATAACAGAAATAAATTTGTGAAAATCTTTGAATCCACATCTTTGTGAATGCTGTATTGTTATCCACAAAATTCAATATTTATTTATTATAAGTTTGTGAAAAACTAGATTAAAGGTTCTTCTGCCTTGGTTCCTTGAGTGCATACTTACTCTTGTTTTGCCACCACATTCTCTTTTGATAAAAGATTGCAATTTTTCAATGTGCTTTCTCATATGAACTTGGGATGGAAGTCGAGATTTCCCAGCAAATACCATGGCAGCCCATCTACATGGTACCTCACAGGCTGCTTGAAATGGGCCCTGCACGTTTCTGCTGCCTATTACTGCAAGTGTAGCCTTCGGCAAATTAATTGGAAATGTCCATTTGTACAAATTTATAATCCATTCACCTGAAATAATCAATTCATACAAATAATAATAACATGGGATATATCATGAATAGAATATCACATTCTGAATCAAAGGTGTATGAATCTCTAAACTCAGGTTCACCTTGAATATCTTCACATTCAACGTAAGAATAATCCGGAAGAAATCCTGTTGCAAAGAAAACTAAATCCAAATTGCCAACAGTAGTTCCATCATCTAACTGAACACCGTTTTCAGTGAAACTTATTACTTCTATCACTTTAATCCTCTTGGAGGTTATTAAACTTGGTATTTCATCATTGATTGCTATATAACCATTTGTCCGCGGATTTCCTCCATCTCTGATCCCAAACTTTTGATGATCAAATTCTTCAATGCAATTTTCTTTCAAGACATATCCGTGTGCAGATAATGACATATTCCGAGTGATGAAGTAAGGTGCTCCTATGTCTCTCGGATGACCTCTTGGTCCAATTCTGGTCGTAAACCAAGCACCATTTCCCACACTCAGATATACCTTAATTGATACGAATCACAATGTTATAAAATATTTCTTCATTTTGACGCTTCAGAATATTAATTCAATTGTGATAAATAGGAGATGAATGTCATTGATTTTAAAGACAGACCGTGGATGCCATATGAGCCGCGTCTGCAGCGACATCTCCAGCTGAATTCTGATTACCTGAAAGACAAGGTGGTCCAATATTTATGGTGAAAAATTACGGCATTCTATAGCCAATCAGACATTCACTATTTGCCATCACAAAAAGTGCCACATTCACTTCAAGTAACTATTAAAATCAACCCTTGTTTCTTGCATTAGCCTATTATTGTTACTCTGCTTAATGTTAGAGGAAGAGTGTTTTCTAAAGTTCTTAAAAGTTGAATATTTTTGACACCATTTTGTAATTTTTAGCTTGAGTTTGAAGAAATATCAGATATCAGAAAATATAGACCATTAATCAAATTAACCTCTATTTAAATAAAAAAGAATACTATTCAGAGTAAACTTGTTCTTAATTTTTTAATTAAACTTGTAAATGTTTTAAATTTTGTAAGAAAATTTTGAGAAATATATTTTATTCACTTCTTATTTTGTCGAAAGCAGCAGCTAATGACTAATTGATTACTCATAAAAGATCACTAAATGATGTTTTCATGTGTATGCTACACACGTGCACTATTTCATGTAGTTCAAGGAGTAATTGTGGGACACAGCCTGTACTTAACAAAATTACGTCATAATGGTGCTGTGGCTATTCTTCAATGAAAAGTGAAGTCATACCTTTTGGTAATACCTTTTGGTAACTTAGCAACAATAAACAACATATTTCACACAGCTGTGATCCTCTGTATGAAATGTTCCTGTTCCCCTAACGTTAACTTTTGATTGCATCAATAAGTGGATTGAAATAAAATTTTCTAAACATTTCATATGTATTCCTTATCTGCATAAAATTCTTGAAAATTCCTCATTTCTTTTCTGTTCATAACAAGCTTAATGCCATAAACCTATAACTTCAATAATTAGTGTCAGAATCTTAAGGTTAATAATGGACATTTGACACAAATGACACACTTCTATTGTTTTTAAGACAATTGCATATTTAATTGCGTTTAAGGTTGAGTTGTGTTGGCCTCTTGTATGCATGCTGAAACTGAGGAAGGTTAACCTATTATGAACAATGAACCAAAATGTGTGAAATAGCTTTTGTTTAAAATGTGAATGTAATTACAACTTTTTCAGTACCACTTAGGCAATATCTTGTCAGAAAGGACCTTTGATAGCCAGTCAAGAATCATTGCTTGGAATGAAAAACAACTGGTTAGCATGAGTACAGACATCCCAATCCACTACTCAGTTCAGGCTATCCACAGATATTTCAAATGTCCACAATTAAATACATGTATATTCAGAGCTGAGCATTTTTTGTTGAAGTTATGTTTAACTTAATATTTTATTTTTGGTTAGATTGCTTTAGTGGTACTACAAACCAATGACCAGGACTGATTTTTCCTTGAAGATATCAGGTAGCCTGTAGTCAGCCATGTGCATCACTTGACCTCTGAATTTCTCCATTCCTTTAATAACTGGATAAAATGGTTTTCTAAGTCCTCCAGTACATATAAATACAGCATCAAAGGTGTGGTTCTCTTCTTTATCTCCTTTCTGTGTCACAATATTCCATCTACCAGTTACTGCATAATCATCTGTTTTACATACACTTTTCACTTGTGTATTGAATTTAATGTGCTTCTTGATATCAAAGTGGTTAGCATATTCATTTAAATACTGGTGAAATAATTTGTGAGACATAAATTGAGGGTAGTGGTCTGCAAATGGAAAGTCACTGAAACACATGGTTTCCTTGCTTGTGTTTGTTGTAAGATTGTGAAAACTAGCTGCTCCTTGGTTTGGCCTTTTATCTTTTGTATAATACCAGAGTCCTCCTAAAATACAACATTTTACCATATAAGTTGTCAATTTGATATTTGTTACAATGTAATGTTATATTTTACAACTTTTAAACCTCTATTGTCATGTTGTACTTTCTATCATACCAATGTCATCATGCTGTTCAAAACATGTAGTCAGTATTCCATTGTCCAAGCATTCTTTGATAGCTACGAGGCCTGATACTCCTGCTCCAATCACAGCCACACACGTCATATTGTATTACTCAACATGTGTTATCCAGTGGCTGGAATAAATAAAGGCATGAACTGTGTAACTAGCAACCGTTTGGTGGGCTCTGCAGGCCAGTCCAATAACTGTTCACACATTTCCAAATGTTTTTTCCACATACATTACAATCATCAAGCATACATTCTTTTCCGTAACCATATATTAGTTTAAAACTATGTTGAATTTTTCATATATTTTGAAAATGCCTCTAAAATATGAACTTACATTGAATTCAATATATAAACATGAGTGTTTTAAGAATAAAGCAAGCACTAATCATAGTTTCACAAAACCTATGTTGTTTACGTACTAGGTATACAATATATAGAAATAGGATTGATTTCACCTCAATTTGAACATATGACTATATATGATAACTAATATATATTACCTTGTGCATGGAATGGCCTATATTGTCTCGCTTTGCTGACTAGCCATTAATATTATAAAGATACAACCAACATATTTGAATTTATTCATTCAAGCTCAAACTCAAACTCAAATTCATTTTATTTGGTCATATTATTTACATAAATAACGTACTCTGTAAGATTAAAGCATAAATTAATGTAGTATTATGGCCAGGGAGACCCCAGTAAAGGCTAATGGTTATTGCCGCAATCACAGGGGCCGGTTCTAGGACAATAACCCCCCGGACATTACCCAGGACATTATTCCCCACACCACACCCCCACACCCCAGATTTATCCCCCCATAAAAAATTATGTTGGTTTTAAATTTTTTTTTTATTGATACCTTTTATTTTTTTAGTCCATTTATTCTTGACCATATTTAGGTATACTATGAATATGTACTTGCATTTTGGTCAAGATAATGTGTTAATCTCTAGCCTTGTTTATTCATATTGCTATAGACAATACATTTATATCAACAGTTGCAGTATACTAGTTCTACATTTGTCATCACACATATCATCATTAAGTACATATACAAATATCATTATTAATTACATACATACAGAATTATTTCTAGTAGAAAAGGCAAGTGTCCACAAGAATAAGCTAGACGACGATCTTAATCTGATATGATCTCTTCAGTTGGATGGAGACTGACTGCGTTATCCTAATTCTTGTTTATATTGAATCTGGTGGAGGTGCCAGCACCTCTGGAGGTGCTGTTCCTTCACACCTAGCACCTAATGACTGGAGGTGTTCTAGGTTTCTATCAGCTCCTGGGTGGAGGTGCTATCGAGAAACCTTTGTTTTTCAAGCTTTAAGTGGGTTACAAGCGAGTTGTAACACATTCTAAATATGTTCTTGAGAGATTTTTTGACTTTTTATTAATTCGAATCTGTTTGATCTCTAATATTTAATTATTTTTAAATTTGCGGACCCTCTCACTTACGGCCCCCAGACTATTTCGTTTATTTTATGCTTCGTAACATCCTGGCGCTGGATGAGAATGTCCAGTTTTTAAACAAATTTTCTTGATCTCTATTTTTTCTTTGTTGTGTAATATGAGAATTTTTTAATATTCTTATAAGATAAAGATACCTTATTTTTGTTGGGTTCTCGTTGAGTTTTTTTGCCGTTTTGTTAGGGTGTTTGTATTCCAATGTTAATTAGCAACCTGGTTTGGTTGAGTACAAAGTCAGACAAGACATTTTTTTTTGTATAAAATTAGGTTTAGTACAGTTCTTTTTAGAGTTGTCCCAGGATATTTCTTCCAATTCCTCGGGGGGTTGGATGTGTCCCAGTACATGCTCTCCCAGAAGTCTTCATAGTTAGGCGACTCTGGGAGGCGGTTAGGAGGTTGATTTGGGGTACTTGTTCCCATGGAGGGAAAGATAACGGTTGCATTTCCCTCCATGATTTGTCCTTTTCCACATGACTGAAAAGTTTAGAAGAGGTACCAAGTGGTTAAATTTGTTGGTTTAGAAATTTCTAAGGCTGAGTGAAGAATTATTTATCGATGTTCTATAACTGAGTGGTATTACCTTGCGAGGTAATTACTCTTAAAGGTCTGAGTGAGATTGCAGGTTTGGACCTCAGCTTCCATGCACATTTGAATATTGCATTGGTATAAAAGGGAACAGAAAGGGTCACGCTGCCAATACCACCTTAGATTGTCCTTTCTGTATTTCACCGTGCAGAAATCGCAGGGGTACAACCTTGGTGTTGGTGTAAGGGCATGCTGGGCGTGGCCTTTTATGGCCCTTAGCGTTGGGTACATTTTGCCACAGTGTGTGCACAATGTATGTGCTTGGTTTGCCGCCATGGTTCTGTTTGTTTTGATTTCAGAGGCGTATTGTGTATTGTCATGGTTGCTAGGGTGACGGGAGCGTTGTTACTTTGCACCGTCGCTCGGGTTATTGTCTTTTGGACTCCTGTGTTCGTCTCGTGAAACAAAATTTGAGTAGTGCTGGCATCTTAAAAAGTTAGATGGCCTTACCTAGTTGGAATACTTAATGTGCGCCAAAAACTTGTTTATTTTTTAGGAGATTTCCAATATGCGATTTTACTGCTTCTGTTTTCTGGTTTGTAGAACCTATTTAAAATGGTATGGTTCAGCAGTTGATCGTATAGCTTTGACCGATGAAGGTAGACGTTGGACTAGATTGAAATCTACTTTTTGATATTGTGTCTGTGTAGGATAAGAAAATAATCTTTTTTATCTACCTTTTTCATTTAAAGAGGTTGGTTTAAACGTTCTCAACCTGTCTAACCTTTCCAGTTCTCTAGTTACTCTAGTTTGGTTGTATGGGATTGTTTTTTTTTGTAAAGAATGTATATCACTTGGAATTCCATATCATCTATACTGTGACCTGGTTGGTTGAAGTGATGACCTGTAGCTTGGTCATATTCTTTCCTTCTTATGTAGCCTAAGTGTTCGTTCATTTGTTGTTTGAACGTCCTGTAAGTTTCACCTATATACTGTTTCTATGTACGTTATGAGGTAGACTAAGTTTCTTGTGTTACAGGTGTATTTTTCTGGAGCTTTGTACTCTGTTCCAGTTAATGAGCTTTTCACAGTTTTGTGGGTTCTCCAGGAGAGGCAAAATTGGCATCTCCAAGGTCTCCTGCATGCTGGTGCAGTCGGTTTATAAGTGCTATTCATTGATTGGTTGTTGCATGTGGCTCTTGCAATTTTGTCAGATATATTTTTTGGGCATCTAATGGTACCTTTGGTTGCTTGCTTTTGGAGGTTTTCTTCTGTTTGAGCAATTCTTCCCTGCTTTTGTTTCTCGCTTTGGTTCATGATGAGACTTCAAGAACATCAGTTGGGTAATATCTTTGTTGATAGTCTATCATTCATAGTTGTGAATGTGTTTCATAGTCTTCAATGTTTGTACAATTCCTCCTTATTCTCATGAATACTCCATGAGGAACCCTTGTTTTGCAATGTTTAGGGTGGGAGGAGCTGATGTGAAGATTGTTGTGGGTGTCTGTATCTTTTGTGTAGAGATCAGTGATAGGGCCATTTTCCCTATCGAGTTTTACTAGAGTGTCCATGAATTCTACCTCTATTTTGGAATGTTTTGAGGTGAACCTGATTTTGTGATGGTATGAGTTGGTTTATTCAATGAAGTTTAGGAGTTTCTCCTCTCCTTGGTTGAATACCATGAATACCATGTCATTGATGTATCTCAGATAGAGAGATGGTGTCGATGGGGCATTCTTTAGGAGGTTTTCCTCTAGCTGTGCCATGAAGAAGTTGGCATATGATGGGGCTACCCTTGTTCTCATTGCTGTTCCTCCAATTTGGAGGAAATTATCACCGTTGACGGTGAAGTTATTCATTTTCAGTACTACCTGGAGAAGGTTCATCAGGCTTCTGATGCTCGCTTTGCCTTTATAGTTTTTTTACCAGACATCTGTATACTGCATTAAGGCCCTTGTTATAGGGGATGTTTGTAGACAGGCTAGTCATGTCCATAGTGGCTAAAATGATTTCATTGTTGCTTCTGAAGGAAGAAATTTTCCTGATGAAATCTGTGGTGTCCCTTAGGATGGTTTCCCTACGACCATTTTCTTGTGTATTTTAGGTAGGAAGTAGATTGTAGAATGTGGACACAATGTCATGTAAACGTCATTGTCTATTTCGTCCTTGTGATACATTTGGTTCAGTATGTTCCTAACACTGGTCTTATGTTGTTCTGTGAGGTCAATTGGGGTTTTGACATAAAAATTGATGTCATCCAGTTGTCTCTCTGCTTCTTTAATATAATCTTCTGTGTCCATGATTACTATGGCAGAGCCCTTGTCTGCCTTTTTTATAGTTATGAAATTGTTCCTACTTAGGGTTTCAAAGGCTACTTTTTCCTCTTTATTGAGGTTTTGGGTACGGGCGGCTTTAGGACAATTTGGTCGATGTCCCTTTAGACACATTTGAAGAAAGTTTCTAACGCTGGATCTCGGGGAGTGGATTTTGGTTCCCATGTGCTTTTCGGTTTGAATTTAGACTGGGGGTCCGAGATTTGGGGGTCAGTTGTGGAATTTGGGGGGATGGTGGTATGAGCAAAATAGGTTGTTATGCTCGGTTGAGTTTGGTTGGGGATGTCTGATTGACTCAGTGGTATGGGTCATGCCAAAATATTTTAGTCTCATTCTTCTAGAAAAGGATCTCAAGTCTGACTGAATTTCATGCATTTTGGGTTCACCTGGGGTGGGGCAGAATTTTTAGCAGAATGTTTCTTTCATTAGGGGTCAAGGCATGGCTTGAAAGGTTAATGACAGATCATTCATCCTTGTTATCATGGTTGATTGCAACACTTTTGTTAAAGAATGACATCTTATTTTTTTGGTTTAAGAAATTTTTATTTTGTCTATTTGGTACATTTTAGTTTGGCATGCATTCATTGAAGTTGCCTACTTTTTGGACCATACTTGGTTCTGTATTAATTTCATTGTTCTCATTTTTACTATTGTTAAAGTTTTGTATTGACTGTTGTCTTGATTCGAGAGCGTTGTCCATGAGTTTTCTGTTAGCGTTCTCTTTGGGATGCTCACTTGACCCTTTGAAACTAAATAGATGTCACCAATGAGGTCACCAACTGTGGGCTTATTTTGTTGAGTTTCTCTTGTTTGTGGCTCCCTCGCTGTTTGGGATCCTGCGTTTGGCACCTTTTGTGATGCGTCAATACTTTTGTTGTTGCATGTTTGGTATTGTTTTACTCTTTCTGTTTCTTGGGATGCCGAGGGTTTCTTCCTTGGTCTTTTCCAAGTCATATGCAAATCTCTTACGTTGTTGACTGCTTTCCACGGTGCGGACCCTATTGGCAACAGTGTTTGCTGCCGCGTAACAGTGTTTGCTGCTGCTTAATTATAGTATATTCTATTATTCACACTCTACTTATATATGACTTATATATATAGTCATTATTGCATGACTTATATATGACTTATATATATAGTCATTATCGCATGAATATCTATGAGAAATGTGGTCATTTTAGGATTTACTACATCCATGTATAATAACATATGATCAATATTGAGCATGTATATTGCCTTATACCAAAAACCCTTTAATCATTGACTGTGACCAAGACTGTCTGGTTTCTATTCATAGTACACTTTGAACATGTAAGTGATTGGTTTTGCACCCTCAAAAAGGGTCACTGTCCAATGTATTACCTGTTATAGGTTCACAAGAGTGCATGGAATTGTTATAATACACATTTCATTTTTCCAAGCAATGATGAAAATATGAACCTTCAGGTGATAGTGGTGTGACATGAAATTGTCTTATTAATAATTGCAATTAACATGTCGATATAATAACTGGATGTCACCCTTCCAACAGTGGAGATATCTGCCATCTGCATATATCATCTGCTTATAATCTGTCAAAAAAAGACAGTATGTGTGCGTCAAGTAAACATATCACATCCCCTCAAAATAAAATACAAATGCATGTATGTGATTACATAACTACTTAGGAAACACAGCATTTCTGTGATATATCTTATATACCAATTCTTTGCCAGTTCAATGTGGTGAAACATATATTTCTGTTGATCGTGTATGTATCTTAATTAGTGCCATGGTGTGTGCAGTGTTTGATATAGGAGAGGACAGTAAAACCTGATTAAAGTCAATACTGGATACAAGTTCTTATAATACACATACTGCAACAGCCAACGCCAAACTTGCCATGGGCAGTGATAAATGTAGGAGAGGACAGTGAAACATGTTAAACATCAATACTGGACACAAGTTCCAGGACCTATAAAACGCATAGTTTCTGCCTCAAATCCGGGTCTTGTTTGAACTTCAAGCAGTGGTCTCGCTTCATTATATCTGCTATGTTAACAAGGTATGTAACTCAAAATGCACCTACCCAGACATTATAAACATTGTTTTGAGTGATAATTACCAGTTTTTTAAACATAATTAATGGCAATACTTACCCTACTTTCGTAATGTCACAATCCCGGATGCTTGAGCTTGCTACTCATCTAGCACACAACACCGTTATTTCTCCCAATATGTACACTGTATTGTCTTTGGAAAAAATGAAGCAGTGCCACCCACACTTGAATCACAAGGAGAAAATAGCAATAACAGGCATTCATCTCAATACAAGCCTAGCAACCAGATCTTACTAGGCTCATGCAACGTCCAAAGTATCTCTTGCAAGGTCTTGGATGTCAGAGACTATATCTCCATGCTTTATTCATGACTAAAACATGGTTGTATGAAACTGGTAATGAGAGGGTCACTCATGAGCTTGAGGGTGGTTCCCTCAAATTTCACTCATTCCCCAAGGCTGGATGCTCTTGTGGAGGTCTCGGCTTACTTCACCGGGTTGAACTACACTTTGCAACCAATAGGCTAAACCCACCTACTGTTAGTATAATGGAGCTCATGGAGGCATATCTACTAGTCAAGGGTAAAAAACTAACCTTCATAGTCATTTACAGACCAGAATATACCTTCTAGTTCTATGATGAATTTACTCAACTTGAACTCGTGGATTACTATGGAAATGGCCTTCTTGCAGGTCTCCTAAGATCTGACATTATGAAGCTACAATACCTTCAAAACGCTGCAGCCTGTGTCGTAGGTAAGATAAGTAAATTTGATCATGTATCAGGAAAATTGTAGGAACTACACTGGCTACCTGATCATGCCAAAATCGATTTCAAAATCCTACTTATGACCTGCCTGGAAGGCCCTCAATGGTAAGGTGCCACCTTACTTGTGGGACCTACTCCTAATAAGACAGGGTGATAGGTGCCTGAGATCTAACGGCGGCACTTACCTGTCAGCTCCTAAGACTTATCTGAAGACAGTGGGTAATAGAGCCTTCTCATCCACAAACCCCAGACTTTAGAACTCTCTCCCTAGTGATATAATAACTAGTACTTCAATCACCTCTTTCAAGAGCAGACTGAAAACACACCTTTTCAGAAAACATGTTCTGAACACAGGGCTATGAACAGACTTGTCAGGCATCAGCGCTATATAAGTTTTAATATTATTATTATTAGTATTATTATTATCATTATCATTATTATTATTATTATGAACTGTTAGTTAATAAGACAAATCTCATAACAAGAACACAAGGCAAATAAATATTATGAATTTGTTGTGTTTAAGACCAATATATATTCAGAAATTCAGTTAATTATCACAATGAATATATTCATATTAGGTATATTTTTGCCCTGAGGTTTTTGTTAACAAAACGATTGAAGAATGCTGTCCCAAAAGGTAAACCTCTAATGGTTTCTTTTATAAACTGAACCAATTGGTAAATAAAGGAAATGTCAGGAACAGCTCTTTCTCAATTTAAAAGTTTTTAATGTGTTAAAGTATATTCTTACCTTTAGTTTAATTGGCTATAAGGAGTAGACAGTTCAGCATGAGAGAAAGAAATATTTGTGTGTCTACCTAATAAGTATGCAGTGTATTTGCTTCACCTTGCTACTTGCTAGCAAGGTGAAAGGGATAGTAAGTTATAATGGCCTGAAAACATCTAGGTCACCTTGATGGTTAGTCATGGAAGGAAGGCAAAGTGCTTGAGTTGTGATAAGGAAGCATGGCAGACAAATTCTCACTTCTATTCAAAGAAATGACAATATGATACTCTTCAATTATGTCCTAAAATAAATGAAGATCACTTGGCACAAAGATCAGTGGTTGTCGGTCGGCTGCATAAGGGTGAATGATCTGAAACTGTATGTTTGCCAATTCAAGTTTCTGGAAACCATGTACACTTTTAGGAAATTGCAAGCTTAATTGAAAAACTATATATAATACTCAACACTAAATTGTTTGCATAATATTGTGTATGGTAAATGAATTGTTTTTTATTAATAGTTCGTTGAAAAAAAGAAGGCTGTTTTAAAAATGCATAGTACTAAAGGTTTCTCAAAAAAGATAACTGAAGGCCTCAGAAAGTGAAATAAATGTTCTTTACGCACTAAATAAATGCTATCATTTTTGATCAGCATATTAGGTTAAGGCAGTCATGGAATCATAGAGGTCACAGGCAATTTTTCGGAGGTTTGGGGTATACTTGAATTATATGTGACCACGAAATTGTGCTACAAGCAAGCTATCTCACTAAAATCAACCATAAAACACTGACTTTGTTGATTATGTTTTTTGCTGAAAATGCCAAGTAATAGCTGTACTCTTTTGACCTCATTGTGGTCTATCAGGGTGTTAGGCCTGTACCAATGGACAAATATTAATGGACAAACCGGCCTTTGTAAGCCAAATCACTCTGTTGTTCCAATATGAAGGTGCCCTATTGTTTACCAACTTTACTAAGCATTTGTTTGCACTAGATCACTGGTCATCAAGGTTTGTTGACAAAGTGTCCAATGGATGATTTGGATTTTAGCAGAGGACTCTTCAACTTTCAAATGGCACAGAATATTGCAGTTTAAAGTGAACTTATTCGTAAATAAAAGAGAAGTCAGGAACAGCTCTTTCTCAATTTAATTAATGTTATTATCTTTACACTCATCTGGTTTGATAATATTTGTAGATTTTGTCTTCTTCAATCTGAATACAACATCTTGCTCTGTTAAAATGAACTTTCTTCTCATTCCCTTTTTGTTTTCACTAGTTGCAGTGTCTTTTACTCTACTCTTTTCTCTTTCTATTGCTAGTAAAGGTATGTGTGTGTGATCAAATGAAACAAGAGATACCCAATCATCTTTATCTGCAATGATACACATTGCATACTTCTGGCAAGAACCAAGATCTGTCTTTCTTCTACCTATCTTTATTTTGCAGTCTTTTCTTAATAGCTGTTGTTTTTCTTCCATATCCTGTCCTGCTTGGTGCAGTCTACTTTCTCCCAGTTTGACCACCCCTATGGGTATATTTCTATACTAAATATGTCCAACTGCAGATTCTAAATAAACACTATCCCTCTGTAATGAGGTGAGATTGGGTAGATTTTGATATGAAATTGTTGGATCGATATACAGATACTAGATTCTGGTTCCACTTGAAATTGATTGCTTTCAGGTTTTATCTTGACAAGTTCTCTGTTTTCTTCTCTTCTTTGAAAAATGTCCTGGTAATTTGTAATAGTGTTTTTCCATATCAGAAGTAAATGTCAGTTTGCAAAATACAACAGTATTGTTGTGACGGGTGTAATAACGTCCAAGGAATGACAGCGTTACAATTGGTTTTGTAAACAGGGACATGAATCCATAGTTTGGATGTCTCAATTCCTGGGGTTTGATCAGCATAACAGTTCACCAGCTTTTCACATACTTGTAAAACCAGTATGAATTGTTTGGGACATTCTTTTACCACAGGTACCACATTTAATGGAATCTAATCTTTGTGGCTTATTTCTGATCCATCCATGGTATATCATGAAAGATATATTATGATGTTTGTGCAACGTAAATTGTTGAAAGTGTAACAAAATGTGCAATAAAGTATAAACTAATCAAACAGACATTGTTTAACAAATCAAATTTTCTCAAAGATTTAAGGCTCCTTCAAAATTGCATTTTGCACAACTACTCTCTATCAATACTTAAATATGAGATCATGTATGTTTTAAGATGAATAAGAGAGGTTTGATCACAAGATAAACACGCCACACATTAATTATTGTTTAGAGCTCTATCTGGCCACAAGGTCTGTCATCATTCTTACCCCTATGTGTTGATGTTTGTGACAAGGATCTTTGTGACAACACATTTAAGTACTCACCGGACTACATCAAAAACCTGTTTAACTTTGTGTTGTCTGTGGCAAAAGTATTCAAGGGAAAACATGTTGAGAAAAGGGTGTTCTTGATCGGGAAAGTCCAACTCACTGATTCTAAATCTTCTTGCCATGTTTGAGGAGAAAGCCTTTGTTGTCACAATCAACAAACAGCTTAATGCCACGACTGGCCATCCTTGTGTGGGGAAGGGATCCCATCTATTTAGGGATTAGATCTGTCCCAATTGGAGGTTAACATTAAACATAACACTCAAAGTGACTATGGACATAATAGAGGAGGATATATTGTTAGATTGCTTTTGCAACCTACTAGTGACTGGGGTTACTGAGTGCAAAGTAGAGGCCAACAAGTGCAGGCTAAGGAAACAAATTACTCATCCTGCAGAGAAGCCACGCAGGCAAACGCCACAGAGAAGCACTGCCCCGGCACTGAAGAAGACGCAACGAAGGCAGCCCTCACGCAGATGCCCAGATTTCCTTAAAAAGGCCCCGAAATCGCTACTCAGGGAGCAGAATCCACTTGCCTAGAAGATCCATGACACTCAGCCTCATGACAGCCACACTTGCATAGACTTGGGTATTTCATATGCCTCGCTCTTTGCCATGCCGACCTAGCCAGACTAGTGTATATAGCACCGAAAAAGGAGACCCATGTACATTGAATACTCTGTCTGCAGTCCTCATTACCTCCCAACTCATATAGGTGGATAGGGTAGCTAGGTCAAGGCCTAGTTCACAGCTAGCCAGCGAGTATAGTTCTTGATCCCCGTTCACATGCCCCAACGACGGAGATTCTCAATTCACTAGTAAGTTGCAGAACTTACGTACCATCATTGCAGAAAACCCAATAGTCATTCAAAAATCTAAAACAGAGTAGTACGACAAAGATTAGCACAATACAAAATACCTTTTAACAGAAGTTTCACTAACATTGCTAGGAGCTCCTAGAACCCACTTTTAGCTCTTAGAACCTGAAGTAGCTCTCAGGATCTAGCTCTTGAAATAAATGGTGTTTCACTAAAGTTCCTCTTTGCTTTTTCCTCTTGAATCTACCTCTTTGGCCCAAGAGTGCTCAAGGGCACTCTTAGATTACCTCTTAGAATGAATAAATTCCTCTCTGGGTACTTTAAACATGGCGTTCATAATGATAGCTGGAGCCCAAGAGGCCGTAATTCGTAGACCCCGTGTTTTTGAGGACAGGAAACTTCTGGCAAATTTGTCAGACCGAGAGATCTCCAACTACAGATTTCCCAGAGAGGTCATTGAAGAGCTCATAGCTGGATATGACCAATCCACATGGGCAAACACAACAGCGAGGTCAAAATCCATATCTAGTGAAACACAGGTAAATAAGATTTCTTACTTTTTTTGTCCTCTGCTTGTGTGGTGCATGTGAACAGTAAAATGAAAACATTCCCACTTCCTGTCTATGTAACAAGAAATGTTCTCTCACATAAATGTATGGATATTTTACAACAGGGGGCACCACAGTCTGGGTATCTACAAATGAAGTGAATTTGTGAAGTGCATTATTCCTAAGCTATTTATGTTTAACCTTTGTAACTATCATTTAGTCAGAAATGATAATATATTTACATGCTCAAGGTTTACCATAATATTGGAATCAAACTTACTCGAAGTTTAAAAACTTTGCTTTCATTTATTTTTTTTATTGCTTTAGTTTCTGTGTAAGGTTTTTTTTTCTATATTTTCCAAGTTTTCCTTCATTTGCAAAATTCAATTTTATTTTATTCTATGTTCTATGATGTTCATATTGCTAAAAAAGAACCCCAATATGATTTTATTTTTCTGCATAAAAGTATTTGTTCTGAAAATCCACCAGATGACACCATTGAAGGAAGTATAAAGTCCAACTTTCTGAATTAATGATTTTCTGTCTGGCCTTATTCTACAATAACCCAAAGATAAACTTCCAGAAAAAAATTACTTCTAGAACATAGAATTAGTGAGGTTAAATACCTGGGAAAATTTGGAAGTGCAATCTTATGAAATTTGATTTTTAAAATGTACTCAAAAAAATTAACCAAGACTTCTAGTGTGCTTTAAAGCTAATCAAACATCATGTTCCTAATAAATGTAAAAAAAGAAAATAACTTTTTTCTTATGTTTATTCCATGATAAATTATATGTACAAGACATTATATGTACAAGACGTAATATTTACAATGCACAATTGTATATAAACAAAGAGATAACACATTACCAAATATATCCAATAACTACTTCTGTTTGTGAAATGAAATATATATTGAGACAAGATACTCAAACCGTATATGTTAAATATCAGTGAAAATACTTAGTTGCTAAAATGTATAATATCATTAATGACTTAATTAAATGTTTTACAAAAACATAGAGCAATGAGCTATACTGATCATTGTAATTTCAGGAAATTGTTTCATAAATGATCATTTAAATCCTTTCTCAGAGCAGACTTATGCTGATGATAATTTTGACCAATCAAAATGCATGTTACATATTGAATTTGACCCCAGCTTATTATCTTGATTCTCAATGGCAAATATTTGCCATGTTGTTATGGTAGCTAATAGATTTTATTTTTAAATCATAAGAAATTTGATTAGATTCTGAGCCTAATGGAAAATAGATCCCCTGAAAATACATCTTGCCTACTTAAGGCTAAGAACTCCAACCAGTAATTTCAGAGGAAAAAATCAAAGGTGATGGACAGAATGACAGAAAATTTCTCCCCCATCACTACAGAAGCTATGCTATGCATAGCTAAAAACTGAATATTAATTTATGGTTTTAATAATAAGCCTTCTTCCATGTAAACATATTTTAGAATGAATATTTCTCCTAGCAACCCCAACCTATGGTATTGCTGCATCACATGATGGTAGTCTGCAAATAGATTAGAAAATGCAATTACATATCATTTCACACCTTTTTAAAACCACATGTATAATGATGTTTTGTGAGAAAAGGTCATTTTGACCCACTTTCCCACCAGGCAAGTAAAATTGAAAATCTACTTGCCCTGAATTAATATTCACTTGCCCTGAAAAAAATAAGATCACAGTTTTTCCCCAATATCTGAATACAGTGTAGGGCTAATGCTCAAATAATTTGCTCAAATATTGGCTGATAACATATATGGATATTGGAAGAATTACAGCACTTGACCACCAGTCAACTGGAACAGAAGTATCCAGCTAATGTCAATGACTGCAGTCAAATGTAAAGGTCAAGTGAAATATTGAACTATTTTCATTTTAGATGTTGGTGTTCCTTCGTTTCATTGCAAAAGGAGGCCTTCTTAGTGAACAAGGAACAATTCATGGAATTTCGAAGGCTAGCGTCAGTCGGATTGTAGAAAAAGTAGCCTCGTACTTTGTTTCAATAGCCCAAGAGCACATCAGATACCCCGATGACAGGTAATTTCTAGAAAAATATTATTGATCAATGATCACAAAATAATATGGTCTTATCAACAATGTGAATCATGAAAAAATTTCAAAATTTCAAAATGCCTTAAATATATTGCAAGTTAAAATAATTTTTCTAAAAAAAAATTATTTTAGAGACGAAATGAATGCGATCATAGCAAAGCTCTATGCAGTTGGAGGAATTCCATGCTGTTTTGGATGTGTTGATGGCACACACATTAACATCAGGGCCCCAAAGCGGGAGGAGTTTGCCTTTGTCAACAGGAAAGGCGAACACAGCATCAATGTTCAGGTACCTTTTCAATATGCTTTTAAAATATCTTTACTTGAGAAATATTGGAAATTTGTTTATTTCTATTGCTATAAATTGTACTATTTGTAGATTGTGTGTGATGCAGACCTCAGGATACGGGATTTGGAGGCACGTTGGCCTGGAGCCACCCATGATTCTTAGATGTGGAATTTTTCACAAATAAAAAACAACATCGATGGGGGAGAATTTGGATCGAATTGGCTATTGGGCGACTCGGGCTATCCCTGCCGCAAGAATTTACTCACACCTCTGCTGAACCCAAGCAATGCAGCAGAGCGGCGATACTGTGTCTCACACAGAAGGCAGAGGTGTGTGGTGGAGAGATGTATAGGTGTTCTAAAATCGCGGTTCAGGTATAATCTTTGATTTTCAACTGATTTCTTTAAATTCTTTATTAACGTTATTTTGATACTTGTAGGCCAATAATTCATTTGAAAGTGGTCAACTGTTTTCTTTTTCTTTCAAAGGTGCTTGCATAAAACTGGCGGAGTTCTTCAATTTGAAACTGGGACCACATGTAAAATCATATTAGCTTGTGGGGTGCTACACAATATAGCAGTTGTCCCAGACATTATTCCTGAGGACGATGAGAGCCTTCACGTTAACTTTGCAGAGAATGCACCACAGAGGGCTCCTGCTGTAGATGGTGCCAGGACAAGAGCTAATTTAATTCAACATCATTTTCATTAGATAATTTTTTGTACACCATTTTAATTAGATAATTTTTTGTAAATATCTTATTTATAGAAATAATTGTTGCTGATGCTATTTGATTTTTTACACTAAATATACAAAGTAGATAGCAATTATGAAATTTACATTCTTATCTTCATCAAAAATAAACGTTTCAATATGGTACAATTTTATAAGAATTTATGACTTGTGTATATTTCATTTATTTCAAAGGCCTTCTCAGCACTTACGTACATGGTCAGCAATCCTTTCTCTAATTGCAAATAAGTGAGCTTTTGCTGCTTAATTGCGAGCACCTCCTTCTCCACTCCCAG